>JAVYIG010000406.1:287178-610650 GCA_035222895.1 Strongylocentrotus droebachiensis | reverse complement strand
TGTTGTTTTTGCTGTTTATTTTTTAATTATCATATTCATGTGACAAAAACATAATCATTTAGCAATGTGTTATAATTTCTTAGATTTCCCATATCTTACACACAATGATTCCTATTCTTGTTTTTTCTATCAGTACTGCATTGTATTTAGAATTTACCTGACAGAGTTTTCAGTATACATATTTGTTGTAAATATTTATGAACTTATTTTTAATCTTGCCCATGCTAATAATTTCAAAAATTGAGAAGTTGAAATGAGTGAATGCTCATAACAGAAATACGAGTCTCGCAAGAGACAAGTCAAATCACAGATCTGTTCTATTTTTACCATTTTTTTAAAATTCTGTGAGTGATTTTACTTTGTCTATCATGTTAAGCCAAGCTTTTGTTATTTATGTCTATTTGTGACTGAAATATTATTTAAGATGCTAATGAATTCATACAATATAAAAACTAGAATTGTACCAATATTTTGTTTTTTGAGGCAGACATTTCAAATTTTGTCAATTATATTAACATACACATCTCATTTCTTTTTAAATATGTATTTATGAAAAACAAAATGTGGTTTTAGTATGTATAGGTGTAATTGAATTGTAATCAACTTTTTATCTGTGAAAAAAGATGTACACTATTTTAATTAGTATAACTTGCCAATATTGATGAGTATGCACTAGTAGAGTTCTGAATGCAAGAATCAAATAGCTGAATGTTTTGAATAAATATTTTCAAATTTAGATCCAGAATACAAAATATCGTCTTCAGTGTTTACAAGTGAGATTGCAATATTTTAGTTATAGTGAAGGATTCATTTTGAATTATTTTAGAATACCAATACCATGAATGCTGTATTTGAATTATGATGTTTTAATCAAAGTATGAAATGGTATATAAATATATCCTCACTTAGATCATCAGAAGAAAATGAAATGTTTTGTTATTATTTCTACTGTTATAATGATTATGATTATTATATTTATCAGTATCATTATTATTGTCATTGGCCAAAATGGCTAAAGTGTATGATTTTTAAGTTTATTGTGATTAATAGCATATAGAGTTAAGTATGGTGCATAGAGTGTATGACCGTCGATTATTTGAAATTTGAGTCAAAAACAAACAAAACTGCTTTGCCATTTTACATGTAAGTTCTCACATTACATGTTATGGGTTTTGGTGATTAATTACATGCTAAAGGACTAATGTAGATAATGTAGAGATGGGGGAAGAAAGATGAGAGAGAGAGAGAGAGAGAGAGGTTCTTTGTTGGGGGCAGAGAGAGAAAGGGAGCTAGAAATCCTTGAACTCCTAACGTAATATGGGCAATATAATGAGGATGGGTTACAATATTTTCTGTATTGTTAAAGGTCATATTTTGAAACACAAGCAGGCTACTTTTGTCTCCTGATTATATCTATTTTTCATAATACTTCGGCATAAAAGGCAAAGAAACAGGAATACATGTACATTTCTTCATGGGTGACTGTAAGACTGGAGATTTTCTAACGTAGATGGGGTACAATCAACTCTCCGGTCGGTCTTTGTGACGTCGTTTTCGATGTCATTGAACTTTGCTTGGCTTGAGAGCGTTGCCGTCTCTTTTACGTGCATGAGCGCCATCTATAACACGGAACTCGCTCATGTTTTCGTAAAATGTATGGAGTGTTGAATACTGACCACGGGCTTTCCTCGGAATTCTAAGATTACGAATACTTAAAATCTATATTTCAAAAAATAATCGAAGAGCATAATAGAACCAATGTGATATCTAAGAAAGCAGTGGCGGGTAAAGATGTAGTTTCCTCAGTGCAGGTAAAGCTAGGTTCCATTTTTAATCGTTCTGGTTTGGTGTTGATGGATGACATTAGAAACAATTTGTATCTTACCAATTTCTTCGGAAAATTCGATGTCCTTTTATTATTTTGCATTTTCTTCTGAAGAGGAGAAAGAGAAGAAATAGAAGAGGAAGAAGGAAAATAAAAATAATGATAATAAGAAGAAGGAGAAGTTGAAGAAGAAGAAAGAGGAGAAGAAGAGAAATGAGTGAAATAAAAAGTAGAAGATGAAGGGGAAAAAAGAAGATTCATATCGATGAACTAGTTTTAAAAAAAAAAAACACCATGTAGGCCTATGGTGTGAATTAGATATCCATAATGGGGTTGGCCTACTCTCAAAGAGGGCCATGCATTAACATAGGCCTAATAAAATATAATAAATTTACATCGTGTCATAGAATTTGAATCTTTATTTCACGACGAAATTCATGATTCCAACCAAGTACTTACAACAATTAAAACAATAAATTATTATGCATTTACTTTATGTGTTTGCAATATATTCCTTTACGTTTTAACAATTATATTATATTTGTTTTCAATAACAGCCCAAAACTATTTATTTTGTATTGCTATTTTATACATTGCATTTATCGTTCATCATAAACTTACAATATTACTGAGTAAGCATTTTTCACTCGACTTATTTTCGTAAACAAAAAACGGCCACTTGACAAAGACACGGCCCGTCTCTAGTCAATGTTTACAACAACATTTTAATGATTTGGGACAATTTTGTGTATACTAGTTGCAATCAATTCACAACAAGGTCGAGCGTACTCGCACTGATTTGACACCCCCCCCCCCCCCTATTCAGTTCTGTTCTCCATGATCTTTGGGAGTTCCTGCCATGGTAGGCACTTATTGTAATTTTCTAACTGATCTATGCAAGTTATTGCTGGGTGACCTCCGGATGCGTTTGCCTCTTGAAGGTTCCCACAAGAGCATTACAAACATTATTAGAGAGAGAGAGAATACATAGGGAGGAAAAGGAGAGTGAGAGAGATAGAAACGGAGAGAGAGAGAGAGAATACATAGGGAGGAAAAGGAGAGAGAGAGAGAGAGAGAGAGAATACATAGGGAGGAAAAGGAGAGTCAGAGAGAGATAGAAACGGAGAGAGAGAGAGAGAGAATACATAGGGAGGAAAAGGAGAGTCAGAGAGATAGAAACGGAGAGAGAGAGAGAGAGAGAGAATACATAGGGAGGAAAAGGAGAGTCAGAGAGATAGAAACGGAGAGAGAGAGGGAGAGAGAGAATACATAGGAAGGAAAAGGAGAGTCAGAGAGATAGAAACGGAGAGAGAGAGGGAGAGAGAGAATACATAGGGAGGAAAAGGAGAGAGAGAGAGATAGAAACGAAGAGAGAGTGAGTGAGAAAGAACGGAAGAGAGGAAGGGAGATGTGTAGAGAGAGAGAGAGAGAAAGGGAGATGTGTAGAGAAAGAAAGGGCCTGGGCGCGAGATGAATGGTTATATACATAATATAATTATTATATTCGTTTTGGGGTGAGCCAGTTTGAACTGCGTGGAAGCTATATCTACTCAGAGTCTTAGTAGCTAAAGTTGGAGAGAAATTGGTATTTTTCTTTATATGCAGTCGTACTATCTAGCACAGCCCACGACGAGTACGAACAGCATTTCAAGTAGCCGCCACACATCATTATTGTGGTATGTATTCAGGGATCGTCTTGAATATCACTACGCTCCAAACGCACTCTCACCCCGGTCATCGCGAGGCATCTTGACATGATATGAAAAGAGCGAGCGCACACACACGCGGACACACAAATTAGCAGCACGTACTTTCCAAAACCCCCCGCACGACAGCGGACTCCGTACCGAATCACCGTGCACTGATCATGCCGCTGATACCCCGGGAAATACCATGACCTGATAGCAGGCTTGCAGGGGCTTGCAGGCCTAGGGGATTTCCAAATGGACTCACTCCCCAAATTAGTGGGTCTCTATCGGCACGCGTCTTGCGAGCTCAGGTTTTAATTTAGGATTCAAATGTATGCGAATATTGATCGGTTTCCCCGGCTTGATTCATGCAATATAAATTCGAGAATGTAATTAAGTTAAGTGGGTAGATACTTTTACAGGGGCCATATGCCGTACAATAGCCTGCGGTGAAGAAAGACGGAGGAATGCCCTGCGGAATCTAAGCATTATACGCACGTATTTGATTTATGTCAATATATAAACTGCAAGATTAAATACAAATTATATAGGCTTCTTCATACTATAATTAAATATATAGGCCTATGATTAAAAAGATAAGATCATGTTCCTCACTTTGCCTTTGGAATTTACATATATTATTACCATGGGTGTCGATCCTTACGTAATACCTATTCATCAGGGGGGATGATCTATTCATTCATCCCCCCCCTGATGAATAGGTATCAATGACAGATCGACACCAATGATTATTACAAAAAGTTTATATCATAGTCAATATTTAGCAACTGCAATGTATATAGTTAAACGAAAATATAGAACTTTAAAACGTGCGTAATATAGCCTAAAGATAATAAGACAATATTATAACCACCATAAACATTGTGAAGTCTAACTAATATAACAATAACATTGCATGAATTGCTAAGAATATTATTGAAATGGTGGAATATTTTATCGGAATATTAGAATTAGTATATTGAAATGAGATCCGTGCAATCCTATTCCAAACATAGTTAGAACAATTAAATGGGGACCTCACTGCAAAGTCTTGTAATATTTCCCCATTTTCCCAAAACATATAAAATGATAATATACCCTGGAGGGTATACACGATTGTATTGGACTAACACTTCCAGACACCAGTGCTGTCTTTTTCTCGCTTCTCGTTACCCGTATATAGCATGGTATGCACGACCCGGTCATGCGCGGAAACAGAACAATATACCAATGAAATCGCAACTCGCATTATCGCGCACGAATTTGCAGTCCACGTTCGCTTTGTTTACTCTATTAAAAAGTGCACATTAGGTGTGAGTTTGCGTTCTGTTGTTAAATTTCGGTGTGTTTGTTTGTTGTCGTGGATTCCGTGAATAAGAGGGCGCACACCCAAACACGTTAGGACATGCATACGTGGGAGAAATATGTATTTCGAAATTTGATAATTGCACGGCAAGGAAAAAGTGGTATTTCGTAATAGCCATAGCTCGTGCGTACGGAAAGGGGCGGATTTACGACATGTTTAGATGCATTGTATTTAAGTTTCTTTTGTTGTTCAATTATTGCGTTTGTCAGCGGGAAAATACCTTCAGTATAGAATCAGATTTGGGTCAAAATAATTGTTTTGAAACATTTCTGATATACGAAATTCATTTCCTTATTCCCTATTCATATTAATAAGCCAACCTATTACAATATTCTTCTTTTGGTTATAGTGGAAGAAGGCACAAATTGTTGCGAGGGACAGAGATGGTAAAAAATGAAAAACAAGAATAGGACATGACATTGTTACTGCATAACAACTATTTTTGAAGGATTTTGATTATAAATATCTTTGCATTGCTTCCAAGTATAATTATAAGTTTCGTGAAGTTCTTCTTGAATCTTTTCGCCTCCAAAACAGGATAAACTGCATAAATTAGCATGTCAAAAGCTCAACATTCGATTGTAATCTTACATGTAAATGACATAGGAAAGTCATGGCTCAATCCCTAGTAGGCCTTGATATAATTCGTTACATTTTTAGATGATTTTTTTTGTTGCAATTCTTATAATTTTCATGAGTTTAATGTGGTCCAGTTTTATGGTGAACAATTTTTGAAGGAAGTATTATGGAAATATTCACACACAAAATTGCGCTTCTCATGGTGAAAAAACAACAACTATACCGCTTAATCGATTTATATGAAATACTTCGAAGCCGTTCATTGTACTATAGATCGGCCCATTCAGACCTTGATTATCAACCCTTCGAAGGTTCTAGGACAGTCACCCCCGGGACACAATCACCTCAGCCAAGTACCAGCGAGACAACCCCCGTTAAATAACCCATAGGATACTTACGCCCCCCCCCCCCCACGAATTACCCCCATGAAATTATTACACTCTTGGACAATAACCCCCGACTATTACACCACCTGAAAAATTACCCCCCCCCGGACAATATTACCCCCGAAAAATAACCCCTAGAAGATTGGGAGAACCACTCCGAGAACAATTATACCCCCTGTCCATTGAAGGGGAAGTCCACCCTGATAGTTAGTTGGATTTGATAAAAGCAGAATAGAGAAACAAGCTAATGAAAGTTTGAGCAAAAAATCTTATTAGACATAGGAAAGCTATGAATTTTTGAATTTGTCATCAATGGAACACAAATTGGCAACACTGTCATGTATCATGCGAACTCCACTCCAAGTTGCTCTGTACAGAAAAATGTCATCAGCTTTCATTATCTAGTTATGACGGAATAGATTTCTTTCATCATGGGTTGTATAAAAACATATTTGCAAAAATTACATTTAAGGTAAATACATGATTGGAATTTTCGGAACGAAAGATTGAGACTTTTGAGTTTTTTAAGGTGCTTCCTTAACCCATTCCCTCCTGGAACATGGTGGTCCCTGTATCAAACCTATGAGAATAAGAGAGTTCAGTAGTAAACGGGTTAAGGGTAATTTTCCTTGGGGTGTAACTGTCCTTGAGAGGGTGGTAATTGTCCTGGGGGGGGGTAATTTTCCAGGGGTGATTGTCTTTGGGGGTTAGTTTTCCGGGGGTGCTTGTCCTGAAGGGAGCTTTGCCATGAGACGACCCTCGGGCTTTGTAATCATTACGTGGTGAAGCAGAGAGGTAATAGGTAAGGAGGATGCAAATGTCCTCCGGGCGCCATAATCCATGGATACGCCATCGCTAAAGAGGATGGTAGAACAAAACTCCAGATGAAGTCTCACCAAGAATGCATGGAATCTCTCGCTTCACTCCGCAGTGTACCCAGAGAATCCAACCGAAGGATCCACTTACAAGCACGATATTAAATAGACATCAATGTCTGTACCAATATTGCTGCAAAAACACTAACATACATGTATGATACTCGAGATGACATAATAATGCCGGTAGAACTCGTTAAACGTTTTGACATGATAATTTATGAAGAGACAGTATTGAATAAAGAGAGGGTAGAGAAAGCGATGTGAACTTTACAAAAAAGAGGATAGAAAGAAGAGAAAAGGACACAAAGAAGGAAAATCCGAGACGGAGAAGAGAGTAAAGAGAGTTAGGACAAAGAATTTTAGAAAGTCAAAGTATTACCCCAAATGTCTACACATCATTATATCATCATTAACTAAGCTTTCATCCTTTAATCTGTCAGCCAAATATATCTTGTCTGTTATAAAATTCTTGAAAACTATTTACAGAATTTCATAGCTGACAAGAAATATAAACATAGATGTGAATATATATATATATATTTCCTGTATATAAACATTTCCTGTCAGCTATGAAGATTTCTCACACTCTGTTAATTGAATCTGAAACTACTGGCCCGTCTCCGTGCTCAGGTGGTTAAGGCATTAGCGTTCTAGGCCTGTGACCCGGGTTCGATTAACGGTTGAGACATTTTTATCAACATTTGTGGAAAAAAATAAGACCACACTGCATGTGATACTTTAATAGAGGAATGCACTATTATTCACTCGTTTGCATTTCAGAGTCGCTAGGTTGTTTGCATTTCAGAGTCGCTAGGTTGTTTGCATTTGACTTTTTTTCTTCTCATTGTATATATATATATATAATAAGACAAATCAAATAGTGGAAATAGTTTGCGTGTCTTTTGTTTTCATTGTACCTACTTTAAAAAAAAATTGTGGACATTTTTACCCCATGTGAGTTGCTGATGATTTAGTAAAAGGAAAATCTTTTCTTGAATTATATTTATATATATATAAGTAAACACACGCACATGCAATTACAGGGCTTCTAGACTTTAACTAGTTTATTTGTTGATTTTCCATGTAAATTTGAAAAAAATATGCGTACTTGATGTAATTTGAACCTTACAAGGAGCATTGTTAGCACAAAATAGATGGTTCATCGTAATCACTTTAGGGACCTCCGTAACTTTCGTCTCGTTAAGGTCCACACATCGGCCAAATCAGGTTAAGGGTCTCATCATTCTTGTTAAAAAACGGGGGGGGGGGGGGGCATTCTTCCAACAAAAATAAGACAGTTCTCTGTGCCACGTGCTGATTGAGATACTAGTTGTGAAAGCATTGATTTGCAACGTTGCTTGCTGCTGGTCCATGGACTTCGGTGATATTTGTCACGGGAACATGGGATCTTTTCATACAGATGAGTGAAAATCTACTCTTTTTATAAGTCACTTTAGGGGTCACTTGGTTAGAAGTTGAATCCTCTCCACACTTTTGGTTTAAATATGTAACTCTTTTAGAGTGAATTCCACTCGTCTGATCTTTGATTTCCACTCCAAAACAAAGTGATCCCTAATATGACTTCTTAAAGAATGGATTTCCAACCCTGCACATTGATTTAGAGTACGTTCTGTATCAATCTTAACTTACCAAACAGTGTGTCTGATAATATAGCCAAGTAACTTCATAAAAAAGTGCTCATCATTCTGTCTTTATAGTTCATAGAATTTATTATAGTATATACAATAGGTCTTTGCAATAATATATAATTATACAAAAATGATAAAAATAAAGAGAAGTATTCTTTTTGAAAGAACAAGTTCTTATTAAATATTGTCTTTCACAATCATCAAGGAATCGTAACCTACATAATAACAAGTGACACAAGTAAATCGAGCTCGAAAGGATGGTGATAATTTTTTCTAAAAAGATATATACAAATAATCGCATCTATTTAGAACAAAATTAACTCAATTTCAATACCCAATTGTATGACCCATCCAAATCATGTTCGCCCATTTTCGATGGGTGACGCACAGGTCTATTTGAATTGAGTTGATATTTTAAATAGTTGCGATCGTGATTATCTTAAGATGTGAGAAAAATGGGACATAATACAAGAGAAAGTCATCATATTGGTTTTACGAGGAAAATTTCTTATCTGAATTGATTGATATCACCAGGAGTATGATGATTGCTTGTTTTTATGTATTAAAGCCCCACTGAATTACTTATAGCTATATACTTGCGCCCTCTATATAGCAAACAATGCCTAATCGGTGACCATTGGTTCCCCATGCATGGTCCCCTTTTCTTATGTTAATTGAGAGCTGATTTGATGAGATAACCACCTGTCAGTGACCATGCAGGGAGGTCTAATCCCTCCTGCCAAACTAGTGGAGAGGGGCTTTAAAAGAGATATTAACTTGTCATAATGTCACGTGCCCAAGATAATATTCAAAGCTACTGCTAAAGTACCCTGCTCATTCAAAATGGTATGAAAACGATTTGGTGAAAGCAGTAATATAACCTACATATAAATTCAAACAGTAACGCTCTCAATATGATAAGGATTGTTATATAAATGAGGATACAGATAACGGAATCATACAATAACTTCTATTTGTGTTTGAACAAAGATGCAACTCGTGGAAATCGATTTTAAGATCTTATTAAATTCTACATTTTCATTTTACCGACGATGTATATTTACTGGTTAATTTTTCGGGGATTGGTCTATATGTATATATTTTAAATCAATTTTCTCCATTAAATGAAGAGCTGCCCTCCCCCTCCCCCTTCCAAGCCACAGTCTATTTCAGTTTTCATTATTGACAAGTCACATACAAATCAAGCAATGTTCTCTAACAAAATCTTTCTCATTTACAGAAGATGACAGAAAATCGTCTATTCCTTCATACTTCATACTTATTTCAGCTTTTTTTACACGTCTCTTAGACATAGACACAGAAGAAATTGAACATACGCACATATTTTTAAACAAAAGTTCAGCTGCAAGAGTTGTTTCTGCAAGGATGTGCATTCCTAGCCTGGCTGGCGTAACCATGGGAACGCTCAAAGATGTTGTCAACTTCACGGAATGTAGGTGCTTCCATCTTCTGCAGAGAGCATCATGTCTTCCTCAATCAGAGTGTGATGATCCTATATAGGGGATATTTGTAAAGGATAATGAAAGACAATTAGTTAAAATGTCTCATACATTACAGAGACACAATATTATTGAAAAACAAATTGAAAATATCAAGAAAAAGCTTAACGCCACAGCTGAAATCATTTTCCTTTTCATTATCTATATTGGATATCAAAGGAATAGTAAAACGACGCTTTGATTGCAGTGGTTATTAGTAATTGACGATGATGAATAAGGACAAAAATTAGAAAAATGGAAGAAATGCATCTCAGCAATTCGTGATGGGGAAAAACTTGAATGACGTGATCATTTTTTATTCAACGGTCTAATGCTTAAACCGTTTTATCAGGAAAAACATAAGGGGGGGGGGGTATTGATTTGTAAAACATCGAACCAAAACATGGGTAAACATGTTCACACAAAAGACATGAACTACCGGGCAGCTAAACAGCTTGTAGCTAAATCCTAAACCCACCATCCCATCTTCCTCCTCCTTTGGGAAAAATTGTAATCGGAATGAATTTAAAGCTGTTAGAGACTTACCATTCTTTGGCCTTTTCCTCTTGACTTCGTTAACCGTTGGGTAGGTCCCCGTCTGTGCTGCCCAATGTTCGGGGTCGTTTCCCGGAGTAGGCTCTAAGGTAGATACAGTGCTCACCTGTAGTTGCTGAGGCGTGGCCTTGTCATCAGTTGCCGTTGCCATGGTAACGAAATTGCAGTTGTTGCTCGTCAGTCTGTGTTTAAGAAATATGCAGCATCGTAAAATTTGATTTGCATAGACATAGAAGGTGGATGATTTTAAAAAGTAGGGTGAAGACCAGTGATTGGTGTGACGAAGATAAAGAGAAATATGAAACTATTTCTCGTAATATTGGTGTCATGAATAGATTATAAACTCATCTCCCTTCATCTTCCTTACTTACGCTTTATTCCTCGCTGGTCTCACCATATCTTAATTATATACTCCTGGTGTGAGGCAATACACACCTAACTTTGTTAAACAGAATCTTATTATTACAAAAGAAAGCTCTTCGTATCATTTGCCTGTCTCATTTTTGCTCTTATATGGATCCTCTTTTCTTTACAAATAAAATATTGAAAGTTAAAGATCTTTATCTCTTTCAGTTAGACCAGTTTATGTATTCTTATAATAACAACATGCTTCCTTTCGTTTTGATGATACTATTATGTTCACCCTAAATAAATTCTCTCATAAGTACCCAACTCGGCATGTAATGAATTCCATCTACCTTCTGCTGAGAACCCTTCTAGTTCAAAACACGTTTATTTATACAGCCCCCAAATTTTGGAACTCTATTCATAATGACATTCAACTTGCCCCCTCTCTTAATTAATTTAAGAGGAAATTGAAATTATTTCTTATACTTCCTTACGATACAAATTAATATCAGCGCATTGTCAAATCATGTCTTGCCTTCCTTTCCTTCCCGTCACGTTTTTTTAACGCTCTGTTATAATCTCTCTCCGTTTTTCTCCTCTCCACCTCTCCTCTCTTTTTCTCTACTCTTCACATATGCAGTAACATTTTCTATTCTTCCATTTCTCTCTTTCCTTGCTTTATTTTCTGTTGTCTTATTTTTGTGTCACTAATATTATAATATTATACATTTATGTCCTATATGTCAGTCGTCATTGTCTCTTTTAACCTTTCTAGTGTTCACTACATACGTGTCGTAACAAGTTTTCAAATTAAGGATTTATAATTGTATTATTATCCTGCCACTTTTTGGTAATCTATAATATTTGTTTTTTCAAGTCAATATATTTACATGTTACAACTTACAACAAATTATGTTTGTCATTATTTTGAGGGATCCACATTCTACAAGCTCTGCTTTTTAGTGGATACCTCCATTTCCACAGGTTTACCTTCAAAAAAACTTTTGAAAACCATTATACTAGATATTTTTGTACACTTTTTCACAACTTTAAACCATGTAAAATGTATTATATTATTGAATGTTGAATTGTATATCTGATTTCTTGTCAAAATTACTGTTCTGTTGGAAATGAAAAATAAAACTGAAACTGAAACTGAAGATCGATTTCAAAGAAATGTGTTGTTGAGTTGATCCCTGGACCAACAGCTTCTCTTATAATTGTCAACGAGGGTTACTAAGCAACTCTCTCAGTGGGTCTCGGTATGAGGTTAAAAGGTCATCAACGGTTTCCATTGATGGGTAAATTAAGTAAGCCAGCCTCCTGATTTAACAAATCGGTTGATTTCATTTCCCATTGTAGCTTGCGAGAGCAATCTAAAAAAAAAGATTATCGCAAGATAGGGTCCTTTCATACAAGGAGCATATTATTTGTAATTCAATTTAAAATCTCATCTGGCTCTATCTACTACAATCATCGTTATCCTAAATCCTATATCAATGAAATAGCTTAAACTGGAATGTGGAATGTATGTCAGGATTTGGACTCTTGCGAGTCTATATCGAATAATTCGAATTGACTTGCTTTATGCCCGATCGAAATAAAGGTGTCCATAATTCAGAGATATAACTTTTCACATATATCACTCTGCCGTGACAATGGTTAGGCAACGTAAAGCACAGCCAGTATACTATTTCGCAATAGTACGATAAGCTGTTATTTACCAATGAAATAGAGCAGCACTTCCCTTCTCAAGAACAAAGTATCAATGATAGTGCAAGCGTAATCTATTGAGATAGTATTTACACATAATTATACTTCATCGTCAGCAAAATGAAGCATCTTATTAATAATAATATAATCTGGAGTAATTAAGCGAACCGTCGCCAGTGTTCAACACCGCCGAAGTAGGCCCGTAGTGCATTGAAGTAGTACAGAGTTGCCTGCGGGCATGTAAGTATTTTATAATTTAGATCACATTAAAGCTTCCCAGCATGATGTGTTTGTGGCAAATGGTATTCCAATCATGTAAACTTGGCTCCTTTGTATTTCTTGTGATAATAAAAAGTTTCTCATGCACGTATTCACTGTTCCACATGACATATCCTTAGAATCACAATGTCCACACAGATACATGACTTAGTCAAACAGTATTATGTTAATAGCACCAGTTTGTACCACATTGTATACACATATTATGTAGACACACAACGAGGCAGCAGCCTGAAATAATGTTATAAATGACTTCCACTCTTAGTTTCATGTTAGAAGAGTAGAATGATGATGAATAGTTTGCTGGTGGTAGTATTTCACAATACATTTGACCAAATTAAATGAGTTCCACACTTCTTTTACATATCAAACGAACACTTTGAACAACTCATTCAATACATGATAACTGCAATGTACAAATCGAAACATTCAAGAGAACTTTGTGGGCGATGGGAAGTGAATACGGTAGTAGAAGCATCAAAGATATATCTTAAATCTGTGTTTCTCAGTCAAGGACTTAATAACAATGTGATGTCCGTCAGCTGTCACAAGCTAATGGACACTCCATCATTGTACGGCTCTGGAAATAGCGAGATGTTCTCTTTGTATAATGCTGTGAGTACATTGAAAGCCCATGTATACTATTATCGTTCTTGTATCTTTCTCTTTACGATGACTATTTATATACCGCTGCTCATTATCAAATTGTGCTCATCAAAAGCTTACGTTTATATAATATATATATCTTTTTGAAATTATGCACGTCTTTTCCTCTGATGTAGAAATGAGATTTTACGGCATGAAACGAGCATTTCATACTCATGGCTCTGAATTCTTAGCTGGTGGTAGGGATATTGATATTGTAACAGTCAGCTTAATATGTACATTGACAAGAAATTGACTGGAAGAATCATACAAATTCCAATTCTTACCTTAGAGACGGTGAGAGGAAAGTTAGATTGCTCAGCTGTTCACGTTTAGGAACCGTCTGAAGGGAATTTACCGCGAGACCAGCGAATCGTCGGAGCAATGGATGCCTTCGTCAGCCGTATGGATGCACGCAGCGTTGGTATCAAACTGCCACGTCGCACTGTCCAACTGGTTCCTTCACCAAAGAAACAATAGAAATAGATGTGTTTATTTTTGTCTCACAATCACGCTTTATCTGTAGATTCGATTTGTATATCTAAATATACAGTTGCCTGTTGTCTCTTCTGTAGGTTAGTATGCGACGGGAAATTTTGGCAAAGTGCGAATGAACAGTAAATGTCATCTCCACCACTGCGTTGTCGCAGAAAATTGTCGCGGTAGGCTGTCGCGTCGATTCGGGTTGTTCTGTGAGGCGATGGGCGTGTTCTCACCGAGGTCAAACAATGGGTGCATAAATTATTACAACATGAAATTGAATATTGAATATGCATTAGCAAAACAATAAATAATCTACAACAACTCCATGACCAAATAAGGCAAGGTTGACGATTTGCTTACCCTAGAACAGAGGTTTTCCTAGCTGCTTTTCAGGCGTTTTTGGTTACGTTACAAAGAGGCCGACTAACCTACCTACTAAAGATAGTCGACTTACGTTTCGTTCCGAAAATGTAAGGTGGAACAATCTGGAGCTAGGCTAACCGAATCGCTTAGGAAGATGGGATAGAAATGAAACCATCGTGGAATTTATAGGGAGGGTATATATTGGCGGGGAAAACCACATCTGATGTTTTGCAACATCCAGCAATATCTAAAAATTGTCAACATGTATTGAAATGAAAATTTAAACAAAAGACATGAACCCACACCCATAATTCTTTTAAATATGTTATATACCAGTAACAATAGAGAGGATTTCGAAATACATGTTTGTTAAAATTTAGCTTGCAGGTGCTATGGTGCAATTTTCCACCAAAAATCCCCAGCGTTCTCTCAGGCAAATGAAAAGATATCGTCATTACCACAAGTAAATATATTTCCATGTCAATATTATATTTCAGGAAGTATTAAACCATTGTTGATTTTGTTTGCATGCTTCAAGATCGTGAATGTAAAAAACCCACAACCAAATTCCCTTTAAATTTTAATATCTTCAATTATATAGTACTCCTGGATTTCGAAATACATGTTTGTTAACATTTAGCTTGTAGGCGATATGGTGCAATTTTCAAATGAAAATCACCAGCGTTCTCTCAGGCAGATAAAAACATATCGTCATTACCACAAGTAAATATAGTTCCTTGTCAATATTATATTCCAGGAAGTATTAAACAATTGTTGATTTTGTTTTGCATGCTTCAAGATCGTGAATGTACAAAATCCACAACCAAAATCCCTTTAAATTTTAATATCTTCAATTATATAGTAACGTGGATTTGAAATACTGAACCGTTTTACATACATGGTCATACATACGGTATCATGTGCAACCTCTATATTGAATTCCCCTGTGCTCTAGCATGTTGCCTAACATGTCGACAATACCACAAATAACCGTGTTTTTTATTGCCAAATTGTATATCAGGCAGCAAAATATAAAAGTACACAATATCTGTTAAAAACTTCCCTTATAGTAATGTAATCCACTTTTTATGTAGAGGGAAATATCGGCACCATTGTCAAATGTACTGCATTGCCTATAGTATTATGTGTGCGTTCAAATAGTAATAGGTTAGCGGTAAACTTCATTGGTTACAGTAATAATTAATGGGGCGAGAAATTAAATAAGATAACAATCTAGACTTGATAATCATCAACGATTTATATCAGTAACTTTGAATGAGAATCGTAATGAGATTAATATGAAGTTGCGACGGGCAGATTCAATGCACCATTGACTGTGTACGTCAAGTGTACTACTCCTGTTAAATACTCTAGTAATTAGTGAAATTGATTGTTTTTGTGTCTAGTTCAGTAAATGTAATCACACATACATGTCAATTATCATTTTTAAAGTATTCAATCACTAACTAGCAGTGCACAGATCAATTTGTTTGGAATTTGCCCTGTTTAGGCAAATACCACTTTTTTTAGACGATCCCTGAATAGCCCGGCGTCTTTCCAATACCGTACGAAGAGGACGCAGTGCGTTCTTTTTCCTTGTCAGTCGAGAACACATATCTCCTTATAATTTTGGATTATTGGACATTTGTCAATTGTTTTACAATTCTTTATAGTTGGTTCGTATCATTGGTCAATTGTTTACCCTAGAATGTCACTTTTACTGATAAAAACGGGTAAATCTTCAAAATCACATAGGGGATGTAGGCTATCATGTGTTTTCCGAATGGTGCACAATTTACACCACTGGTTTTAGCATATCGAACGCGGTCCCACAATTTGGTTGTCATGACCACCTTCTTTTTCCCTGTTCTCTCCTATACATCTGATTAACCCATTGACCTTGTATTTCATTCTGATACGACCACATAGCTAGAGAAAGAGTAGCATGTTGGGATACAACAATCATATATTTGTTTTGTCTGCTTTTTCGAGTCATAAATTCCCCCCGATTCGGTTCTAGGTTAAAAACTAAAGTAACACAAACTATTTTCGGCGGGAAAATGCAAGCTATGGCGTAATACAGTCCTTTGTCTGGTGGGAATGGAGTTCTTCTTTACATTAGCTTGAGCATATAACAAACTTGGTAGACCAAATTTAACAAGGTATCATATTTCGTTTATTATACATGTTTTTGTACTTTTTAAGTTTTTGGAGAATGATTATGTTTATGGATTATAAACAGAGGTGCTTTTACTCTTGTCAAAAAGATAGCGTCAGTGAAAATGAGAAGTTTATAATCATATTTAATTCATGCTAGATAAGAGAATAGTGAAGAATATATAATACAATCAAATCAAACCCTTACTATTTCCCTCATGCTATAAGTATAAATCCCCCTCCCCTAGTTTGTTGTCTTCCGAACGTGTTGTGCCCAGTGTGATACAAGAATTACAAACAATTTAGAATAATATATGGGATATATTCCGTTTTATTTGAATACAAGTAAGTCAAACCCAAACCTAAAGCAAATCATCAGTCACTTACAACCAGTTGGCAATACAATTTTGAGTGTGCAACAAAATGAAACTCCAAACAAAAAAAAAAAAAAAAAAAAAATACAAATGTAATTTTATGGAAGCAATTGCATTTTCTCTTGTGACAAATTCTTTTTGAGACAGTCAAGTAGTAAAAGCACTGATACATTTTCCTCAAAATAATAATCTAATCGGTATTGCAGATTATGCCATAGGTTAATATACATGCTACTAACATTTGTCGAAATAATGTAAATTCCCTTTTAGTTGACAAAATTTGGTTTATGGTCCAGAGAACAATGCCCTAATACCTTTTAAATTCTGTGAGTTTCATCTTTATTTGAAAATTATGATGCCAGTAAGCTAAAATTATGTGGCAAATTTTAAACAGCTAATACAGAGCCCAACGAGTTAGATTGGGCCTCAACTGCGAATCGCACTGTGTGTGTATGTGGCTTGTCTAGTTTCATTTTCCCACATCAACCATGTTAACATACGTAGCACTGCAGTGTATGTAACTCTGTACTACAAATATGGTATAGTAAAGTACATTATGCTAACTTAACAAATCATTGGTCTACATACTAGATTGTAGAATACTGAGTATCGGAGAAGAAAGGAAATGAACATGTCTAAATACTTTACAATTATATTGATAGAAAATTCGCCTGCAGAATGAACTTTCTATCTCCAAGCAGAGTATACATCAGCCATCATCCCAGCATGGAGTAACTCCATCATCCAAGTAACCATTTGCAAGCAAATACACATGATAAATATATGATGTTCGTAGGATAAGCCTGCCTGATTTAAAACGCATACAACAATTTTCTTATAATAGATTTACATCATTTTGATAACATGAGTAAATGGAGAAGCACAGAAAACAGTAGACTTCATTATCCCAGGCCTACACATATCCAATGAAACTGTCTTTTTGCCATTGTTGAATGTAACTCGATTGTGAATTTGGAGGGGAAAATATAGTGATCATTGATGATATAGTAGTTCTAATTAATGGTCAATTCGTATTATTTTTAATTGAAGTAGTAGTTCTCGTTAAAGATATATTGCATAGCCACCTATGCACATCCATGATAGCTTATTGTGCTACAGTAGCAGCACTCTCTGCCAACACGCGTAGGTGGATGAAAATCTGCACCCAATTGCAACCGTATTTCTTAGTATAGTGTCCACCACGTCAAAGTCAAAGTTACATGTATATTATTCGTATATTTGCTAATGCATGTATTTGACATTTTCTAATTGTAATTATGCTGTCAGTAAGATGAATCAATAAAGAAGACACTTAATAATAAGTAAAACTGTGATTTTGTTCATAATTTGTAAGTAATATTCCAGGGTATTCGAAATACATTTCCCATAGGTTTCTACACAGTCTTTTCAAAACACTCAAGTTTTGATAATTATTTCTAAAAAAATTGTGAATCGACATACAATCCAGAAAACAAAATTGAAGTGTCTTTTGCATGCATCTCTTTTCATCGCCATAAGATAAACGTAACTCAAATAGTCTAAAATTATGTTAGAATATTCTGATTTGACGTTGATAGTAAAGTATAAACGCGGGATTTTCTCTTTGTTCCTTGTACTAACACATTGCATGATCAAAGGAGACACGGCATGTATACGAGTATTGCTTTCTTCCTCATGGTCCCAGTAAATCTCATTCAACTAAAAAATGTCAAAGTACAAGCAAGACATACAAATTCAGTGAAATATGTATATTTGTGATTTAACTTTTACCTTTGATTCGGCAGATTATTGCAATGAGTGTTTTCCAAATCATTCATTTAGCTTAGTTTACAGAGTGATTAGACTACATTATGTATTGCAAATAGAATTAAAATAGCTTTGACTATGGTTTGATTTTGGTTTCGTCATCACCCTTTACTCTTTTTATTTACGTTGTTAGATTTTTTGGTTTTGTTTCTCTGTTTTTTTGTTGTAACTATGATTTATCGAACAAAAATTATGATGATAAATAATAATTTACTTTACTTGACTTCTAACATAAAGTTTTATACTTCTTTTAAAAAGAGAGTCATCAAGTGGATCTCTTCTTCGTGATCTGTGTAAGAGTCCTGCAAATTACAAGAGAATCAATAGCTTACCAAATGGGACAAACACATCGTAACGGTTTGACATCTCTTACACCTAGCCATGACCCGCCTCTTCCGATTACCAATGCTACTATGCCACTAAGTAGGACAAAAGGTAGTAGGTAAAAGATAATTAATGGCTTACCAAAGGGTACTAACACATCGTCGAACCTAAGACCTTCAAGTAAGGTGAGCAATGACAGCTCTACCACTAAGCCATGACCCCTCCACTTGCGATTAACAATGCTAATACGCCACTAAATAGGTTGTGACTGCTTATAATGATAATAGTAGTAATGATAATATACATTGAACAGTTATAATAATAATGATAATAATAATACAAATAATTTTGATCATACTAATAATAATAGTACTAATAGGTAGTTCTTGTATAGCGCTAAAGTCTGCCTTTCCTGCCAGGTACCTCACCTGGGTGGAGAGTGACCATTGTGGATCCACGTCTGACCGAAAGACATTGGTGCTGTGGCGGAACTCGAACCGCGAACCGTGTGATTTACAGTCCGCTGTCGTTTCCACTAGACCACAACACCTATACATAATCATGAAAGACAGTATACAGGAAGTATTGTTTAGAGTATGACAGACGAGAAATTATTGTTAATTGATTATTAGAGTGATAGGAGCTGGATAGGAGTACAACAGGACGTACTTAATTTGTACAGAATTAGTGGGACTCAGAGAAGGGGTGAAAGGAACAGAGGCATATCCAGCAGGCGCACCCCTCCCACCTCTTTCGAGGGTGAATACAGCCCACGAGACCGACAGCCTACTAGACCGTCATCCCACGATGCAGACAGTCCATGAGACCGACAGCCCATGAGACCGACAGCCCACTAAACCATCATCCCACGAAACAGACAGTCCATGAGACCGACAGCCTATAAGACCAACAGCCCACTAGACCAACATCCCATGATACCAAGAGTCCACGCGACCGGCAGCAGACTGAACCGATATCCCATGATACAGACAGTCTACACGACCGGCAGCAGACTAGACCGACATCCCACGATACCGACAATCTAAGCGACCGGCAGCAGACTAGACCGATATTCCCATGATACAGACAGTCTATGCTACCGGCAGCAGACTAGACCGACATACAATGAAACCGATAGTTCCCAGGACCGGCAGCATACTAGACCGACATCCCACGATACCGTCAGTCTACGCGACCAACAGCATACTAGACCGACATCCCATGATACAGACAGTCTACGCGACCGCCAGCAGACTAGACCGACATCCAATGATACAGACAGTCTACGCGACCGGCAGCAGACTAGACCGACATCCCATGACACAGACAGTCTACGCGACCGACAGCCCACTAGACCGACATCTCACGATACCGTCAGTCTACGCGACCGGCAGCAAACTAGACCAACATCCCATGATACAGACAGTCTACGCGACCGATAGCACACTAGACCGACATCCCATGATACCGTCAGTCTACGCGACCGGCAGCAAACTAGACCGACCGACAGCACACTAGACCGACATCCCATGATACCGTCAGTCTACGCGACCGGCAGCAAACTAGACCAACATCCCATGATACAGTCTACGCGACCGACAGCACACTAGACCGACATCCCATGATACCGTCAGTCTACGCGACCGGCAGCAAACTAGACCGACATCCCATGATACAGACTGTCTACGTGACCAGCAGGAGACTAGACCAATATTCCCATGATACAGACAGTCTACGCGACCGGCAGCAGACTAGACCGACATCCCACGATACCGACAATCTAAGCGACCGGCAGCATACTAGACCGACATCCCACGATACCGTCAGTCTACGCGACCAACAGCATACTAGACCGACATCCCATGATACAGACAGTCTACGCGACCGCCAGCACACTAGACCGACATCCCATCATACAGACAGTCTACGCGACCGGCAGCAGACTAGACCGACATCCCATGACACAGACGGTCTACGCGACCGACAGCCCACTAGACCAACATCTCACGATACCGTCAGTCTACGCGACCGGCAGCAAACTATACCAACATCCCATGATACAGACAGTCTACGCGAGTGACAGCACACTAGACCGACATCCCATGATACCGTCAGTCTACGCGACCGGCAGCAAACTAGACCGACATCCCATGATACAGACTGTCTACGCGACCGGCAGCAGACTAGACCGACATCCCATGATACAGACAGTCTACGCGACCGGCAGCAGACTAGACCGACATCCCATGACACAGACAGTCTACGCGACCGACAGCACACTAGACCGACATCCCATGATACAGACAGTCTACGCGACCGACAGCAAACTAGACCGACATCCCATGATACAGACTGTCTACGCGACCGGCAGCAGACTAGACCAATATTCCCATGATACAGACAGTCTACGCGACCGGCAGCAGACTAGACCGACATCCCATGACACAGACAGTCTACGCGACCGACAGCCCACTAGACCGACATCTCACGATACCGAAAATCTACGCGACCGACAGCACACTAGACCGACATCCCATGATACCGTCAGTCTACGCGACTGGCAGCAAACTAGACCAACATCCCATGATACAGACAGTCTATGCGACCGACAGCACACTAGACCGACATCCCATGATACCGTCAGTCTACGCGACCGGCAGCAAACTAGACCAACATCCCATGATACAGACAGTCTACGCGACCGACAGCACACTAGACCGACATCCCATGATACCGTCAGTCTACGCGACCGGCAGCAAACTAGACCGACATACAATGAAACCGATAGTTCCCAGGACCGGCAGCATACTAGACCGACATCCCACGATACCGTCGGTCTACGCGACCAACAGCATACTAGACCGACATCCCATGATACAGACAGTCTACGCGACCGCCAGCACACTAGACCGACATCCCATGATACAGACAGTCTACGCGACCGACAGCCCACTAGACCGACATCTCACGATACCGAAAATCTACGCGACCGACAGCACACTAGACCGACATCCCATGATACCGTCAGTCTACGCGACTGGCAGCAAACTAGACCAACATCCCATGATACAGACAGTCTATGCGACCGACAGCACACTAGACCGACATCCCATGATACCGTCAGTCTACGCGACCGGCAGCAAACTAGACCAACATCCCATGATACAGACAGTCTACGCGACCGACAGCACACTAGACCGACATCCCATGATACCGTCAGTCTACGCGACCGGCAGCAAACTAGACCGACATACAATGAAACCGATAGTTCCCAGGACCGGCAGCATTCTAGACCGACATCCCATGATACAGACAGTCTAAACCGACATCCCACGATACTGACAGTCCACTCGGCCGGCAGCAGACTAGACCGACATCCAATGATACCAAGAGTCCACACGACTGGCAGCATACTAGACTGACATCCTATGAGACCGACCGCCCACTAGACCGACATCCCATGATAACGACAGTCCACGCGACGGGCAGCAGACTAGACCGTCACGACAGTCCATGAGACCTACAACCCACTAGTCAAGACCGACATCCCACGATACCAAGAGTCCACGCGACCGGCAGCAGACTAGACCGACATCCCATGATACCGACAGTCCATGAGACCGACAGCCCACTAGACCAACATCCCATGATACCAAGAGTCCACGCGACCGGCAGCAGACTGAACCGATATCCCATGATACAGACAGTCTACACGACCGGCAGCAGACTAGACCGACATCCCACGATACCGACAATCTAAGCGACCGGCAGCAGACTAGACCGATATTCCCATGATACAGACAGTCTATGCTACCGGCAGCAGACTAGACCGACATACAATGAAACCGATAGTTCCCAGGACCGGCAGCATACTAGACCGACATCCCACGATACCGTCAGTCTACGCGACCAACAGCATACTAGACCGACATCCCATGATACAGACAGTCTACGCGACCGCCAGCAGACTAGACCGACATCCAATGATACAGACAGTCTACGCGACCGGCAGCAGACTAGACCGACATCCCATGACACAGACAGTCTACGCGACCGACAGCCCACTAGACCGACATCCCATGATACCGTCAGTCTACGCGACCGGCAGCAAACTAGACCAACATCCCATGATACAGACAGTCTACGCGACCGACAGCACACTAGACCGACATCCCATGATACCGTCAGTCTAGGCGAACGGCAGCAGACTAGACCGACATCCCATGACACAGACAGTCTACGCGACCGACAGCACACTAGACCGACATCCCATGATACCGTCAGTCTACGCGACCGGCAGCAAACTAGACCAACATCCCATGATACAGACAGTCTACGCGACCGACAGCACACTAGACCGACATCCCATGATACCGTCAGTCTAGGCGAACGGCAGCAAACTAGACCGACATCCCATGATACAGACTGTCTACGCGACCGGCAGCACACTAGACCGACATCCCATGATACCTTCAGTCTACGCGACCGGCAGCAAACTAGACCGACATCCCATGATACCGTCAGTCTACGCGACCGGCAGCAAACTAGACCAACATCCCATGATACAGACAGTCTACGCGACCGACAGCACACTAGACCGACATCCCATGATACCGTCAGTCTACGCGACCGGCAGCAAACTAGACCGACATCCCATGATACAGACTGTCTACGCGACCGGCAGCAGACTAGACCAATATTCCCATGATACAGACAGTCTACGCGACCGGCAGCAGACTAGACCGACATCCAATGATACCAAGAGTCCACACGACTGGCAGCATACTAGACTGACATCCTATGAGACCGACCGCCCACTAGACCGACATCCCATGATAACGACAGTCCACGCGACGGGCAGCAGACTAGACCGTCACGACAGTCCATGAGACCTACAACCCACTAGTCAAGACCAACATCCCACGATACCAAGAGTCCACGCGACCGGCAGCAGACTAGACCGACATCCCATGATACCGACAGTCCATGAGACCGACAGCCCACTAGACCGACATCCAATGATACCAAGAGTCCACGCGACCGGCAGAGGACTAGACCGTCATCCCATGATATCGACAGTCCATGAGACCGACAACCCACTAGTCAAGACCGACATCTCATGATACCGACACTCTATGAGACCGGCAGCAGACTAGGCCTACATCCCATGATACCAACATTCTATGAGACCGGCAACAGACTAGACCGACATCCCATGATACCGACAGTCTATAAGACCGAGAGCCCACTAGTCAAGACCGACATCCTATGATACTAAGAGTCCAAGCCCTGAAAATCATTATTACCCCATCGATTGCCAGGTACCAACTTACACCTTGGTGGACAGTGACAAATGTGGACTAATGTCTTGCCACAGGACACTTAACTTAGTGCCAGGTTGAGACTCGAACCCTCAACCCTTGGATTGAGAGTCAAGTGAAAGGAACACTATACCACGGCACATCCACTCAAAGAGAGCACTCGATGACAATTGAAAACTTTAAAAACTCCAAATTGAAAAAAATTATAGTATATTTTTCTCGGCGTTCCTAACGCAGTTTTTTTTTGTCAATGGGGGTATTCGACAAATGGAAAGCTGACTACCGGTAGTAAATGCTGTGTTAGACAAATCGTTTTCTTGTTTTAGAGGGACTTCAATGTGACTTTCAAATCAACATTAACCCACGAAAACAGAACAAATTAGATATCAATCTCGGAAAATAAATTTTAAAAAGGAATAAATAAAAGAGAGAGAATGAGAGAGAGAGAGAGAGATAGAGAGAGAAATATATAGACGTATAGAGGGGGAGAGTGAGAAAGAGAGACAGAGACGGACAGAGTTAGAGAGTGAGAGGGAGGGGGAGAGAAAGGGGCAAAGTTAGAGAGGGTGGCGGAGAGAGAGAGAGAGAGAGAGCGAGAAAGAAGGAGAGGGGGAGGAAGAAAAAAGGGAAGGGAGAGGGGGAGGGGAGAGACAGTTAGAGAGGTTGACAGACAGATATATATATATATATAGAGAGAGATATATATATATATACATATATATATTTAGAGAGGGAGAGAGAAAGAGGGGGAGGGAGAGTGGGAGTTAGAGAGTGTGACAGAGAGAGACATAGTTAGATAGGGAGGGAGAGAGAGAGGGAGAAAGAGAGAGAGAGAAAGAGAGAGAGAGAGAGAGAGAGAGAGAGAGAGAGGGAGGGGGGGGGGGGGGGGAGAAGTACAATACTAGCAATCCAACAGGGAATATCGAAGTATGTGGGTCACGCACCTGTACACGAGTAACATTTTACAGTCGCATACGTAGGCTACTACATATTGTTTTATTGTTACATTGATGGTATTATAATTCATGTATGTTTTTATTTGTTAATCATGCCAGTGGTGTCAAATAATTTTTTTTTTTTTTAATGCCGATCAATAAATTAGAATCTGAACCTGAATCTTTGATAAAATGCTTTGCTTAAGGACGGTGGTGCTGAAAATGAACTAAAAGCGGGCGTTTGATAAATACTATTATTTTGTGTTTGTCTTTCAGTGCACAATGCACTCGATTGCTTTACAATTTTCCATTCTGCGATCATATTCGAATGCCCCGGTTGACTAACCAAAGGAGCTAGCGAAAGATCACGTGACAAAATTGCGAACGAATATCCCATTTCTGTGATGGGGAAGAAGAAGAGTTTAGGTGCAGAATGAATTGAGTCTAAAAAGACTTTGATGAGTGTATAATTGGGTTAGATAGAATGTGGCCATTTTAAATGTCCCCTAATATCACTTTTACATTTTTATTTGAGATCATGATTTTCCCAAGCTACCCGCATAAAAGTTTAGAATGCCCCAATAATTCAACAAAGTTTTCTCCAGAACTCGCGCGACGTAAGGTTATTTGAACTGACTGAGGTAATCGACAAACAACTGAGTGAAATAACCAGTATTGAGTCGTAGAAAATAAGAGAACGATTATCATCATGTCAACTACAAATCAAACGAAAAAAAAAAAAAAACACAGGAAAGGAATACGTATTCAACACGTGGAAACGAGCCAACACGAAAGAAATCGGGAGGAGGCCGAGGGCGAGACACGGTATGTCTGTTTATTACTTGTTCTGGTTACTCCGCAATTATTTGTAGCAGTAATAATATAGCACCAATATAATGCTTTTCACACTTGTTTTCTTAGCCCCGTCCTTTCCTGAGCCCCGGACTAACTTTTTTGGCTTTTCACACACGCTGTTTTATTCCCGTACCTGGCGCCTATCCCACGATAAGAAAATTCACGTTAGCACCGTAATTTCGGAGTTAGCCCTGCTTTTTTGCAGGGCCAACTAGCCCCGTAGACCGTACATTAGGTGGGGCTAGCCCACTTCGGTAAATTCGTGTCTGAACCAAAAGATGGCAATGCTTAGCCCATGATCAGTCTATTCGTATATAGCCTAGGTGCTAAGACTCCCTTTTAGCCCTACCGATATTTCGGGGCTAAGCAAAATTTTACTAGTGTGAAAAGCATATTATACTGTTTTCGACGAAGTTTACGGATGGCTTATTGCCATTTAAATATTTGTTTATTATATTATCTTCCGTTATATTTGGAACATACATGTACTACCATTTTTATTATGATTTCGTATTGTACCATACGAACAAGAAATACAAGTGATTGAGAATCGGCGAAAGATTTACAATCATCCCCAATTTTTTGAGGGCTAGGATCTGTTTGCAACACTTGAGAAGATGAAATTAGGAACTCATCAGAAAATAATCGATCATTCTGAAAACATTTCCGAAATGTATTTAAAAAAAACATAAAAATGATTTTTAGCGGGAAACTTGCAATTTGGTATTAAAAAAATAGGAGTCAAGTAACAAAATCGCCTTTATCGCTATATTTGAAGATGCCAGCTATATATTATTTCTTTATTTTTTGTCCCTTAAAGCCTCTCTAAAGTGTTGGGAACCAAAACAATTTGATGTGAAACATTCACCTCAATTGTATAATAAAGTGAAAGAGGTTATCACTTAAAACTGACTTCTGCCAGGATTTTCAGAATAAATGTGTTTGAAGACGAATTTCGATGAAAGAATACAAAATTTAGGTTTTCTGCGTACAACACAAAAGCCAAGTTTCTTATTCGGTATCAGGACAATTAGCCCCAGGACAATCACCCCCGGAAAACTCTCCTCCGAGGACAATTATCCCCCATGGATATTTACCCACCCACACTACCCCTGAAAATACCCCCTAGCAGGCGCACGGGGGGGGGGGGGGCACGTGCCCCCCAAAAAATTCCAAGATCGGTTGAACTTTTATTAGACCCCTCCCCAGGACGTCGATCAATTACATGTATGTGCCCCCTTAACATCAAACTCTGGCTACGGGCCTGCCCCCTAGGACAATTACCCCCCCCCCCCGACAACCAAAGACAACCACTTCCGAGGACAATTACCCCTCCCCCCAAAAAAAAATACACCCCTGCTCATTAAAGGGGAAGTCCACACTGATAATAAGTTAGTTTTAATAAAAGCAGATTTTCCTTTTCGTATTGTCCTAGGGGGTATTCATCCGGGGGGGGGGGGTAATTTTCCTCGGGGGAAGATTGCCCAGGGGTATTTGTTCTATAACCTTTGTATTCTTTCATCAATATTCGTCTCACGACACATTTCTTTTGAAAATCCTTCCAGAGTTAAGTATTATATGACATCCTTTTTCACATCATTACACAATTCAAGTGAAAAATTTTGCCATCGCATTTGTTGCTGCTTATGTCGCATATAAATATTCATATAAAATGTGAGTATTTTGGAATCATCAAAACGATAACAGATTCATTTTTGCTGAATGTCACATGCACTGTACCCTGAAATACGTGTATTTTGTGACTACATACACATTGTGGATTAAACATTAACTCTTAAGCCATTTCCTGTCATATTTCGATTATGACTGTATTTGAGGAGCTATCCTTTTGAGGTGATATTTTGGATGATGTTCTTCCACCCTAACATTACAAGAAAGAAAGCAAGTCACAAATAATTTGTAACCTTTCCCAGAGCTCATCCGACGATTCAGATGACGATGATTCAGACAGCCGTGGTTGTAACGACTGTGGCGAATACTGTTCTCCTAATGCGAAGAGATGTAGGAAATGTTACCTTTCCCAATTCGACGATGATGACGATGATGGTTGTAACGACTGTGGCGAATACTGTTCTCCTAATGCGATGAGATGTAGGAAATGTTATGAGAAGTCACCGAAACCGCAGAAGCGTACGAAGAAGCGGCAGAAGAAGCAGAAGTAAAAGAAAGAGGATGGCAAGATGCACCGGTTTACATCCAACGTTATTATTGAAAGTGCCACAAAGATGACTTACCTAACACAATTTGAAGCCTGTGTCCTATTAGAACCACTCAAGATTTATACGCCCCATTGCAGCCATACCTAGCGACGGACACTTCCACAAGTTCCTTATTCGCTATGCAAGAACTGTTGGCGTTTACATGACGTTCTTCGCAAACATCATCAGGATGTGGAATGATTTTTTCCTGTGATCTCTTTTTAAAAAGCCTTCTTGGGCAATAGTTTGCCTACTTTGGAGTAACTACATGTATATTATCTTCGGACTCTAATTGGAAAATATATTACTTAAGTTGCTTAAGATAATACCGAAAATTAATTGGATACACAAGTACCCTCGTGGTGCGCAAGTTTTTGCCCAAAGACAACCTAGTCATCAATAACCTGCACTAAACACATCCACTTCATATCTGCCGAGAGTACGACCGACACGATCGCTACTACTGTCGAAAAAGAATCAAATCTAGGGCGATCTCAATACTCTATTAAATGTCCCTTGTCACATACTTATATATTAATGTTTGCAAAGATGACGTACAAGGCCGTTCTCTTAGTTGCGATTGATTGAACGAGATACAATTAACACTGGAGAGATACGATTAATCGTAACTTCTTATGCTACCATACATTTTGCTTTAACACAATTCACAATGATGGTATATATGTTAATTGACGTTTATATTAAAACCGTTATTTCTAAATATGTATATATTAATCCTTTCTCTTACTGTAAATTTTCTTTAATACATCCTTGAATAAGACGTATTTACACGGCTTGTTAAATTGATTCATTAGAATTTTCGCAAAACAACCGATTGCAAAGATATTGTGTGGTAAAATGTTACTTAACACTTTTATACTAAGTACGATGTACTCAATAGTAGCTATGAATAATGGTGCTGTTTCTACCAAGATAATGAAAAACAAATACTTATTATAATATTTTCAAATAATAAAGAAGGTTTTCCCTAATAATAACATTTGGGCACAATCTAGAAAGCAAAATTCAAGAATTTTTTTAAAACCCCACAGACGTAACGACTATGATCTGTTATGTCCATACAATGTCACCTATTGAGTTGTGACTGTTTTTATGTATATACGTGTAAACCATGAACAAGACGTTACAGTGATACTTGGATTTTTAAATTATTTAACATTTCACACTTTTTTCGTTTAATATAAATAGGAATTTTAAGAAGTTATTGGACATAACGTGGCCTATGATCTTCACAACATATCTTCTATCCTGATTCCTGAAACGTTACGAGAACTAGAACCATTTTTTCATGCAACACGATATGACTCGTTTGCTGTATCAATAAAACAAAACAATTAAAAAACAGTTTATGGATACTTGACGTTCTTCTTTGCTTTTCTTTCTATTAAAATGCAACTTAACACGAACCCTATATCAACGTTATACGTGCCATTTACACATATCGCTACTATATAAGGATATTATTTTGATGTAATATCACCAATGCTGTCATTTCATTTACGTTAAACAAGAACAGTTATGTTCACCTGTTAATAACACTTGACAGAAAATAAATGGTAGGTAAGAATTTAGGGTGCGAGAGACAGAGTATAAAAGTGAGGCATGCAGAAACAGAAAGAGGATGGGATTGGTAAATGGAGTGGGAGAGAAAGAGAGAGAGAGAGAGGGGGAGGGGGAGTACAAGGAGTATACGATACCTACAAGCAAAGAGGGAATATTGAAGAATGTGGGTAATGCACCTACATAATGTACGCACATACACGAGGAGCAGTCTGAAATAAAACCACGCATCCTACAATCAAAGTATTTATTCTCAGATTGTTTTGCCTGCAACGAAAACTGAAGAATTTCATGGTGAATGATGTCTAATAATTATGAAAAAATACCAACAAAGGTTAGAAATTGTTAATAGCAGATTTTATAATCGTACAGCATTTTAATTCAATTTGTATATCATTTCAATTAAATTTCAGTTCACTATTTATTTAATTGTCAACTTCAACCCATAAAGGCAAATTGTATGAATCTTTACAAATAAAAGCATACTTAGGAAAGCACACATCAATGCTAAGATCACGAGATAAGTTCACGTGTAATGGAATTTGAAGAACATAAGCAACTTCTACGTTTAGGCGCTTTAAAGTGTTTTCCCTCCACTTGGGAGAATTCCAGCTTGGCGCCATTTTACAGTTGCACACGTAGGACCTACTACAAATCGTGAATACTTTTTCATTGCTACATCGTTTTCGTTTATCATGCTGGTAGAGTCCAATTTTGGTTTTGTTTTTGTTTAAATACGGATCAATGAACTAAAATCTGAACCCGAATTTTTGATGAAATGCTTTGCTTATTAGGACATGATAAGTGAACTAGAAGCGGGCGTTTGATAAACATTATTGTGTTTGTTTGAATTTGAATTTTATTAGTAAACTTCATTCATATACATGAACATTTTGTTACACAATACATATATAAAACAATTATATAAACACAAAAATCAACGAGTGGGATAGTTTCTCGAGTAATCGCAAATTAACAACAAACATTGTAACTTGCATATACATTGGTAAATGATATTCTAACAAATAATTATATGACACGTACCAGCCTATGTTTGACAATAAAGATAGAAAACAATTGGGAATGATAATTTCGAAACTGATGTTCTAAAAACGAAACTAAAAAAAAAAAACGGGTGGAATGTTAAAATTCCCCTTGAGTAGGCCTATTTATGATTGCTTTAATATACTTACAGAAGTGATCAATTATATTTTTGTTCTCAAGTTTCATAGTGCTTACAAATTTCTCTTCATCGCTAAGATTTTTAAACTGTCCAGATATTTCAGCCATTTTATTGGGAAATATCCCCCTTTTAGCCTCATATACAGTAAAATCCATCCCCAACCCTTCCCAAATTAGTACAGTCATACAAGTTCTCAAATGTGATGGAATTTGTTTGTTTATTGTGCACAGTGGACTTTATGCACTCGATTGCTTTACAATTTTCCATTCTGCGATCATATTCGCATGTCCAGATTGACTAGTAAAACAGAGGAGCTAGCGAAAGGCCACGTGACAAAATGGCGAACGAATGTACCATTTCTGTGATGGGGAAGGAGGAGAGGTTAGATGCAGACCGAATTGAGTCTAAAAAGACAGAAAATGATTTCATCAGCAATTAACAGGTATATACTGGGGTTAAATATCATGTGGTCATGAAAAAATGTACCCTATTATCACCTTTACATTTTGTTTTAAGATCATGATATTCCCAAACTACCCGCATAAAAGTTTAGAATGTCCCGATAATTCAACAAAGTGTTCTCCAGGAGACGCGCGAAGTAGCTACTATTTGAAGTGACTGAGGTAATCGACAAACAACTGAAATAACCAGCATTGAATCGTGAAAATAAAACAACGATTATCATCATGTCAACTGCAAATCAACCAAAACAGAAAAATACAACACAGCAACCGAATACTTCATCAACAACTGGAAACGAGGTAGCACGAAAGACAGCGGAAGGAGGCCAACGCAATGTAAGCTGTTTATTATATTACTTGTTCTGGTAACTCCGCAATTATTTGTAACACTAATAGAAGTCTACACGGTAATAGTAATACTAGTAATAATAGGGCTAATAAACTATAGCACCAATAATAAATTATAATAGAATGCTTTTCACACTTGTTTTGCTTAGCCCACTATTTTGCTTAGCCCCGTACTTTCCTTTTTTGGCTTTTCACACGCTGTTTTATTCCCGTACTACTTGCATGGCGCCTATCCCTGGATAAGAAAATTCACGTTAGCACCGCAATTGCGGAGTTAGCCCTGCTTTTTTGCAGGGCCAAATAGCCTCGGAGGCCGTACGTTAGTTGGGGCTCGCCCACGTTGGTAACTTCGTGTCTGAACAGAAAGTGGGCTAAGCTTAGCCCATGACTACTGTAGTCTATAGACTAGGTGCTAATACCCTTAGCCCTACCTAGGCTATATTCCGGGGCTAAGCAAAATTTTACTAGTGTGAAAAGCATATTAGGCCCTATACTGTTTACGAAGTTTACGGAAGGCTTAGATCTATTCAATAATATTACCATGTAAATCTTTATTCATTATGAGGCCTATAGACTATAGACTTTAGATATAAAAATATATATTATAATATATTAATTATCTTCCGTTATATAATTTGGAACATCATGTACTACTGTTGAGTATTGAGTAGCAACGAAATGAAGAGGGGAGGAGAGATCACAGGCAGGCCCATAGTGAGTAAATCTCTCTCCACTAAAAGCAAGATCTTATTCAAAATATTGCTCATACCATTATGAAAGTTTGACTTTGTTTCCTGTATGAAATTTCTTATTTCTTATTCCCTGTCTACCATTTTCATTATGATTTCGTATTATATAACACGAACAAGAAATACAAGAGAATTGGCGAGAAATTCTCAATCATCCCCATTTTAAGGCTAGGAATATAGGATCAAAGAGAAGAAAAAAAATCAGTCAGTCACTCAATAGTGTCTGACAGGAAGTCTAGAACGAAAACGGGCATAATTTGAATAATAGGACACTGCTAACGTTTGAATTTTACAGATAGAACATACGTGACATATTCATAATTCCTGCAAAGTTCTACAGAATTTGATGTTGGTTGCAAATGGGACATAGTACCTATAAGAAAAGGGGCTTTAAAGAAAGTCACGTTTTTGGCTATGAGATTTTATTACATAAGAAACTGTCTTGTATTTTGCATTTATAATTCGTTTTGGGGAATCTTAAAAAAGGATTTCTTTAATGCTGAATGTCACATGCACTGAACATTGAAATATGTGTATTTTGTGACTATACAAACATGTGGCACTAAAGTTTGGTTCAAACATTAACTCCTCAGTCATTTCTTGTGATATTCCGACTATAACTGTATTTGAGGAGCTATCTTTTTTAGGTGGTAGTTTGAATGATGTTCTTCCACGCTAACATTACAAGAATGAAAGCAAGTCTCAAATATTTTTCACCTTTTCCAGAACTCATCCTACAGTATTTGTGTCGACTGTAAACAAAAATGTTCTCCGGGTGCGACCAGATGTTGGGATTGTCATCTCGAGTTCGTGCATGCGAAGAAGAAGAAGTAAAAGGAAAAGGATGGCTATAAGCATCAGTTTACATCCAACGTTAAGAATGAAAGTGCCACAAAGATGACTTATCTAACCTAATTTGAAGCCTGTGTCTTACTAGAACCACTCAAGATTATGTAAGCCCCATTGCAGCCATACTCAACGACGGACACTTCCACAAGTTCCTTATTCGCTATGCAAGAACTGTTGGCGTTCACAAGACGTTCTTCGCAGACACCATTAAGGATGTGGATCATGCTCTTCCCCGCGGTTCCTTTTTGAAAAGCCTACTTAGGTATTAGTTTGCCTATTTTGGAGTAACTACATGTATATTATCTTCGGACGCTAATTGGACAATATATTACTTAAGTTGCTTAAGATAATGCCGAAAATTAATTGGATACACAAGTAACCTCGTGCTGAGCAACTATTCGCCCATAGACAACCTAGTCAACTTAGGCTTAGGGGGTGGGGGGGGGGGGGGTTCAGCACATTTTTTAAAAAAATTTTTTTTTTTTTTTTTTTTTTTAGGGGGGGGGGGGGGGGGGGTCCTTAAAATTGAAAAATTATGCCGACCGATATTTCGTTCAGTAGGGGTTTGGGTAAGGTCACTTTTTTGTCACCCGTTAGCACAAAAAGGAAATTTGAGGGGGGAGGGGTTTCCTCCAAAACACATAGGCCTACATACAACAAATTGAGGGGGGGTAACCCCCCCCCCCCCTCCCCTCCCCCTGCATACGCGCCTGGTCCCATACATGTAAGAACAAGTAATAGTTCATTGTAATGTTTGCAATTTTTTAAAGGTGACGTACAAGGCCATTGTCTCAGTTGCGATTGATTGAATGAGATACAATTAACCCTGGGGAGATACGATTAATCGTAACTTTTTATGATATAGTACCTTTTGCTTAACAATAATGATATTCATGTCAATTGACGTTATTTATTGTAAAACCGTTATTTCTTAATTTGTATATAATCCTTTCTCTTACTGTGAATTTTCTTTTAACCATTCTTGAATAAGGCATATTACACGGCTTGGTAAATCGATTCAGTTAAATTTGCGCAAAACAGTTGATTGAAGAATAGGACATTTTACGAAATTATTGGACATTACGTGACCTATGATCTTCACAACATATCTTTTATCCTGAACCATTGTGAGAACTAGAACCGTCTTCTCATGCAACACGATATGACTCGTGTCCTATATTAATAAAACTAAGAACTTACAAATCTGTTTATGGATACTTCACGTTCCTCTTTGTTTTTCTTTCTAGTTCAATGCAACTTAACACGAACCCTATATTAACTTTATATGTGCCATTTACACATATCGTTACTATATAATGATATTATTAGTATGCACATGTAACATCACCAATGATATCATTCCATTTACTTTAAAAAAGAAAAGGTGTATTTACCTGTTTGAAGGAAAAGAAATGGTAGGTAAGAATATAGGGTGCGAGAGACAGAGTATAAAAGTGATGCATGCGGAAACAGAGAGGGGTAGGAGGAGTGGGAGAGAGAGACTAAAAGAAGAAACAGGGAGAAGGAGAGAGAAAGGGAGAGGGGTTTGGGGGAGAGGTGGGCGGTGTTTGGAAGAAAGAGGAGAACATCATAATATATGATTAAGATAATGGGTAGAGCAATTAAATAGGGAATGATTAAGGAGCAAGGGTAGGAAAAATGTGAGAGAGAGAGAGTAAGAAAGGGAGGGAGAGAAAGAAAGAGTGAGTGTATGTGCGTGCGTTTGTGAGTGTTGCGTGTTTGACAGAGAAAAAAAGGTAAAGTCGTAAAATGAAGAGCACACGGAGAAGAGAAGAAAAAAGACAAAGGAAGCAAAACATACTCTGAACAAAAATCTACTTGTTGATGAAATTCTATTTTCGGAAAGCATGGTTCAATCAACATCACTCCCGTATTTAAAGACATTCAGTCTTATTTCATGAGATCAGCTTTCCCATAATGGGACAATTTCTTGTTGGGTGAATATGTTTTATGGCCTAAAATAAATGCCTCCCCCTTAAACATACTGGGTTCCATCTTACTACGTAGTTCATTTATATGAAACCTTCATTATGCTTGACCTTCAGCTTATAGAATTTCATCAAGTTATCATAATATTGGGTATCGAACGTCATTTATTGCAATTGATATCATTGGGGCTACCTTTTTGTCTTCACATTTCCAGACCATAGCTATACAGAATACGACGGTTTATACATATCACTAAATTTATCGTATACCAGAATTGTCCAAGTTTTATACTTCATCAACGATGACATTTGACTATTCCTGCAATGAATAAATGTTAGAAACCATGAACATCGTACCAAGGCCTCCGATGTGCGTAGAATGGTATCCTGAGCTACTCTCCTCGTCTCGCAGGAGTTTCGGCGCAAGGCATGGCTAAGGCTTGGTCAGATTGCATCAATATAGGGGGGGGGGGGGGGGGGGGGGTAGGAGGACACTTTTTTTTGGTTTCGAAATTTGAAAATTTGACATTTTGCTCCGTTGGGGGAGGGGGTCACCTTTTTTTTAGGTCAGCCATGGCCAATATTTTTTTTTTTTTTTTTTTAATAATTATTATTAAAAAGAAGAAGAAAAAAAAGAAAACAAAACCAAAGGGGGGGGGTTAGGGGGGTCTATACACATAAAAATACCAAAGGGGGGGGGGTTTATACCCCCCCCCCCTCCCCCCCTGTGTACGCGCCTGGGCTGGGCAGCCTGGGTATGGAAAGAGCCAACTATTAGACTAGAGCCCGCAGGTTATCCTCCCCGAACCCACCCTGGTGCAACCAAGACTGATCACAATCTACAGTACAATAAATTCAGGAACACAATTATAAATATCAATGAACAACATTAATGTAAAATAAAAACAGGTCACAGCTGTAAAGTAAATTGAATCAAATCGCCAGACAATTTAACATGTTAGATCATACATAATTTTAAGAAGAAAAACACAACAGAATATTGCTCTGAAATAAATAAGATGAGATCCTAAACTATAGTGAAATTAAAATTAAAGCAAGAGAATGAAAAACCGAGAAACAAAATAAGTCAATCCGTATTTACTTTATATATTATTCGGGATTCAGAGAAGGCCGAAAATAAATCATAATAAGCGGTGTGGAAATTAAACACAGATCTTATATAAAATGCACTAAAAAGTAGGCTTGTATGAATGGTTTGTGAGTATTTTTAATCAAGTCAAATATAAATGGATTAATTTGATTTAAAAAAAAAGTCTTTTCTTCTTCCTCTGTTTTCCTCTTCTTTTACTACTTCTTTCTCTTCCCTTTTTTTCCTCTCCTTTAAAAAAAATGTTTATATTATCATAACTGATACTATCATTATCTTAATTATTATTATTAACAACGATAAGCCGCGGCCTACTGTATATTATAATTATTATCATTATTTAAAAATATAATATTATGTTCACCCGTAATCATACAAATAATACATGTTTACGAGTGCATAAATTAATATGCACTGTACGCAGGTTAAGTCACAGTAGGATAATGAACAAGACTTGTCGAGTTCATTGTCTGTCTCATTGTACAAGTGCATATATCACTAATGCACGAGCTAAAAAATATGTATTATTTGTTTTATAAGATAGGTCTACGATTTAAGTATAAAGTCGAGAAATTGACGGTTGTTATCACCAACATTTATTTCGACGCTTCTCATTGGCTACATTCTTGAACCCATTTGATAACTTTAAGACAAGCATTCGTTGATATTTTGTAGTGGTGTTGGCGGGGAAGCATCATTCATTTCGTTGCCGTAGGAGAGTAAAAACGAGTTTGATATTTCTGCAAGTAGGATCCAAGGGTAACATCTATACAACATGGGGGGTGGAGGAACGCCTGGACCCACACCAAATGAACCACAACGGAAGGTAAATATATAAATATACATATAATGTGTGTTTATCATGAGATTGGATACATATTATTTATAATTAACAGATAGAAGAGATTAATATATGTTGAATATAATGCGACATTGGCTTCATTCCTTTTTCTCTTCTTTTATTTGTGGTGGTTAGGGAGTGATGTGGAGTGACGATTTTACGTGTAGTGTTGAGCAAATTACTCGAGAGTATTATAATTTGATAAACGATATTAAATGTTTGTTTTAACACATCGTAACTGTTTTATGCAAAATATATAATGATGTACATCATTGGAGGCAATATTATCTAGATCAGCATTTTTTAACCGGGGCGCCGCGAGAGAAATTTAGTTGCATCGAAAAATTATCGTGGAATAACGTCAATTTCGTGATATACCAAATATCAAAAATCACTATGTAATCACGTGAGGAAATAGCTTTATAAGATAAAAAGTGTATTTTTCCTCGCTCGCTTTGCTCCCTCGCAATCTTCAGAAACAGAATGATTTCAGTCAGTAGAGTATCAGAATTAATTAATATTTTAGCAAAGACGTTCCCGAATATCATTCTAATTGACAGCAAAGTGCCCTGATAATATGTTTTAATCTTTTCTATCGAAATTGCATTTTTGGCATGTCAGCTTTAATAGCTCGTTACATTAAGAAACGGAATAATTCCAGGCAACGAAAGGCCGGATATCCTCATATTCATGTATATTGAGCGGCAAGTTGGTCGCACACATAATATTGTATATCTTATCTTATTAAGGTGTCCCATTTTGCTCGCTCGCTCGTGGATATAATATTATGTCCTCGTAGTTGTGTACATGGAACGTGACGAGTTTCAGAGTGATGCACATTAATATTCTGTCATGAATTTGGGGTTGGGATGACGCGAAACTTTTTTTTCTTCTGAATAAGGTGCCGTGATTGAGAAAAGGTTGAAAAACGCTGATCTAGATTTATCCACAAAAGGTATTTCTTCATTGCTTTGAGCCCCATGCGTGGTGCATTATCTTTCCAAAATCACGAATAAAAAACAACAACTATTAAATGTGAAGTACCGCAAGGATCTATATTGGGTCCATTGTTATTTATTATTCATATAAATGATATTATTGAAACCTCTTCACTTGAATGTTATCATCTTTGCTGATGATACGAGTATTTCTTACTCCCATTTAAACTGTGATACGTTCAAAACGCGGTTAAATCGGAATTAACGAACATTTCTAGGTAGTTTAAATCTAATAAATTATCATGAAATCGTAGTAAAACAATTTTTTGAATAAGACTAACGTATATGATAATAAGGAGTTGTAATATCGAGTTTGACGGCTTGCCTCTCGTTGAAAAACAATCTGTAAAGTTTTTAGGAGTTATTATTGACTCTCATCTAAATTTTAATTTATCTTAGTACTTTTAGAAGGATATACATTCATCAGTATCAAGAAATATTGTATAAGTTTTAAAATATTCTTTCTGAAAGATCTATGATAATATTATACAATTCTCAAATTTTAACACATCTGTTATATTGTAATATTGTATGAGGTGATTGTAGTGTTACTAGAATTAATTCCTTATTTTTGCTTCAAAAGAGAGCGATTCGCATGATTACTAACTCAAATTATATATCACACACGGAACCTTTATTTCATCGTTTAAAAACACTAAAATACAAGATATTCACGTTTTTCAGACAAGCATTTTTATGTATAAATATTCTCATAATCAACTACCATCCCTATTTCACAACATTTACAGTTTAAAGTCAAACATTCACATATATCCCACCCGTTGTTCAACAAATTATCACTTAAAAAATCCTGAAATTTTAGCCCAAAAGTCTTGTTCAACAAACTATTTTAAGCTTTACCTAGAGATTTTTTTTTTGGAGGCCGCCATCCTAGTCAAGCATCGCTTATGATTGCGGTCTCCTGCACTTTTTTAACAGATAGTTTGGATAGCCTAATACTTTAAATGTTTAATAATATGTTATAGAAATAGTAAGTTTCGTTATTATATGTACATATATTTAAACAAATAAATTAACATGAAGATATTATTGTTTGTATATTTTGTATTATTACCTTAAGTTCATTATGTTCTTTGTTATTTAGTTATTGTATTAGGAAAAATGCAGAAATAAAAAATCATATCAAATCAAATCTGCTGGCATAAATTTGTTTACGAGACTTAAAGAAATTGCCCTGTCATCTTATTAAGAAAAAAATCCAGAATAAAAAGTTTTTATGTATGAACTATTATTAATGTAATTCTCGTTTTTCTTTTCTTATCCCTTTTTCAGTTCAACCTGTGCGTGCCACCATGATCTATAGCATGGCGACTCAAAGGATGTTAAATATATAGTAGTTCAATTATGTCAATTATGTGTTGTACCTAAAATGTATCCTTCTGAATTGAACTAGAGTCGATTTTATTTTCCCATAATTATTACGTGTTTAATTGTTCTGTATAAAATGATATCTTTCAGATCGCCAGAGTAAAGGAAAAATGATAGTCCATCTTCATCTAAAAAAATGAATAAACGGAACCCTATCAATTTCCTTTCAAATACATTTTGATTAGCAGACCTCACAGACCTGGCAATTTCCTTTCAAATAGATTTTAATTCGCAGACCCCAGCATTATGTAAAGGTATCACTATAATAGGAGTAAGCCTGTAAGACAAAAAGCATGAAATGTAATACGCTTGAACAATATTTGCATAATTTTGCTTTACAATGATGATACTCATGTTAATTGACGTTTATTGTAAAGCCGTTATTTTAAAATTGTATATCTAACTGTGAATTTTCTTTCATTCATCCTTGAATAAGACATCTAACACGACTTAGTAAATTGTTTCATTTAAATTTTCGCGATACAGCTGATTGTAAAAAATATTGTGTGGTAAAAAATTTACTTTGCAGTTTTATACTATAGTACGAGGTACTCCATAGTAGCTATGAATTTATTATCAAACTATAATTAGCCTATAATTATGTATCAAGATAATATGAAACAAATACTTACTGCAATATTTTCAAATAATGAGGAAAGTTTTCCCTAATAATACGGTTTGTGCACAATCTAGAAAGCAAAATTCTCGAAAACCTTCTTAACCCCAATAAACGTTACGGCTATGATCTGTTATGTCCAGGGATAGGAGGGAAGAAAGGAAAGAAAGATAGAAAGTTCATACAATGCCATCAATGCAGTTGTGACATGTTTTATGTACGTGTAACCATGGACAAGACGTTGTAGTGATGCTCGACATTGGATCTTTAGCTATTTAAAATTTCACACTTTTGTCGATCTAAATGGGAAATTTTAAGAAAGTGTTGAACACAAAGTGGCCTATGATCTTCTTGACATATCTTCTTTCCTAAGCCATTAAGAGAACTAGAACCATCTTCTCATGCAACACAATATGACTCGAGTGCTGTATCAATAAATCTAAGAAATTCAAAAACAGGTTATGGACACTTGACGTTCTTCTTTGTTTTTCTTTCCATTAAAATGCAACACGAACCCTATATTAACTTTATAAGTGCCATTTACACATATCGTTACTATATAAGGATATTATTTTTGATATCATTCCATTTACTTTGAACAAGAAAGTTATGTTCACCTGTTAATAACATTGAACAAACATTGACAGAAAATAAATGGTAGGTAAGAATATAGGGTGCGAGAGACAGAGTATAAAAGTGATGCATGCAGAAACAAAAAGAGGATGAGATTGGTAAATGGAGTGGGAGAGAGAGAGAAAGAGAGAAGGGAGAGAGAGAGAGAGGGGAAAGTACAAGGAGTACGATACTAAAGCAAAGAGGGAATACCGAAGAATGTGGGTAATGCACCTACATCTACGCACAAACATGAGGCACATACACGAGGTGCAGTCTGAATTAAAACCACGCGTTCTACAATCAACTATAGTATTTATTCTCAGCTTGTTTTTGCTTGCAACGAAAACTGAAGATGATGTTCAATAATTATGACAAAATACCAACAAAGGTTAGAAAATGTTTATAGCAGATTTGACAATCGCACAGCATTTCAATTCAATTTACATATCATTTCAATTCAATTTTATTCAATTTTCAACTTCATCCAAAAAGGCAAGTTGTATGAACCCTTACAATTAAACATAAGATAAGTTCAATGATCAAGTTAAATTCATTTGTTAAGTTATTTGACAAACATAAGCAAATTCTACGTTTAAATGCTTTACGGTCTTTTCTCTCTACTTGGGAGAATCCCAGCTTGGCGCCATTTCTCAGGTGCACACGTACTTCAACTTGTGAATATTTTTTTATTTGTTACATTGTTTTTGTTTATTATGCCGGTAGAGTCTAATTTTGGTTTTGTTTTTGTTTAAATACGGATCAATGAATTAGAATCTGAACCTGAATCTTTGATAAAATGCTTTGCCTAAGGACATGGTGCACGGTGTACTTTATCCGGGTACCGGGTCTTTATGGACACGATTGCTTTACAATTTTCCATTCTGCGATCATATTCGCATGTCCAGGTTGACTATTAAAACAGAGGAGCTAGCGAAAGGTCACGTGACAAAATGGCGAACGAATGTACCATTTCTGTGATGGGGAAGAAGGAGAGGTTAGATGCAGACTGAATTGAGTCTAAAAAGACAGAAAATGATTTCATCAGCAATTAGCGAGTATATACTGGGGTTAAATATCATGTGGTCATAAAAATGTACCCTATTATCACCTTTACATTTTGTTTTGAGACCATGATTTTCCCAAACTACCCACATAAAAGTTTAGAACGTCCCAACAATTCAACAAAGTGTTCCCCAGATCAGAAGACGCGCGAAGTAGCTTCTATTTGAAGTGACTGAGGCAATCGACAAACAACTGAAATAACCAGCATTGAATCGTAAAATTAAAACAACGATTATCATCATGCCAACTACAAATCGAACGAAAAAGAAAAAGACATCACTGAATTGGTTACCCAGTACTTATTCAACAACTGCAAATGAGGTAAAACGAAAGAGACAATCGGGAGGAGGCATGGTAAGTCTGTTTAAGTCTACTTGTTCTTGTTACTCCGTAACTATTAGTAGCCTAGATCTATATTACTAGATCTATAGGCCTAGCACCAATAGAATGCTTTTCACACTTTGCCAAGCCCCTTATTTCCCTTAGCCCCGGACTAATTGTTTGGTTTTAGTCCCGTACTAAGCGCCTATCCCGGGATATAAAAAAAAACAACGTTAGCACTGCAATTGCGAAGTTAGCCCTGCTTTTGTGCAGGTTTTGCAGGGCCAACTAAGCCCGTACTTTAGGTGGGGCTAGACTCTAGCCCACTTTGATAAATTCGTGTCTGAACAGAAAGTGGGCTAAGCTTAGCCCATGAGTAGTCCAGGCTATAGTCTAGGTGGGGCAAAGACCCCCTTTAGGCTTTAGCCCCACCTATAGTCCGGGGCTAAGCAAAATTTTACCAGTGTGAAAAGCATATTATACTGTATTCGTCGAAGTTTTGTTTATCATATACCCGCCCCCCCCCCCCCCACTCCGGGGTCGGAATGACCCCATGCGTGTTACCAAAATGTCCGGTAAAGGGGTACTTTTCGTGCGACAAAGTCCGGCCCGAGAATTGTAAAAAAAAGGGGTGTAGGTCTAGACCTATTAACTATTATAAACTATTAACTTTTCACCCGGAGATTTCTTTAAAAAGGGGGTGTTTTTTCTTTTTTTCTCTCATCTCTTTGGACTCCTGAGAAATTATTCCGAATTTAGGGGGGTACATTGAGCATTTTTCATGATTTAGGGGGGTCTCCAAGGCAGGAAAAGCCCGCAAAAAGCCCGCGAAAGGGGGGTTCGGAAATGTTGGCAGTCCTCAGATAGGGGGTGCTTTCAAAAAGAGGGAACGAGCATATGTGTACCCTAAATAACACTGAGTGGGGGGGGGGGGGGGGTCATATAGCAACGAGATTTGTGAAGAGGGAAGGAGAGATCGGGGGCAGGCCCCCTACTAAGCAAGTCTCTCTCTCTCCCCTAAACCCAAAATCTCATTGCTTGTATTGCTCATACCTTTATGAAAGTTTGACTTTGTTTCCTGTATGACACTTCTTATTTCTTATTCCTTTTTTTCGTATTATATCATACAAACAAGAAATAAAAGTGATTGAGAATCGGCGAAAGATTTTCAATCACCCCAAAATTTTAGGCTAGGATCTGTCTGCAACATTTGAGAAAATGAAATTAGGAACTCATCAAAAATGTAATCGATCAATCTGGAAACATTTCCGAAATGTGTTTACAAAAACAAACAAAAATGACTAAAGAAAAAGGGTGACAGCATATCTAGGCCTACTTGTAGATCATTTTTGGCGGGAAACTGGCAATTATTTTAATTCCAAAATAAGAATTAAGTAACAAAATGTCTTCTGTATCGCTATATTTGAAAATACCAGCTGTTACTCTTAGTCTGTATATTTTCTCTATTTGTTGTCCCTCAAAGTCTCTCTAAAGTGTTGGGAGCCCATGTGTTTTGCGTACAACACAAAAACCAAGTTTTGTATTCTTTCATCAATATTCGTCTTCAAGCACATTTGTTTTAAAAATCCTTCCAGAGTTGAGTATTATATTACATCAACTCTCACATCAATGCACAATTTAACTGAAATTTTGCCATGAAATTTGTAAGCAAATTTGGGGCTCCCAACACTTTAAGAGGGGCTTTAAAGAAAGTCACGTTCTGGCTTTGAGACTTCATTATGTAAGAAACTATCTTGAAGCGATTAAGAATGCTGATTATGTAGCAATTAAGTATTGTTATAACATTTGAGTTTTTTGGGAATCATCAAAACGATTTTTTAAAAATTTTAATTGCTGAATGTCACAGGCACTGTACTCTGAAATACGTGTATTTTGTGACTATACAAACATGTGGCACTAAAGTTTGGTTCAAACATAATTTTTTCAGTCATTTCTTGTCATATTTCGATTATGACTGTATTTGAGGAGCTATCTTTTTGAGGTGATAGTTAAAATGATGTTCTTCCACACTAACATTACAAGAATAAAAGCAAGTCTCAAAATATTTTTCACCTTTTCCAGGTGAAGCAGAAACGGAAGAAGCAGTCGAAGAAGCCGAAGAAGCGTGTGAAGAAGCGAAAGTAAAAGGAAGAGGATGGCTGGATACAACGGTTTACTTCCAACGTTAAGAATGAAAGTGCCACTAAGATGTCTTATCTAACAAAATTTGAAGCCTGTGTCCTGTTAGATAAAATCCCTCAAGATCATATAAGCCCCATCTCAGCCACACCTAACGACGGACACTTCCACAAGTTCCTTATTCGCTATGCAGGAAATGATTTCAAGTGACTTTCTTCGCAGACACCATCATGATGTCGAATGCTCTTCCCCAAGGTCCCTATAGTAGGCTGATGGTGAAGGAAACCAAGCTCTGCTAGATGCTAATGGACTTGTTGTTAGCTGAAATCTTAAATATACTGGGTACACGGGGGTCACGGGGGTAATTATGTATCCAACAAAATGTTGACCCTTTTAAAAAGGCTACTTGGGTAACAGTTTGCCCATTTTTATTAATCGTAACTTATTACCCTACCTTTGGCTTTTACAAAATTCAAAATGATGATATTCATGTTAATTAAAGTTTGTTGTTAAAACGGTTATTTCTAAATCTATAATCCTTTTCTCTTACTGTGAATTTTCTTTCATACATCCATGTTACACGACTTGGTAAATTGATTCATTTAAATTTGCTCAATACAGCTGATTGCAAAAATTTTACGTGATAAAAAATGTTACTTTGCACTTGTATACTTAGTTTGTGTACACGGTACTTTATAGTAGGTATGATTTTTTTATTAACAAAATGGTTCTGTTTCTACCAAGATAATGAGAAACAAACACCTGCAATATTTTCAAATAATGAGGAAAGTTCCCACTAAAAAAAAAAACTGCACAATCTAGAAAGCAAAATTCAAGAAACTTTCTTAACCCCATAGACGGCTGTGATCTTTTATGTCCGGGGAGGGAAGAAAAAAAGAGAAAGAAGAAAGTTCATAAAATGCCATCAATTGAGTTGTGACAGGTGATTTGTACGTGTAACCATGGACAAGACGTTACAGTGATACTCGATATTGGATCTTTAGTTATTTTAAATTTCACACTTTTGTCGATCTAAAAAGGAAATTGTAAGAAAGTATTGAGCACAAAGTGGCCTATGATCTTCTCATGCAACACAATATAACTCGAGTGCTATATTAATAAAACTAATAAATTAAACAACAGGTTACGGACACTTGACGTTCCTCTTTGTTTTTCTTTCTATTAAAATGCAACTTCACACGAACCCTATATTAACTTTATTTGTGCCATTTGCACATATCGTTACCATATGAGGATCTAATTTTGATGCACATGTAACATCACCAATGTTATCATTCCATTTACTTTAAACAAGAAAAGGTGTATTTATCTTTTCATAACATTGAAACAATTGAAGGAAAAAGAAATGGTAGGTAAGAATATAGGGTGCGAGAGACAGAGTATAAAAGTGATGCATGCGGAAACAGAGAGAGGATGAGAGGGGTGGGAGAGAGAAGGGTAGGGTAGAGGGAAGAGAGAGACAAAAAGAAGAAACAGGGAGAAGGAGAGAGAAAGGGAGAGGGGTTTGGGGGAGAGGTGGGCGGTGTTTGGAAGAAAGAGGAGAACATCATAATATATGATTAAGATAATGGGTAAAGCAATTAGATAGGGAAATGATAAAGGAGCACGGGTAGAAAAAATGTTGTGAGAGAGAGTAAGAAAGGGAGGGAGAGAAAGAGAGAGTAAGTGTATGTGCCTGTGTTTGTTAGTGTTTCGTGTTTGACAGAGAAAAAGGGTAAACTCGTAAAATGAAGAGCACACGGGGAGAAGAGAAGAAAAATAAGGAAAAAATACTCTGAACAAAAGTCTACTTGTAGATGAAAATGCTATTTTCGGCATGCACGGTTCAATCAACATCACTTCCGTTTTTAAATACAATTTTAAAAATCTATGTTATGAGATCAAATTTTCCATAATGGGACAATTTCTTGTTGGGTGAATATGTTTTATGGCCTTATGAACACCCCTTTTCCTTCCTCAACATCCAACCCCCCCCCCCCCTTTGAGCAAAAAAAAGGGGGGATGTTCGAACACCTAAAGCACCCCCTGTTTGCCAGGGGGAGGGGGGGTGTTTGAACACCTAAAATCCCCCCCCCTTGCTACGCAAATGATGGTTGTTCTCCTTCCCCCTCCTCCCCGTTCACCTTCTTCTCCTCCTCTTTTTTTTTTTTTTTTAAATTTCTTCTTTATTTTTCTTCTTCTATACTTCTCCTTTCTCTTCCCACTTTTCCTCTTCTTGTTATCATAATTGTTAATATTATTATTACTGCTACTATTATTATTCTTATTATTATCATCATTTTTCCCCAAATTGTAATATCATGTTCGCCCGTACTCATACAAACAATACATGTTTGCGAGTGCATACATGAATATGCACTGCACGCAGGTTAAGTCACAGTAGGATAATGAATTGAACTTGTCGAATTATTTGTCTGTCTCATTGTGACTTAATCAAGTGCATATTACTAATCCACGAGCTAAAAACATGTATTTGTTGTATATAACATGGGTCTACAACAGTGGCGGATCCAGGGGGGGGGGGGGGAACGTGTAAAAACGTGTAAAAACTTGTTAGAGTGAAAAACGTCATATAAATATCACCTCAAAACGATAGCTCCTCAAATACAGTAATAATCGAATATATCGAAATATCGAAATATGACTTCAAATTATTATATTTTAGAGGGCCCCCAATGTGCTCACTACCACCCCCCCCCCCCCCACTGAGCGCATTTTCGGGCGGCGCGACTTTCTAATTTTCGGGAGCAATAAGAAGAACAAAATTGGGCCCCCACCCCTAAGTATACCTGGATCCGCGCCTGGTCTACAATAAGAGTAAAGAGTCGAGAAATTGACGATTAATTGTTATCACCAAAATGCACTCCGCGTGTATAATGGTAAAAGTAATGTCGCACCCGTTATCCACTTCGACGCTTCTCATTGGCTACATTCTTGAACCCATTTTATAATTTTAAGACAGTCATTAGTTGGTATATTGTGGTAGTGTTCGCGGGGAAGCACATCACTCATTTCGTTGCCGTAGGAGAGTCAAAACGAGTGTGATAATTTGTGCAAGTTGGATCGGAAGGTTTATACAACATGTCTGACAAACCAACGTCTGGACCCAGAGGAAATGAACCACAACGGCATGTAAATATATGAACAAAATCACTTCACCGTGTTTTTATTATGAGATTGGTTAGATATTACTTATAATTAACAGATAGAAGAGATATAATATGTTGACTATAATGTGATATTGGCTTCATTTCTTTTTATCTTCTTTTATTTGTGGCGGTTAGGGAGTGATGTGGAGTGACGAATTTACGTGTAGTGTTGAACACATTATTCGAGAGTATTATAATTTGATAAACGATATTAAATGTTTGTATTAACACATTGTATTCATTTTATGCAAAAGATATAATGATGTACATCATTGGGGGCAATTTTATCTAGATCAGCATTTTTTAACCGGGGCGCCGCGAGAGAAATTTAGTTGCATTGAAAAATTATCGTGGAATAACGTCAATTTCGTGATATACCAAATATTAAAAATCACTAGAGTATGTAATCACGTGAGGAAATAGCTTTATAAGATAAAAAGTGTATCTTCGCTCCCTCGCAATCTTCAGAAACAGAATGATTTCAGTCAGTATCCGAATAAATCAATATTTTAGCAAAGACGTTCCCAAATATCATTCTAATTGACAGCAAAGTGCCCTTATATTATTGTTAATCTTTTATATCGAAATTGCATTTTTGACATGTCAGCTTTAATAGCTCGTTTTTTACATTAAGAAACGGAATAATTCCAGGCATCAAAAGGCCTTCATATTCTCATATTCATGTATATTGAGCGGTAAGTTGCTCGCACCCATTATATTTTATATCTTATCTAGTGTTGATTACAATTTTTGTTCAACATAATATTAAAGGTGTCCTATTTTGCTCGCTCGCTCGTGGATATACAGTATGTCCTCGTAGTTGTGTACATGGTGCGAGTTTCAGAGTGATGCACCTGATATTCTGTGATGAATTCGGGGTTGGGATGACGCGAAACTGTTTTTCTTCTGAATAGGGTGCCGTGACTGAAAAAAGGTTGAAAAACGCTGATCTAGATTTATCCACTAAAGGTAATTCTTCACTGCTTTTGAGCTCCGTGTGTGGTGCATTATGAACGCTGTAAATGTATCACCTTTATCATAATTATCATTAATATTATTATCAATGATCATTATCAATATTATTATTATTATTATCATTACCAGTTTTCAGAGTCCAGATACATGTACAATATTTTTGTGCTAATCATTATTTTTAACTAGGGTTCCGGTGGCAGATTTGGTCTGATACCATTCCGAGGAGTAGTCACTTTTGTGATCATCCCGTGGCTTTTAATCATGGTGTCCTTTTACATCCTTGAGACATTCTGGCGCGCATAGGATCACGGGCAAGGTAAAGTTCATAATCAGATAATGGCAGGGTAGCTTTAGAGTTTCCCTAATCCAAACTATAACAAACACATACTACTAAAGAAGTTTTAATGGACTGTCGGTCTCGTATGATTTTTCAACTTTTTGGGCTGTCAGTCTCGCGGCTGCTGGTCTCTTGGGCTGCTGATCTTTTGGGCTATTGGTCTCTTTGGGCTATTTTTTCGATGGCTGTAGGTCTAGTGGGGTGTCGGTATCAAAAGCTGTCGGGTCTCATGGGCTTTGGGTCTCGAAGCTGTTCGGCCTCGTGGGCTGTCGGTTTTTTCGTGAGCTATCTGTCTCTTGAGCTGTAGCTCGTGCAGTCCATGCTAATCATATACCAATTTACTCGATCTTATATGATTTAGAAATGGGAATTACATTTCGTTACTAGAAACACGAACGAAAGTTTGTTAATAAATCAATCATTGGTAACATATATTATCATTTGACGATAATGGGATCAGGTTTTTTGGTAATACATTGCATAGTGAATGTTTCTTTCAGGAAGCACACAAGAAAAGTTTTGCAAACATAAACATATATAGTTCCTTATTTATTCATTTTGTGTTATATTTGCCCATGCAGAATCCAAATGTTCATTAGTCTTTAATGAGAAGAAGATGATTTGTAATAGCATAGCTATAATTCTTAAGAAAAAATTCGAAATGTAAGTAGGCCAGAGGCAATTTTTGTAATTTAGAGTCAATATAAAATTAGTCCAATATAATTTATGTGGTGTACTGGTGAAGTCTTATAACACTCATCTGAGAGGTCCCGGGTTATTGCTCGGTATTTTGCCCTCATTGTCTCCAGAATTAATTCCTTATTTTTTTTCAAAAGACAGCGATTCGCATGATTACTAACTCTAATTATATATCACACATGGAACCTTTATTTCATCGTTTAAAAACATTAAATACAAGATATTCACATTTTTCAGATAGGCATTTTTATGTAGAGATATTCTCATAATCAACTACCATCCCTCTCTCACAACATTTACAGTTTAAACTCAAACATTGAAACTTACTCACCCGTTGTTCAACAAATTATCACTTAGAAAATCTTGAAATGTTAGCCCAAAAGTCAGTAAGACATCATGGACCGGATGTTTGGAACTCCTTACCGGATTCAATGAGGCATTGTTCATATCTCTATTATTTTAAAGCATCTCTTAAAAACTCTCATATCGAAGTATCTATATAATTTATTCAACATGCAGTAGGTAATTATCATTGATATCTCAATTTGGGTCACATTGCAACTCATTTTTGCAAATTTCCTATTCTATTTCGTATTCTTGGTTTCCCCTTATTGAAAAGGCTACATTTGTTTCCACTCTACCATACTACACAGAGCTACTTGCACATCCACTATTCGCTACACACACAACCAAACACGCACGCTCGCGCGCACATTCACACACATACACACACACACACACACAATATATATACATTCACAAAACACACTCACAAAGTCATACACAAAGATCGTTTAAACAATTTTTCAATCTATATTTTACCTAGAGATTTTCTTTTTGAGGTCGCCATCCTAGTCAAGAATCGTTTATGATTGCGGTCTGCAGTACTTTTTCAACAGATAGTTTGGATAATACTTTAACTTTTTGATAATATGTTATAGAAATGTTAAGTTTCGTTATCATAATTATGTACATATATACAAATTTAAAAAATCGACATGGAGATATTATTGTTTGTATATTTTGTATTACACCTTACGTTTATATGTTCTTTGTGATTAAGTTATTATATTAGGGAAAATGCAGAAATAAAAAATCATATCAAATCAAATCTGCTGGCATACATTTGTTGATGAGACTTAAAGAAATTGCCCTGTCATCTTATTAAGAAAAAAATCCAGTATAAAAAGTGTTTATGTATGAACTATTATTAATGTAATTCTCGTTTTTCTTTTCCTATCCCTTTTTCAGTTCAACCTGTGCGTGCCACCAGGATCTACAGCATGACGACTCAAAGGATGTTGAATATATAGTATTTCAATTATGTCAATCAGGGGCGTACGCAGGGGGGGGGGGGGGTTGGGGGTTAAACCCCCCCTTTGGTATTTTTATGTGTGTAAACCCCCCTAAAAAAACTTAACCCCCCCCCCCTTTGGTATTGTTATTTTTTTTTTATTATTATTATTATTTTAAAAAAATAAAAAAAAATATGCCCAGGGCTGACCTAAAAAAGGTGACCTTACCCCCCCCCCCCCCCCCAACGAAGAAAAATGTCAAATGTTGAAATTTCGAGACCAAAAAAAAAAAAAAAGTGTCCGCTTACCCCCCCCCCCCCCCCCCCCCCCACACTGAGCGACTTTTCGGCCGGCGCGATTTTCAAATTTTCGGGAGCAAAATATTTTGGGCCCGATTTTAAAACCCCCCCCCCCCTTGAAAAAAATCCTGCGTACGCCCCTGATGTCAATTATGTGTTGTTCCTAAAAATTTATCCTTCTGAATTGAACTAGAGTCGATTTTATTTTCCCATAATTATTACGTGTTTAATTTTCCTGTATAAAATGCTATCTTTCAGATCTCCAGAGTACATGAAAAATGATAGTCCATCTTCATCTAAAAAACGGAACCCTATCAAATTCCTTTGAAATAGATTTTAATTCGCAGACCCCAGCATTGTGTAAATGTATCACTATAATGGGAGTAAGCCTGTACGACAAGAAGCATGAAAATGTAATACACTTGAACATAATTTGCACCATGTTGCCAAAAAAAGAAAAGATTAATATTGGGACATAATCGTTACTTCTTATGTTACCAAACATTTTGCTTTACAATGATGATACCCATGTTAATTTACGTTTATTGTAAAGCCGTTATTTTAAGAATTGTATATATTAATTCTTTTTCTAACTGTGAATTTTCTTTTATAATCCTTGAATAAGACATCTAACACGACTTGGTAAATTGTTTCATTTAAATTTTCGCGATACAGCTGATTGTACAAATATTGTGTGGTAAAAATTTACTTTGCAGTTTTATACTAAGTACGAGGTACTCCATAGTAACTTTGAATTTATTATCAAAATATAATAAGCCTGTATATATAAAGATAATATGAAACAAATACTTACTGCAATATTTTCAAGTAATGAGGAAAGTTTTCCCTAATGATACAGTTCGTGCACAATCTAGAAAGCAAAATTCAAGAAAAATTTCTTTACACCACAAAAGTAATGGCTATGATTTGTTATATTCGGGGAGGGAAGAAAATAAAAAAGAAATTTCATGCAATGCCACCAATGGAGTTGTGACAGGTTCTATGAACGTGTTACCATGGACAATGTTGAATTTTTAGTTATTTCAAAATGTCACACTTTCGTCGTTATAAACAGGAACTTTTAAGAAAAGTAAACACAAAGTAGCCTATGATCTTTAAAACATATTTTCTATCCTGTTTCCTGAACCATTATAAGAACTAGAACCATCCTCCCATGCAACACGATGTGACTCGAGTGCTATATTAATAAAACTAATAAATTAAACAACAGGTTATGGACACTTGACGTTCCTCTTTGTTTTACTTTCTATTAAAATGCAACTTCACACTAACTCTATATTAACTTTATTTGTGCCATTTACGCATACCATTACTATGTGAGGATATTATTTTGATGCACATGTAATATCACCAATGCTATTATTCCACTTACTTCAACAAGAAAAGGTGTATCCACCTGTTCATAACATTGAAAAAAAAATGAAGGATAAGAAATGGTAGGTAAGAATATATGGTGCGAGAAACAGAGTATAAAAGTGAGGCATGCAGACACAGAGAGAGGATGAGATTGGTAAATGTAGTGGGAGAGAGAGGGAGAATGGAAGGGTAAAGAGAGAGAGAGAGAGAGACAAAGAAGAAAAAAGGATTGATAAAAGACGGGAGAGAGAGGGAGAGAAAGAGCGAGAGAGAGAGAAAGAGAGAGGGGGGGGGGGGGGGGGGAGGTGGGCCGTGTTTGGAAGAAAGGTGGGGGTAATTATGATATATGATAATGGGTATAACAATTAACTAGTGAAGGGATAAAGGAGTAAGGGTAGAAATATATATATATGTTAATATTATTATTACCGCTATTATCATTAATATTATTATCATCATTTCAAATTGTAATATTATGTTCGCCCGTAAAAATACATGTTTGCGAGTGCATACATGAATATGCACTGCACGCAGGTTAAGTCACAGTAGGATAATGAACGAGACTTGTCGATTTATTTGTCTGTCTCATTGTGACTTAATCAAGTGCATATTACTAATGCACGAGCTAAACAAATATTTTTTTGTTTCATAAGATAGGTCTACAATATAAGTATAAAGTCGAGAAATTGACGGTGGTTATCACTAAAATCCACTACGCGTGCATAATGGTAAACAATAATTCGTCCCTATTTTCACGAAGTGACGGTAGTGAATGAAAATCGCATACAATTTGCGTGCGGATTTTCCTCACTACCGTCACTTCGTGAAAATAGGAACGAATTAATGCGCGCTCACGTGATCCATTTCGACGCTTCTCATTGGCTACATTCTTGAACCCGTTTTATAACTTTAAGACAAGCATGTTGGCGGGAAAGTACATCATTCATTTCGTTGCCGTAGGAGAGTCAAAACGAGATATTTTTGCAAGTTGGATCGCTGGGTGACATCTAGACAACATGTCTGGCAGACCAACGCCTGGTACCAAAGGAAATGAACCAACACGGCATGTAAATGTATGAAGACAAACAACTTTTCCTGTATGTTTATCACGGGATTGGATTTATATTTATAATTGAACAGATTGAAGCGATACAATTTGTTGAATATATTGCATTATTGGATTTATTCCTCCTTCTTTTCGTTTTGTTTTGGCAATGAGGGAGTGAAGTGGAATAACGAGTTTTCGTGTAGTGTCGAGCAAAATTGTCGAGAGTGTTATAATTTGATAAACGATATTAAATGCATGTATTGAAAAATTGAATTCGTGTTGTGCAAAAGGTATAAATGATGTGCATCATATATTTTTTTTAATTATAGGCGGTAATTTTCAGATCAGTGTTTTTCAATCTGGTTGCGGCGAGAGAAATTTAGTTGCATGCAAAATTATCGCGGAATAACGTCGATTTCGTGAAATACCAAATATTGTAAAACGCTAGAGTATACAATTTCGTGAGGGAATAGCATTATAAAATAACTGGTGTATTTTTCCTCGCTCGCTTGCATAATTCAAAAACCGGATGATTTCAGGCAAAGAAGTGCCTGAATACATCCATATATTCAGCAACGAGGTTCCCGAAAATCATTGTATTTGACAGCGAAGTACCCGAATAATATTTTATATCTTTTATAGTGAAATGGCATTTTTGCCATGTTCGCTTTACTTGCTCACAACATCTAGAACGGGATAAGTCCAGGCAACGAGATGCACGAATAAATTCATATTTATGTATATTTGGCAGCAAGGTGCCTGCACTTACTATAATTTATATCTTGATTACGATTTTCTTTGTAGACAAAAACTATAAAAGTGACTTACGACAAATGTGACAGTAGATATATATACTTATATATCCCTTTTTTTTTGCGGGAAACAATTTAGTATTCCAAAATAAGAATCCATTAACATTTTTGGTCCCTTAAAGAAATTCGTGTTCTGGATATGAGATATAAAAATTATAAAAATTCAAAAATTCGTTGGGAGATTATTTGTTATAGAGGGGTTACACATTGACGCTTTCAAAGAAAACCATAACTATCTTTGTGGTTTGGGATTTTTTTTGCATGTAAGAGGGTTAGTACAGTATGAGAAGGAATATAATAACAAACATTTCATACACAAATTACGCATTTTTTAAAATCAACCTTCAACTTTGCTTTTTTTTTCATATTTCGATTATTACTGTATTTGAGGAGCTATCGTTTTGAGGTGATATTTTGTATGACGTTCTTCCACTCTAACAAGAAAAGAAATCAAATCACTTATTATTTTTCTTCTTTTCCAGAAATGTGTCACCTGTGGCAAATTTATTACTCAGGGTGCGATCACATGTAGTTGGACATGTTGGATAAGGTACATTGGATCATAACAGGTAGAGGATGGCTAGATACAACGGTTTACACCCAACGTTAACATTGTAAGTACCACAAAGATGACTAATCTATCACAATTTGAAGCGTGTGTCCTATTAAAACCACTCAAGGTGATACACGCCCCATCTCAGCAACACCTTACCGCTCAAACTTCCACAAGTTCCTTAGGCTTATTACCAATGCAAGAACTGATGGCGTTCACAAAACGTTCTTCACAGGCATCATCAAAATGAGTAATGCACTTCCCCCAAGATCCTGCAATTTATATTGTTAGGCCTTCCTTTTTATCACATTTCCATTGCTATACAGGATATGTTGGGAAACATATCACTACATTGATCGTGAATCATAATAGCCAAAGATCTAAACGTCATCAACAATGACTTTTAACTATTCCTGCAATGAATAAATGTTAGACTATGAACATCGAACGGCGGCCTCCGATAGGCGATAGGCGTAGAATAGTATCCTGAGCTACCCTCCCCGTCTCGCAGGAGTTTCGGCGCAAGGCATGGCTAAGGCTCGGTGGGATTACATCAATAGAGAAATGACCGGGATGCCTTCTTTAACGTGTTTCCTCGCCTGCTCTAGCGGCCTGGGAGCATAGACGCCCCTCTGATGAGAGAACTGTTCTCAGACCGGAATATGCAGTAGTCGTATGGTTCCTATGCCTTATTGTACGGAACCACACGTGATTAAAGAATAATATTTTCAAATTTGACGAAATTCTACTTTTTTATCTGACCGTATACTTCAATTAGATTTCGCTTTCGGGGAAATATTAGGATCATCATTTTTGTAAAAGAAAAAAGGTGACAATGGGAATGAAATACATTATGACGAATTATATATTTAACCTTAAATGAAGATAAAATGAAAGATAAGAAAGGCAAAGGCGTTAACCGCACATAATTCTTACCCCCCCCCCCCCCCCCTCTGTCCACGGTTACAGACTAATAATACTTCATAAATTAAAACTATCCTGGAGAAAATAAGAAACGCAGATGATATTATCGAAATGTACGTATATATTGTTTCTAACATTTTTACTCTTTACATGGCTGCACATGCAGGGTAAATTCCACCTAAATTGTATGCTACTTCATGTAGGTGATAGTTCCTTCGTGTTACGCTGTCCTGCCACTGTCTTTAATATCCTTGTTCTTCTTCTACCCCTCCTCCTTATAATGATTGTTTTTAATAATTATTACTGCTACTGGTATTATCATCAATGCCATTTTTATTATTAATATAATTATCATTATTCTAAAATGTAATATGGTATCATAACAATTATTATTATTATTATTATGACTGTTCTATAACTTCACATCTTATTCCATCTGTCATACTTAGTGACCTGCAATACACACAAATAACACAATAGCGCATTTCAATTATTGTGGGAAAGCTTGACTACGACTATAATTCAAAGATCGGGAGCTAAAATGGATAGGGGAGAAATGAACAATTTGAATTATAATTGAATGTCCAATAGACTCTATATAACTTGATTTTAACGTAGCTATATCGATAGCAATTTTTTTCATATACGTACACATGGATAAACCGTTCGAATCATGTCCACTTGACTCTTTGTTAAACATATTTTTTTGTATTGTATTGTATTATTTATTCGGCACTTTCAAAAAATATAACAATAAAATAATATAATCATGGTAAATACATAATTAGAATGACAAAAACTATGCAAATACAAATTTTTGTAGCAATATTCTAAATGCAAAAGATGGCGGCCAGGGAAGAAGAGAGCAAACTTAATTACTGTAACCGTAAAGGTCCCTCCGCCCAACAAACTGATGCACTCAGAAGACTGGTAAAAATATAGCGTAAAGACAAATAAAGAGAGTAACAAATCAAGGATAAACAATAAGAAAATACAGAAAGGAGAGGCACGAGCAAATGTAACGTCAACATAGATATTAAGTACACATTATATATAACATATTAGAAAATTTACAATTTCAATAACATAATAGCATTGTCTCTCCATAAAATTGTGATGTAACTAACATGTTCAATATTTTATACAATGTTTCCTATAATGAATTTTGAACGTTCGTATACAACTGATAAATGAGCCCAATTTGGATTAGGGGGGATCTTGTTTTGTTTAATCTCGCTACGTTGTCTGAACACAACAGATTCTCAAGTCTAATTATAGATTTCAGGGAATAGATTCTCACTACTCCATCGCCCGTGTTTCTGCCAAAGCCTATCTGGCACGGAAACTCTGGCAGCGGCGGTAGCCACTCGTGCTAGTGAAGGCCTAAACAAACGACACGTTAACGGTAAAGACCAGTTTTGGAAACGCCCCCTTTTAAAAATTGAAATGGAAGCTTTTATTACCAATCATGTAAAAAAATACGTTTTTACTAATACGTGATGATACAAAGTTTGCCGGGAAACCGCCTACAAATTTATATAATTGGTAAATTAACATGGATAGATATCGCGAATGCACTTCAACATCAAACATTTTGGCAAATATATTTCTGCTTTTTTGCGAATTAAGGTAAAAGTATTGCCATCTAAACCTCTGAAGGCAATATTTAAAAAATATTGAATGGATATTTTGCACCCAAAACCCTTGAACCGCAATTTTACCTCTACAGGTCTTTATCTTTAACGTGACGTTTTTCTCACGGTTCCATTCCTCCCCCTCCTATCAAGAAAAATCCCCATGAAAAATGGATTCGCCCGTATTTGTGATTTTGAGACATGCATTAGTTTATATATTGTAGTGGTGTTTACGGGAAAGTACATCACTCATTTCGTTGCCGTAGGAGAGTCAAAACGAGTTTGATAATTCTGCAAGTTGGATCGAAGGGTGATATTTATACAACATGTCTGACAAACCAACGCCTGGTACCAGAGAAAATGAACCACAACGGCATGTAAATATATGAACAAATACATTTCCTGTGTGTTTATTGTGAGATTGGTTAGATATCTATCATTAACAGATATAAATTATATAATTTGTTGAATATAATTCATTAATGGCTTCATTCCTCTTTCTCTTCTTTTTGTTGTTGGCGGTGGGGCAGTGACGTGGAATTAATAATTTACGTGTATTGTTGAGCAAATCTGTCGAGAGTATTATAATTTTATAAACGATATTAAATGTTTGTATTAACCAAAAGAATTCGTGTAATGCAAAAGATATAAATGATGTGCATCATTAGGGGCAATGTTATCTAGATCAGCGTTTTTTTTAACCGGGGTGCCTTAATATATTGATAGGGATGCCGCGAAAGAAGTTTAGTTGCATCAAAGATTATCGTGGAATAACGTCGATTTCGTAAAAATACAAAATATTAGAAAGCGCTAGTGTATGAAATTTTGCGACTGCAAAGCATTATATGATTTAAAAAAAGTGTATTTATTCCTCGCTCGGACGCATTATTCAGAAACAGGGTGATTTCAGGCAGCTTTTATCTTGAAATTGCAATTTTGCCATGTTCGATTTACTCGCTCGCATCATTTAGAAACGGGATAATTCTAGGCAACGAAATGCCCGAATTTTCTCATATTTATGTATATTTAGCGGCGAGGTGCCTGCATAAATTATATTTTATATCTTATCTAGTGTTGATTACAATTTTTTTAATACAAACACCATACAACCTATTTAGGACGAATGCGACCGTATATATATATACTTTTTTGCGGGAAACACACAATTTGTGATTCCAAAATAGGAATCAAGTAACAAAATATCTTCTGTTTTGCTATATATTTGAAGATGCCAGCTATTATTCTATATAGGCCTATCTTCTCTTTTTGGGGGGTCCCTTAAAGAGAGTCGCGTTCTGGCTATGAGATTTCATTATGAAATAAACTGTCTTGAAGCGATTAAGAAGGCTGCTTATGTAGCATTAAGTAATGTTATGTCAAATGAGTTGTTTGTAAAACCATCAAGATGATAAAAATTCCTTTTTGCTGAATGTCACATGCACTGTACACTGAAATAAGAGTTTGAGATTTGTTCAGAATTTTTTTGCATGTAAGAGGGAAAAAGGAATAAAAGGAAAAGGAAAAAAGGAATATGGAAAAGGAATATAAAAAGAAAAGGAATATAAAAAGGAAAAGGAATATAAAAAGTAACATTTCAAACAAAAATTACGCAGTTTTTTAATCAACTTTCAAAAATGTTAAGCCATTTCTTGTCATATTTCGATTATGATTGTATTTGAGGAGCTATCCTTTTGAGGTGATATTGTGAATGAAGTTCTTCCACGCTAACATTACAAGAACGAAATAAACTCATTAAATATTATTTTCACCTTTTTCAGAACTATTGTCGCAGCTGTGGCAAATCAATTCCTTGGAGTGAGACCACATGTAGTTGGACATGTTATTTTTGGAAACTTTTTTCATGTTAAAAGGAAGAGGATGGCGAGATACAACGATTTACAGCCAACGTTAATATTGAAAGTGCCACAAAGATGACTTATCTAACACAATTTGAAGTCTGGGTCCTATCATAACACTTAAGGTTATATACATCCCATCGCAGCCACACCTAACGACGGACACTTCCACGTGTTCCTCATTCCCTTTGCAAGAACTGTTGGCGTTCACCAAACGTTCTTCGCGGCCATCAGGATGTGGAATGTTCTTCCCCAAGTTCTTGCAATCGATATTTATCTGACCGTATACTTTCATTAGTTAGGCCTCCCTTTTTATCGTAATTCCATTGCTATAAAGGATAGGTCCGGATACACATCACTATATTGATCTTGAATCATAATTGCCCAAGATTTATACTTCATCAGCAATGGCGTTTGACTATTCCTGCAATGAATACATTTTAGACCGTGAACATCGTACGGCGACCTCCGATGTGCGTGGAATGGTATCCTGAACTACCCTCCCCGCCTCCCAGGAGTTTCGGCGCAAGACATGACTATGGCTCGGTCGGATTGCACCAATATAGCCTTCTCCAATTTGTTTCCTCGCCTGCTCTACTGGTCTGGGAGGTTAGACGCCGCTCCGATGAGAGGACTGCTCGCAGTCCGGGATATTCAGTAGTCGTATGGTGCATATGATTTATTGAACGGAATCAAATGGGATTAAGGAATGATATTTTCCAAACAAAAAAAATGTGTCAAATCAACATTTGTAGTATCAGTTTTTTCTGCTACTTGTTATTCAATATAACTTAAGAATGTAATGAACGATGCATAATAATCATTTAAATTGGGTATCTCATTACCAATCAATTACCATTTAGCGTCAAATTATCTTTGGGTTGAGGCTCAGTTTTCTTTCTGATTGCCTCATTGATAACACGCCACGTTGCTCTCACATTTACTTAATTGTTTAGAGTTATACAACTTTCGAGAACATCAAATGATACTTGTCAATATATTACGATATTTGTTGTAATTTGTGATGTTTAAGTTTGATGGGTTTTACATATGAAGAGCTTGATTCCAAAAGGAGCTAAATCCATATTTTATCAAAATTGAGTTATCTGTCTTAAAATAATGATTTCCTACATGGGGACAAAATGCACTATATCACATTCGAAAATTTCAGCAGGAAGTATGAACAAATTTAGATACAATATCATGTTTCAAGGAGCTAAATCCAGGGAAAAATAAAATCTAAAAGTTTAGTAAAAATCAGGAAAAACTGGTAGATTGTTTTCTTATCGTATACTTTTGGTCCAGGGTGACACCTTTAACATATATAACAACATTAAGGTACATTACTAACGGGAAAGTGGAGAAATAAAAAAGGCGATTTACTCAGAAGTACCCAACGTGGATTTAGCTCCATTCGGAATGAAACTCTTCATATATAATTTATAAAAGCAGTGTCTTGTTTCGATATGTTTCACAATACCTTTCGTGATCCATGTGTTTCTTAAAATGTAGAACTACATTTTTCTGTGACAAGAGGATTATCTTTGTCATAATAACATTGTAATTAACAATTAAATTTTTTAGGTGCATTATTCACATTATCACCATTCAAAACATCTGTCAAATAAATCGTGTTCAATTGATTCAATGTAACTAGGACTTTCCTTTCTATAAAGAAGCCTATTATGTCTATCAAGTCGGAAAAAAAGTAAAGTAAACTGAGAAAATGCAAATACAGTTAGGTGGTTTTACGCGTATTATTAAACAGAAAGTCTTGTTGATTGTTTTAGAAATAATTAAAAACAGATGGGGATTCATGAGGGTATTATTTCTGTAAAACTAATAAAAATATGATGCTCTCATTATGATTAAACTGAATCTGAGTTTTATGGGTCAATTATGGATTAATGGATTCATAAATTATACTAATATTCTTCCCCGTTTTGTAATGGTCTAAAATAAATTAAAATAAAAACAAAATAGAAAACTGAATCGTCAATGTCATTGCTTCGGGGTTTAAAAGATTTGGAGAGAATGAGTGAGAGAGAGAGAGGGAGACGGACAGACAGACAGAGAGACAGATTAAAAGGAATAAAAGGGAAAGCCTTGTAAATTTAGGGTTTAAAATGATATAAAGAACGGTAAGAATGTGATAAATATACATAACGAAAATCGAGTTGGATAGATTAGACTTAGTAATCAGAAATTAATTTCACAATGTCCGTGTAAAGCCTTGCATGATGAGAGGAAAATAAGTGAAATATTGAGAAAGAATGAGATAAAGACGTGGGATCGGGAGAGCGAAAGTCTTTGCCACATATTCACCCCTTTTGGAAGACCAAGTGGGTGTGGAAGGAGGTGTGCGTGTGTGCGTGTATGTGTGCTATATGTGTGTGAGTGTATGTGTGCTGTATGTGTGCGCGCGTGTGCGTGTGTGGGTGTGTGTGTGTATCTGGGCGGTTGTAAGTAATGGTGTAATGCGGGTTTTGTGAGAGAAATAGAGAGTAGGTGTGTGTATGTGGGGTGAGGGAACGAGTGTGTTTCTAGTTGAGGTTGGATATGTTTGAAGATGGGTGTGAGGATGGAAGGGGGTCCGGTTGGTTGTGTTTAAACATATAGCGGGTTGTGAGTGGGGGTATCGGTGAGGATGTATAAAGTTGTGGGGGAGTGTGCAATGTTGACGAAGGTGTGCTCTCCAGTGACGTAATTACCAACCAAATAGTATCAGCATTCTTTGCAGTAAACTACGGTACATGTGGTCGAAATGAGTTGAGATAAAGGTCCTTAAATTTCATTGTACTTTCAAATTTGAATTCATTACGCAAGTAATCGATATCAAGAAGTCGACATCTGAAATCATTATGCTTTGATAAACTACTAATTAAAGCATTTTTTAAATGTATACTGAAGAATTTGCATAACATATTGCCACAAAGGCTTTTCACAAATGCTAAAGAAAAGTTGAATTTTGATCATGAAATGGGATCTCGGCACAAAGGAGAATACCATGAAACTTAAGCATGGTCTAGATCCTACATCGTAACCCCTCGTGTAAAATACCAAACAAACTCGTTCCATCTAATACCGATGGGTTTTTACAAAAATCGTAATAATAATAATCTGAAAGACGTTCATTCGGAGGTGTAATACAATTTTTAGACGATGACAAAGAAAACTTCCTTCATTGCTTGAATGTCATTATTTGATGATATTGTAGGTCATACATTGGTATGTGTGTCATCAAAATCAACAAAACATAGTTTTATCCTGGTAATATAGGGTTGACGAGTATATTAACTATGTTTGGATTTTTTTGGATGGATGAAGTTAAGCATGGTCTAGATCCTACCTCGTCACCCTCTTGTAAAATACAAAATAAATTCGGGCCATCTAATTACCGATGGGCTTTCACAAAATATTAACTTTCAAAACGTTTCACCACTTCTACCGACCAACGTACAGGACGTAACATGGCAAAAAATATATTTGTAGGCAAAGGTCTGTGAAATAGCCAAGAGGGGATTCTCCAACCCGAACCGTGATGTCATCCATACGATATTCCTCCAATCCTTACTCTCCACGTTCATCTGGACCATATGCAAATCTGGGATGTCCTACATAAGCTATACATTTCTCTCCGGAGGTACCAAAACTGTGCAATTGTCTACATATGACTGTTCCTCCAAAATGAAGTTACCTAGAAACTAGAAAGATATCTCTTACATTAGAGATCAAGGATACCTAACATAGCGGTTGAATTGGTTGTCGCCATATACATGTATACAGTGAAACCTGCTTTAAAGCGACTGTAAAGTCCACATTTTTCATTTCCTTTGGATGATATCTTTCATTGCAACGGGGACTTAAAGAGCCTAAAAAGAAAGAATACCTGCCTACAAAAACAATTTTTCTCGTTTCCCTTGAGTGGTGTTCATACAAAGGTTTCGCTGTACAATAAAGATGCCGAGGCCTGTACCAGGAACACGGGCCAACGAGACAACTCGACACGTACGTCGACACAAACGAGGTATTTCTTTTCATTCATTTTGTCTTCCCACTATGCTCTTTAAAAAATAGATATATACACAAAAATGCCGAAATTGAGTTGGAGAAAATAATAACATGACAAAGAGCACTAAAGTTCGGTTTGATGACATGTTCATCCATTATACTTGGTTCGCCAATCACGAAGCTCCATGACTGCCACGTACTAAGACCAGAGAATAAAAAAAACTTCACAAATTCTGCGTCGCTCTGCAGTGAGGAAAAAGAGGCTTACAAACTCATTTTCTCGAAGACAGTATTAAGTGGCAAAAACTTTCAATATGGAATATCCAACTCCTGGTTGTATATGCAACGAGTCAGGGCGGCACTACGACGTAAGTAAAAATTTCACCGCCTCTATTTCACTATTATTATTTGATTAATGTTGCGAAAGTTTTATCTCATTCTTGTGAGAGAAATTATGCACACTAAATGGTTTCAATGCCATGGTCTACAAGGGTGACGCAACTTTATCCTCAAGTGGAACAATGGTCTAAATCTCTGATCAGCAAAGAAATAAAGAAAAAAGGCACAAAAAGCTTCTCACATTTCTTTTTTAAATCTCACATTTTTGGTTGCGTTGTATATTTCCAAATATATTAAGACTACAGGACTTGACATATTATTTTTGAGGATCAGTATTGGCAAATTGAATGCCCAGCTCCTGTTCCTGGTGTATAAGACGACTTACTCTTTTCATCTGAGCGATTTTATCTTGTAGTATACAAAAAGATTTCAGGGATAAAATTGCAACCACAACTCGGCATCCTCAAAAAGTTGATTTCTTATAAGTTCGTATGATAATAAATACACAGGTCTTATGATTCCTTAAAGGGGAGGGAATAGTAAATACTGTTATCAATACATAACATGCAAAAGTTTGACCAAATACCTTCTAATACTGCCTAAAATGTTTCAACCTTGCTTTGACTTCTACTGTTAATTGTACATCTTATATCTTATCCATTTCATATGTAGGGTCCGTGCAGTGATATGCCATGCAAGGGTCTCTGTCTGTGCATCGTAATAGTAGTCATCCTAGTCGGAACTGTTGCTGTTTGCATATATACTATTAAAAACTCCTAAAACACACCAACAAAATCAAGTTTACGAGGGGTATGAATCTATAGGCTGCCAACTGTTTATCAACTCCCAGCCGAGTGGAATCGTATTCCGTCACTGCTGGCGGGGAAGTCCTGTTTGATGATATGATCATCTATACTTGATTCGCCAATCACGAAACTCCACGACTCTCACGTGCTCAGACTATCAAATAAACATACTTCATAAAACTCTGCGTCGCTCACTATCGAGAAAACAGAGGCGTTCAGGGCAAGCGGCAGTGCAAACGATTTTCTGCTTCTTAGACAGCATTAACAGGCAAAAGTTTTTACTATGGCTCCCGGTGGTCAATACAACGAGCCACGTCGGCATAAGGGCAAAGTGAGTATACAAAATACAATATATCTTTATCACTCGATTATTTGATTAACGTGGCGAAAGCTTTGTCTCATTTTTATGAGGGAAATTATGCGCAAAAATTGTTTTTAGTCTCATGGTCTACCTGGGCGACGCCACTGTATCCTCAAGTGGAACACTGGTCTAGAAAGATCTCTCATCAGCAAATTAATTTGATTCTTCTTACATTTTGGGGTGCGTTTAATTTGTCCAAATATCCTACAAACTATAAGACTTGGAGGATCACTTTGGGCAAATTAAATGACCAGCTCCTGATGCTGGTGGGTTGGATGACTTTCTATTTTAAGTGAGCTATTTTGTCTCGTAATATACAAAATGATTTCAGGGATAAATTTTGCAACCACACCTCGGCATCCACAAAAATATATGTTTCCTATAATTTCGTATGATGATAAATACACAGGTCTTAATATTCATTCCTTCAAGGGGAGTAAATAGTAACTTTTGTTATTAATACCCCAAATCAAAGTACGACCAAATACTTTCTAATACTGCCTAAAATGATTCAACCGTGCTTTTACTTCTGCTGTTAATTGTAAATCTTATATCTTATCAATTGAATATATAGTGGTTGGGTGAGGAAATATGCTGTGCGCTATTCGCTGTCACCATCATAGGAGGAAGCATTCTTCTAATTTTATATTGGACCGGCGTATTCCCATAGAAGACATGAATCATTCTGAATAAATAGAAGCTCCACAACCTACCATGGACTCTTTTGAATGTGAAATGTGCAAGTAATTCTGAATATTTGACCAAAGTGATCGCACAAAAATGAATATATACATCTTCACAAAATGACCGCGGTTACACTTGTCATTTCTCCGGGTCATATTTAACCACGATGCTGACGTCTCTCGGACCATATAAGACCAAAAAGGAACAACGTTTGTATAACTTTTGCGCAACACTTTATATTTAGGATGTACACTTCTACAGTGGAAGTTGTCTAAATAAGGTTGTTTATTCACCTGACTGTCAATCCAAAGTTCGAATCAAAGCCCAGCACAAACATCCTCTAGCAAGATATTAATCTACAATTGCCACTCTCCACCCAGGTGTTAATGGGTACCTGGTATTCACCGGGATAATAATAAATGCAGGGCCCTATGGAAGAACAGTATTAAAGCTGACGAGGCTTCCCTGTGTATACGAAGTTATTATAGATATATTGCACCTGTAGACACCAAAGTAAAAACCTGCTGAAATTTCAGGATGGAAATCCATTTAAGCTGCACTTTCAATAATAATCCTCACAATTATGGACAATTATCCTATAATTAATTATGTAAAGAAGATGTGACAGCCCTTCACACCCCTCACTCGATGGCGTAGTTCTTTCACATTTTATATCTAATAAATTCAGTACCCCCTCCCATGACATCAATGCCCCTTCATCGGCTGAATCTATGCTATTCAACAGAGCCAGTACTCTTGAATGGATCTGATTCCTATAAAGTTTTGAATTGTTTGTACCTAAATTCATGAAATGATTGTGACAAAATGACTAGGCTTTTTTGCAGTTCAAAGTTGATCTCTTCTCAAAAACTTTATTGATCAATCTTTATTGTTCAGTACAGTTCTGAGTTTTGAGATATAAACTTTATCTATCAAGAATAAATCATATTGCCGCAATCATTTTAGGCAAAAAGGTATCGGCAACAATGTTTGTTATTTATATGGTATGTGTAAAATAATAAAGAAAAGATGAATGTGTTCTATGTATAATCATCTAAATTTGAAAACGTTATCATTTAAGTGTAAGCCTCATTAAGTAATATACGCCAATTCCAGTTTTTCAACAGAAAGCTTAATATTTTGAAATAGTTTCATTATTTTTGATTAACCATACCCATGATATGTAATATTTGATGAGTTAATTTTAAAATTTGTTATGGTGTAGTGTAAATGTATTACATTTCATATACATTGAATGTCCACTATTTTCGTTTAAATGCCTCATGTAAATGTAAAAGATCAACATGTTATTGGTCTTAATAAGCATTTGGGATGATTTTAAATGTTTTAATGGAGTGGAATTCGTCATATACATCGCTTGTTGTCCATTGTATTTCTTCGAAAAAATAGGAAAGTGATTTTGATAACATTTAACAAATTATACATGTATTCAGAGGAATTCCTTGTAGATTGTATTTCTTCGAAATATAGGAAAGCATTTTCATAAAATGTAATATATTATACATGCATTTAGAGACAATCCTTGGGAATCGTAGACTAGATGATTTTAAAGTTATCAATTGAGGTCTCCTTTGCGGGTCATATTTATTCATTTGTTTCTTGATTTTCAAGTGAAACTTTTTATTTTGAGTAACCCGATAAAAGATTAGTAGTGTTCCACAGGGGAAAACACTGGAATGTATGTTAACAGAACCGGGGCGTCGCTAGAAAAGTTAATTGGGATTGAACCCCCCCCCCCTTTCCTGTAAAACTCTCTGTCGGGACAGTTTAGATCCTAAATTATGTAAGGACATCTCTCTACATCTCTCTTCTCTCTCTGTCTCTCTATCTATCTAAATTGTGAATAGGGAGAATTGTGGTCTTACATTTCCGACGATTTGTATAATCTTCCCTCCTAAGAAATGATGTAGCAATGCCCCTGATAACGTGATAAACAAACCTTGACTTTTAGCCATGTTAGTACTATTTGTTCCAACTTTGTTAATAGTTTGACATCTGTGATAGTTCCAGTTAAATTCGAATTTCAAGTTTTTAATAAATTATCTGCTTTCCTATAAAATTGTTGAAGATGTGTGTTATTTTCTACTTTCTCTAATTTATATACAGGCAACAGAATACTGAGTTTATAACATATCAGAACTTGGAGTTTAATCTTTCAAAGCTGGTCGAAAGGAATTCCAATGAGTGAGAGGGAATTAGAACGAGGGGGTTGGGGAGGAGGGGGCACAGAAGAGATGGACAGAAGGGGCGAACATGCGATTGAGAAAGATTTATGTAAGGAAAAAAGGAAAAGGCTAATAGGAGAATGACCTGAGAGAGGAAATAGGAGAAGATGAGTGTGTGAGTGGGTGAATGTTTGGGTGGGTGTGTGGGTGAGCGTGTGCCTGGTGTGTGGCTGGGTATAAGGTGGATTGTGGGTGTGTGGGTGAGCGTGTGACTGGTGTGTGGCTGGGTGTAAGGTGGGGTGTGGGTATGTGGGTGACCGTGTGACTGGTGTGTGGCTGGGTGTAATGTGGGGTGTGGGTGTGTGGGTGAGCGTGTGGCTGGGTGTAAGGTGGGGTGTGGGTGTGTGGGTGAGCGTGTGGCTGGTGTGTGGATGGGTGTAAGGTGGGGGTGTGGGTGTGTGGATGCACAATCAGATGACAGAATGAGGGGGTATTGCTGGGGACAGAGGACAAAGAGAGAAGAGAAGATGGACGAGTATCACCATAAAGTATGGACAAAAAAAGTGAAAAGGGGGGAGATGGGGAGCAAAAGACGAAGATTGACAGTATGCATGTGTGGGTATTCGTGTCTGTATGCGTTTGTGCGTGACATAAAGAGAGGAGAGGAGAGGAGAGAACAAGTCAGACAAGTACTTGAGAGGAAGTAGATATACAAAGAAAGGCAATGCACAACTAGGCGATATGAGCACTGGAAATATGATGATGGTGACGATACGATGATGATGACGATAATGACGACGATGATGACGAAAATACGACTTTTTGGGTATCATTAGTATAAAAGTAAGACTGCCCCGTAATCTCTAACAACAGAACACCTGTTAATTTCTGTCCCCACTAATGTATTTTCAACATAAAAAACAAAACAATGGACATTACTCATCATTAGTTCGTCACCACTTCGTCATATTGCTAAAAAAAAAACATGGGGGTTATCACGTGACTACTCTAAAAAAAAATATACACACTGTTCCAATCGAGGTACACATTCATAGTCATAATATGAAATATAGGACTGTATGTCAAGTATTTGCAATTAAAAAAATAAATATTACCAAACATTCCTTCATATATTCTATTTCAACATGACAATAATTATACATTCGTACAGAAAAAAGTAAGTTATGTATGAGACCTTAAATCGCAATAACCACTCAACGTATGTAAGAAGAATTTTATCTTCATTGTAGTAGCCTATTTCATTCGAAACTTCCAGAAAGAACGATAGTATTCAGGCGTACAATATTCCCAAAATACATTCACGGCACAACAAAAGAAAGTCGCAATGCATACAGGCATATGTGCGTAATCACTGTAGACAATGAGGTATATCTGGTCAATTATGTCATTCTTGTAAACGTTCGGTAAACGTAAACACATACGACTGTGTTAACAGACAGGCCATAAAATGGATCACTTAACATTTTATTATGGTTGTCTATATCGCTTATTAATTTAGATAATTACGGAATTTCAAAAAGAGCAGGTTTTCATGACATAACTCACAAATTTCAGAAGGATTTTTTTAGATTCTCGATTGAATTTTACATGACGGCGAATTATTAAAACGTAAAGAACTCTAAAAATATATCCTTGTTAGTGATAGTTTTGTACATTGTTCAGTGCCCATGATGACGTAATTGAATGAATATTTTAGTGCAATACATTTTCAACTGATAACTGCAATGTGACTCTAATCGATGCCGCCTTTGTTGGTGTAATATGGAGCGAATGGCGATGTAGAATAACTTTTTAATTTGCTGACATTCTTGATATTTTGATATTGGCAATAACGGTTATCTTGATGGTGATGTTCGTGATAATGGTAATGGTGTAATGGGAAAGACTTACATTTCGAGGGGTAATACAATTTTTAGATGTTGACAAAGAGGAATACCTGTATGGCTGGATTGTCATTATTTGACGATATCGGCAGTCATACATTGATATAGGTGTGATCAAAAGGGGAAATTATTTTGTTTATCCTGGTTATATAGGGTTGACGAGAGTATAAACTATGTTTGGATTTTGTGTATGTTTGAAGTTAAGCATGGTCTAGATCCTACATCGTCACCCTCTTGTAAAATACCAAACAAACTCATGCCATCTAATACCGATGGGCTTCCACAAAAAGCATTAACTTGCAAAACGTATCAGCACCCCACCAACAAACGCAGAGAATGTATCATGGCAAACAAAAATGTTTGTAGGCAAGGTCTCCGAAAGGGGATTCTCCAACACGAACCGTGACGTCATTCAATATTCCTCCAATCCCTACGCTCCACGTTCATCGTGACCATATGCAAATCTTGGATGTTCTGCATAAGCAATACATCTCTCTCCGGATGTACCAACACTGTGCAATTTGTCTACATGTGACTGTCCCTGCTATTAAAACGAAGTTCCTTAGTAAGATATCTCTTACTTAAGGGACCAAAGATGCCCAAAATAGAGTTTAAATTGGTTGTCGTCATATACATCTTTATAGTGAAACCTTCTTAGCGAAGACCTGTATGGTAAGACTACCTGAATGTAAAGTGATGAAAACAATCATAAGATAGTTTGGCTTTTTAAAACTTAATATCGACGTTTTGTACACGACTATATCAGCAACTGCAGTATCAACGAGGAAAGGGAAAAAACGACAAGACAGGGATAAATATTTCCAACTTCTTAGCGAAAACCTGTATGGTAAGACTACCTGAATGTCAAGTGATGAAAACAATCATAAGATAGTTTGGCTTTTTAAAACTTCATATCGACGTTTTGTACACGACTAAATCAGCAACTGCAGTATCAACGAGGAAAGGGAAAAAACGACAAGACAGAGATAAATATTTTTCTCAAGAATGCCTAACCCTGGTTAGTCCTCTGGAGTCAGATTATCACTTCTATTGCAGGATTAACTTATAATATAACTAAATTCAGAGAAGAAAACTATTTCGTCACCCACTGCTTGTAATTTACCATTCTTGGACCAACTGTTCTCTTTGAACAAATCAAATATTGCTTTCGACGGTTAATCGGGTTCCTTGTTAATATTATCTTCTTAGGTGAAAGTAATAAGAGTGAAGGATAATTGCAACAGACGTCACAAATGAAAACATTTTTCCTTGTTAATGTAGCTAAAATAACATTTCATTACTCATTTGGAAATTTTTGTGTCACATGTATTGTATTAATTATAATAAGCATTTCTCATGATTGGAAGAATATTTTGTTATCTGTTCTGGTAAAATTGCCATTGATTTTCGTCATTAGTATTGTCCTATTAAAGCGGAGATTTCTTCATTCGTTATTGTGCAATATATTAATATCATAAAAACAAAAAAATGGACAGGGTCATCGTATTTCCATACATGACTAATTCATAACATTACATAGTTTTGCATCAAGTAAATTGAATGTGTGAAAAATTGACTTAGTTCCGATGTATGTTCCTTATGACATATCAAAGTTTACATCTAAAAGTCTTCAACAAGGGCACTAATTCAACAAGTCCAATTTACATTCATGTCTTTACTAAAAACATAAAAAAACATCAAGTTCACGAGGGGTATGAATCAATAAGCTGCTCCCATCCCAGTGGAATCGTATTTCGTCACCCGTCTACTACTAGCGGGGAAGCCCTGTTTGATGACATCATCATCATCTATACTTGATTCGCCAATCACGAAACACCACGGCAGACGCCTACTCTGTGAATCGGAATCCTTCATAAAATCCTGCGTCGCTCAGCACCGGGATGATACATTCCCTGCAGTGGACAAGCGAAAGCACAGATGAACAGTTTTCTCAACGATAAATGATTTCATGGACACGGACATTACTGCTAAACAAACTGGACAGGCCTAAATAATTGATTTTGACTGAACGCCGAAAATACAAACAAAAGCAACAACAACATCTGCGAGGAAACAGAGGCTTACAGGGCAGGCAGCAGTGCAAACGATTTTTTGTTTTGTTTCTTAGACAGTAATAAGAGCAAAAGTTTTCACGATGGCTTTTCCGCCTGGTGGTATAAGCAACGAGCCCGGGCGGCATAAGGGCAACGTAAGTAAACAAAATGTAATCTCATCTTTATCACTATTATTTTTTGATTAATGTGCTGAACGTTTCATCTCATTCTTGTGAGGAAAATTAGACACAGAAATTGTTTTCAATGTCAAGGTCTACGTTGGCAATGCCACTGTATCCTCAAGTGGAGTACTAGTCAACATAAATCTCTTATCAGCAAAGGAAATGAGAGCAAAAGGAAAATGCTTCTCACATTTATTTATTGCTTCTGGCATTTTGGGGAGGATCATTATTGGCAAATTAAATGCCCATCTCCTGCTCTTGGCGGGTAAAACGACTTTTAATTTGATCTGTTTGTCTTGTAGTATACAAAATGATTTCAGGGATATATTTTGCAACCACATCCCGATATCCTTATAAAACATAGTTTTGTATATGTTCGTATAATGAAAAATACACGGGTCTTACGATTCCTTCAAGCAGAGTAAAACGTATTTTTTTTGTTTAAATCAATAACTGAAATGCCGAATTTCGACTAAATACATTTTGATACTGCCTACATATTTCGACCGGGCTTTGACTTCTCCTTTTAATGGTACATTTTATAATTTGTCAATTTTATTTGTAGTGTTCGAGAGGTCGTGTATGCTGTGCGTTACTCGTAGTCGGTGTCATCGCCATCGTAGCCATAGCAGTCTCTCTCATCGTACATCTCAAACGATAGAAGATACGAATCATCTCGAAAATCAGAAAAGGGGATCCGCAACCTACCATGGACATTTGCATGGTTGAATTGTGCTTTTGAAACTTTGACCCTGATGATCGCACACAAATGAATATAGTTCTTCACGAGATTACAGCGGTTACACCCGTCATTTTTTTGAGGCATTTTTAACCACGATGCTAACGTCTCTTTGTCGATATCAGACAAAAATTAAGAAACGACCTATGTTAAAATGATGTGCAACACTTTCTAGTTAAGATGCACTCTTTTACAATGGAAGTTGTCGTAATATAGTTCTTCATGCACCTGACTGTTAATCCAAGGGTAAAGAGTTCGAATCAAAGCCCGGCACTAACATACTCTAGCAAGACATTAATCCACATTTTCCACTCTACACCCAGGTGTAATCGAGTACCTGGAGTTCGCCTTCAGCAAGAAGAGAGTGAAAGCTGATGAGGCTTCCCTGTGAAAACAAAGTTATTATAGATATATTGCACCTGTCTACACCAAAGTATAAACCGGCTAAAAATTTAGGAGAGAAATCTATTTAATTTGTCCTTTTTATATGAATCGTCACAATTATGTATTTAATAATTATCCAATAATTAATTATGTTAAGAAGATTAGACAGCCCTTCTCCCCCTGACTCGATGGCGTAGTTCTGTCACATTTGATCTATCTAGTAGATCCAGTACCCCTTTCCATGACATCATTGCCTCTTCGTCAGCTGGTTCCATGCTATGCCACGGGGTCAGCGTCCTTGCTTAGATAGATACACTAGTTCCTGTTTAGTTTGGATGTTGGTGACAATATGATTTTTCTTTTTGTACAGTAACATTTAGATCTTTTTAGAACTGTACTGATCAAAGAAGAGTATTGATGATCGATTATTTTTCATTGATCAGTACAGTTCTGAGAAGATATAAACTTTATCTATCAAGAATAAATCATATTACAGCAATCATTTCATGAAAGAAGGTTTGAAAAGTTTCCAACTTTATCGACAACACTGTATGTTATTTATATGGAATGTGTAAATACAGAAAAAGTGAATGTGTTTTATGTAAAGACATCTAATTAAATTAACTTGTTAACTCGAATTTGTAAGCCTCATTTGGTAATGTACGCCAATGACAGCTTTTCCACAGAAAGATTAATGTTTTAAAGTAGTTTTTTTTATTTTTATTTTTTTTATTAAGAATAGCCATGATATAACGTATTTGATAAGTTCATTTCATATTTGTTTTGATGTAGTGTAAACATGTATTATACTTCTTACACATTGAATGTCGACCGATTTGTTGTAAAATCCCAATGTAAATATAAAGAATGATCATTTTATTTGTCTTCATTTACTGAATTATACATGTATTTACAGTCCTTTGGTATCGTAGACTAGATGTTTTTAAAGTCATGAATTGACGTCTACGTTGCGGGATTATATTTATAAATTTGTTTTTTGTTGTAGCGACGCCCCGATAACCTTGAGAAGTAACCTTGACTGTTAGTGATGTTAGTACCATTTGTTTCAATGTGTAAAGGGTTTGACCCCATGATAATTTCATGATAATTCGAATTAAAGTTTTTAATATTATCTGCTTCCCTATACATTTGTTGAAGATGTGTGTTATTTCCACTCTCTCTCATTTACAAACTGCCTTAGGAATAATGAGATGACAGCATATGAGAACCTGGATTTTTATAATTCAAAGAGTGTCGACATTACAAGAACAAAAGAGTAATTGGCCGCGGAAAAAAAGACATAAAGAAGATGAGAAGGAAATCCTGATGAGTTACAGTTAGATATAAAGATGGAGTTGGGGCAAAGGAGAGGGCTAAGAAGAGAAGAGAGAAGGGGTGAGCATGTGAATAAGAAAGGTTTATGTGAATGAGAAAGGAAAATAAGAAAAAGGCTAAGAGGAAAATGAAGAACAAAAGTGTGTGGGTGGGTCTGTGGTTTTGTGTGCGTGTGTGTGCGTGTGTGTGTGTGTGTGGATGTGTGCGTATGTGTGTATGTGTATGTTTGTGTGGGTGTGTGTGAATGTACAATTAGGTGAAAGAAGGTGTATAGAGGGGGAAGAATGTGAAAGAGGGGAAGAGGGGGAACTGGAGACGAAGATTGACAATATGCGTGTGCGGGTTTTTGTATTTGTAAAAAAGAGAGAGAATGACAGGTAGGAGCACGTCAGAAAATTAGAGAAAATATTGTTGCCTGCACTATAACTATTCAAGTACTTGAGAGTAAGTAGCCATATGAAGAAAGGAACAAGGCAAAATGAGCACTAAAATAAAAAATAAAATGATGATGACGAAGATGATTATGAAGATAATGACGACGACGATTACGATGATACAACTATTCGTGTATTGTTAAGTATTAAAGTATGCCTGTCCCATAATCTCTAACAACATTTTAATTGTTAATTTCTGTCCCAACTCGTGTATTTTCAACCTAAAAAAAGAAAATGGACATTACTCAACATCGTGTAGTCACCACCTCGTCATATTGCTAGAAACATCATGGGCTTTACCACGTGACTACTCTAAACTAGAATTACACACTGTCTCAATCGAGGTAAACAATCATTGTCATAATAGAAAATAGAAATAAGGTAATCCTTAAGCCCATGCATATAAAGTATATTAAAAAACCGACAAGAGACTGAACAAAATATTACAGTACTCACATTGAACAACATGGGGGAGGTGTGAATTAGGTTTGAAATCGGTTTTACTATGTGACTCGGGTACTATAGATTATTCACACTAACGAGACCAATACCGAACCGAAAACAGACCAAAGAAAATGTTACACTACTCCAAGAAATTAGTCGGTTGGGATTCGGTTTGAAATCGGTTCTGCGATGTGACACGGCTACTATACTTTAGTTTGGATGTTTCATTTCAAACAGAAATGTCAGTTTCAGTAAAGAGAGAGCGAAATTTATATAGACAAAGATATACAATAATCTTATGAGGTAAATGAACGTTATGACCCGGTTGATACATATTTCAATTATACCAACTCCAGTGTTGGGTAAACAACGCTATCTCTAGTACATAATCAACTTCCCATTTTAAAACAGGGATCGTTTTCATATTGTTATATCAAGACTGTAAAAGAAAACAGGAAATATACAAGGGAATAAGATGTGTGCGAGAGTAGATATCTCAGAACAAGCAAATGGGGCAGCAAATAAATATTGCAAATATGACTATATTATAGTAGAAATAAGGCAAACGATTTGAATATGAAAATAGTCATTGCAATTAAGGACTTTGTGAAAACTGTTTTCAAATTAATTTATTTCATTTATTACCAAACTTTCTTTTATATGTTCAATTTCAGTAGACAATTATTATACATTTGTAGAGAACAAATAGCAAAAGCTAGTTATGTATGAGGCTTAAAATAGCAGGAACCACTCAACGTATGTAAACAAAACATATTATTTTCATTGTGGTGACCTATTTCGTTCGAAACTTCCAGAAAGAACGATAGTGTTCAAGTGTACAAATATTCCCATAATGCATGCACGGCTCAACAAAAGAAAGTCGCCATGCATACAGGCACATGTGCGTAATCAATGGGGATTCTCCAGTCAATGATGTCATACTTATTATTAATAGATGTAAACGTTCGTTTAACGTAAAACGATTGTGTTAACAGACAGGCAATAAAATGGATCACTTAACATATGATTATGTTTGTCTGTTTTGCTAATTGACTTAGATTATGGAATCTAAGAGAGAGCAGGTTTTCATGACATATCCCAAAGTTTTCACAGGAAGCTTTTTAGATTTTCAATTGAATATCACATGACGGCGTAATTATTCAAACGTTAAGAACTCTAATAATTTGTCTTTATTTGTGACAATTATATACGTTGTTCAGTGCCAATGAAAATGACAATGCCAACAATGGTTATCTTGATGGTAATGTTTGCGATGATGGTAATGAGGATTGAAATCATCGTCAATCTAGACATCATCATCATCGTAATCATGATACTGGGAAAGAAGTACATTTTGAGGGGCTAATACAATTTTAGCCGACGACTATGAATAATTGTATTGCTTGATTGTCATTACTTGATGATATTGGTGGTTATGCATTGATATAGGTGTGATCAAAAGTGATTATTAGATTTTTATCTTGGTAATTGGGGTTGACGAATGAATAAACATGTGTTTGGATGTTCTTGTATGGATGTTGTTATTCATGAAATTAATGATACCGATACTTATGAAGATGATAATGATTGTGATGATTGTAATGATGATGGACATAATCGTCACCCTCTCCGGCATCATCGTCACAATCGGTCACAGTCATCTTTGCGATCGTCATCATGATGATGTTGAGGGTGACGATGTCAAATTTGACGATGAAAATAAACAATTTCATCTCGACGTCAGTTCTTTTGCTGAGGCAGATTTTAAAAATACATTGCTTATAAATATGATGATGACGAATGCTGAGGTATTGAAAAGCACTGAGACTAAGGTTTATTGTCGTGTGTGGCTTGTGTTATATAATTATAAATAATGTTCTGCATATTTTGATATTCGAATATTGGTAAAAGATAGATGATGACAAATGTAATTGAAAAAAGTATCTCAGATACAGCTGGTGGTGACGATTATCATTACAAAAAATAAAATAAAGTGATGATCGCATTTTACCCCTCTTTCCTTTTGGATAGTTGATATGGTGACGATTTGTGGCCAAGATGGTATTGTAAACAAAAAATGGCGACGAGATCTGGATGCGAGATATTGGAATTCCCCCATTGATTGTTTTTTTTCCATCAACGCACTCATCGTAAGGCGTACAACCATGAACGAACGGTGAGTCGACGAAAAATTCTCATTTCATTCAAAGGTCTGCCTTTACTACCGTGAGGAAGATATCAAAAAGTGTTTCAGAACCGTATTCCACGTGTGTAATCGTAAGTAGATCTTGATACATTTTGATAATATATTTTACCCATTTTGTAGCTTGATATATTCCTACATTGCAGAAAGGCTCAATTTAAATTATTAATAATCATGGCTATCGACAACGGACAATTTATAAATTAACATTATTCGGGCATTGATCACCTTACTACCACATTTCTGAATGTATGACTTTGTATTGTAATTTGTTGTCTTATCTAGTATATTTTTGATGGAGAATTATATTATCACTTTGATAAAGTGTCAACCAATTTAGCTTCGCTGCCTCAGCTTGCAAAAAAACTACCAAAAAAAAAAATGTTGATATTTGTGCAAGAGATGTAGTCCCCCATTGGGGGAGTTGTACCCGTACGTCTCTGTGTATAATGTAAGATATCATTCGACTATGTATATTATAATTGGATTCAGTTTGTATAGGTGATATAAAACACAAGGACATCGGGCTATAGGATAGCATTTTGGCAAGGCATTGTACTAAGCGACGATTGCACAGTAGAACAGCCTTTCATGATCTATACTTTAAGAGGAAATTTCGTTGCAAGACAGTTATGGTATTGTGCTTTGTTCTTTTGTTTTCCTTCTTAGATGAATGAACCAAGAGGCAGAGGCAAAGGGCCCCCCGCACCCGGGGGAATAATAAATGAACCATCAGAGCACGATCAGGTACGTTGATATTGCTTTAAAATACCACATACATATAGGCCTACACGATATAAGTATGTAGTTTTTGTACTAGATACAGTTGTTTGTAATGGTTTAGAAAAATCTCATTATATAGTTCATACAGTACAAAATATAATTCATTTTTAGTTTTGTACTATACAGAAACAATGAAGTGATGAATGAATTTTTTGTTTAATTCCAAGTGCTAGACATGTACCACCACTTCCTATGGGGATGTTAACATATCAACACCATTTTATGCAAATATAAAGGCTAAAGATCTCCTCCGTATCATTTCTTATTGTCTGTGATGGGTACTTTTATTCACAGGTGCAAATACGGATCAAAACTCCTAATGGAAAAACTCAGCCCATGAACGTAGTCTTAAGTTGGACGCAAGACTTTTTGATTCAAGAGGTTGCTGCTTTAATCAACGTGGCTAAAAGTCAGTTGTCCCTCTTGCATCGCCAACAGCAATTGCAGGGCACGAACACACTGTTCGAGGCTGGTATAAGGAATGGAAGCGAAGTAATAGTCATTTTACGACTCCGTGGGGGCGACAGTCAGTAGTAAAAACATATGATTAGTTTATAAGCCTCGAGCACGTGTATTCTAGTCATTGTTAAATTATCCGTTTCATTAATTAAAAGAGGAAAGGTACTTTTTTTAAAGGCATATTTACATATGAATATCATTCAGTATATTTGATCATATTTGAGGGAATTATACACCAACCTTACAATACACAAGTCACATAAACACCTCTTAGATGTTGGCTAATCATGTTTATTTTCTTAATCAATATTGTGAATTCGACCGGCTGATATTACACAGACATTTCTGTCCACATCATGTTTCAATCATTGAAAGCAAATCTTGTTATAGATCAACTGTTTAAAGTATTAATTGTATTTTAATGGACAAACATTTTGTTGTTGGTATACACATATTACCAGAGAATGTGGTGACGAGCTTGAAAAACAATTTTCCAAGTGCCTGTAGCCGCCTATAAAATATGTTTCTACATTGCCAGAAATTGTTCCGCTTTGAACCTTTACTTCACTCTTCATTAATGAAGATTTACTGAAAGACAATATTATTGAAATAGTTATGTGTTTTATCTTATTTAGGTTAGTACATATCTTCATTACAATTCCTATTTTTGTCTGTTTACGTCGTGTGTATTTAATCATTATGTGGGTGCCGGTTATCATGGGCTTACTTGAGGAGTTTGAAAGGGGGAGGAGTGTCATATATGAATACATGAACATGGACCAATCGAATATGTAGTCGTTGGTCCCACCCCAACCATCAATCCCCACACAGACAAACCTGGCCACAAATTGTGTATAGAAGAATCCACTTCAGCAAAAAGAAATGGATGTTGAATCCAACCTTTTTTTAGATGTTCATTATTGATTTAGATGTCATAAGTAGAACATTTTGTTTTAATTTTGTCAATCTGCATAGAATTGCTAGAATTATTTAAATGTTTCCCTTTCAAATAGTTCTTTGTGATGCTATTAAATAATAATATTAATAAATCGAGCTAGAATAGATATTTGGAAAATTAAATTATGTAAAACGGTGACACCAATAGTCTATTTATTCATTTGTATGTTAGTTGTTAATGAGAATGTCAAAAAGGCTCAAGGAAGACAATGTGATAGAAAAATAAATAGAGAGGTAGAATGACATAGAATAGAAGGTAAAATGAGAAAGAGAAAAGAGAAAGCAAATTAAAAAAATGAGATAAGAAAGAGAGATGGAAAGAAAGAAAGAAAGAATAAGAAAGAGGGGTGAGGAAGATGAACAGCGACAGAATGAGTTGGTCATTTAATGATTATAATATTACATTGTTCAAATTTGTTTCATGAGGAAAGTGGAATTTAAAGAGTGGTTTTGTCGTTCGTGAAGCAGAGAGGGCAGTGATTATGTATCAAATATATGCGAGAGGAAAGGGGAAGTGGTAGACATTGCAAATTAAAATTATCCCCGGTGTCAAATGGTAGAAATGAAATTGTTACTAAATATGAATCTCAGATAGCATGAAGTAAGCCTACCGTGAGCATAATACATGATTTTAGGAAAATAGTTGGATCAATATTGCAACAGTGTGAAGTTTAAACAAAAACCGAAATAATTTTTGAAAGAGGTTTGGGTAAAAATTGATCGAGCACGGTTTTCCCAATGTCTAATTGTGATCATTTTGTTGAACAACAGGTGATTGAAGAAACAAAAATCCCCGTGAGGCGGGAATAGTTACCCAATTATCTGGCACTAATAGTTTACCAAGCAGTATTAGCGCTGTAGTTCCCCGAACCCAGTCTTGTTCTCAGCCGCAACTTTGAGAAAAACGTGTACATTTAGAAGAAATCACCATGAATCCTAGACCGACTCCCGGGCCAACTATCAACGAAAGTTGCCGGCATCGTGTAAGTAGCAACTGAATAATTTTTAAGTGAATTTTATATCTGAAATATGGTCAATCGTAGAAGGGGAAATGCTGTTCCAGGGGCTAGGTCTAAAGGCAAAAATGTTTAATGTTCATTTGACTGAATGACCGAATATAGTTTTAAATTTAAACCCTATAAGTTTATCGACTGTTGAAGCCATATGCTTAAAATATGTGACATATTTTTATGCTTCAAGGTTCTTCATTTTAATCATATTTTAAAATAATATTCTGTTTGACAGATTACATCTCTCCCTGGTGTTTGCGGCATCATCTATTTCTTTGGATTTGTTGCGATGGTCATCGCTTTCCTCTACTTCACCGGTGTTATCAGTATGTAATGCTCTTTGGGCACCCTGTCGCTCACACCTAGTAAATAATTACATATACTTCTAATACGTAGAAACAGAAATGATGTATGAAATCACAATTAACAATGCGATGGTAATCATGGTTCTAGAGATTAAAACTATTTGGAGGGATTTGTATGATCTATAAGAAAACGCTGCCAAAAGATCATGTCATGAAACATGACGAAACATAAAGAAAGTCTGATAAAAGTCTATACTCAGCAATGAGACAGCCATAAATATTTAAATAATATACCAGGCCCTATCTGAGTAAAATTCCCTTTCTTTCAAAAATAGCGATATTACAGCAAAGATTATTCTAGACCAAAACATCGTGGGATTCCCCGCGTCAAAAAATGACCGCATTCCCGCTCTATAAAAGACCGAGCGACGACGTCGCCAAATCATTCTAAATATCGCACCTATAGACGAATCTCCTCCCTCATTAAGAAGGTTCCTGGGCTACAGATCATATTAGTGGAGCTCAAAAAAGTTATCAAAATCGCGATTATCCTGACCTAAAAAAAGGCACTTAGTATCAGAGTAGATTGAGACAAGAGGAAACATGGATACATACGGAAACACCGGCAACGAAGGCCAGAGATGGTATGATGAAGGAAATGGCGATGAGAATACATACAGCAACAGAGGCAACGAGCCATCCCAACATAAAGTAAGTTTAACTTATATAATACTGTCCTTTTTACAGGTTTAAAACGCTGTGGAAGTATTTCATTTCGTCAAAGATATAAGTTTTGGATTAGTGATGCAATTGGGTTTGGATTAGGGGTATGTGTCAATGGTATTTGGTCCACAGTTGAAGTTATGCACTCGGTTAGAACGGTACTATTAAAAGCGATGAAGTAACTGTCGCCAGGGCGTTGTCGTACAACCTTTCCCCCAAGGCTTTCTGTTAGCATGTTATTCCCTGACCAAAACCAACCGAGTAAGCAAGAAAATAATTGAAAATAATATGATATTGTGCTTTGTTCTTTCTTTTCTGTTCTTAGACGAATGAACGTCGGGACAGCGGAGACAGCGGGGACAACGGGGACAGTGGGGACAGTGGGGACAGTGGGGACAGCGGAGCCCCCACACCCGGGGGAAGAAAAAATGAACCATCAAGACATCATGAGGTACGTTGGTATGGCTTTGAAATGCCACATAGATATGAGTATGTAGTTTTCAGAATAGATACACAAAATGTGAATGTTTTTCTGGACTAATCTGTACACTAATAAAACAGTTGTGTGTTAAGGTTTAGAAAAACCATATTATATAGTTTATATACGCCTAGTAGAAAATATAATTCATTTCCAGTATTATACTATAGAGAAACAATGAAGTGATGAATGGAATTTATGTTTAATTCCAAGTGCTAGATATGTACCACCACTCCCTATGAGGATATAGATATATCAACACCATTTCATGCAAATATAAAGTTTAAAACACTCCTCAGTAGACTTTGTGCGAATATCCATCGAAACACCTATTGGAAAGTCTCAGAATAAATGAGTTGAACAGAATGGAAGGAAAATGTGTCTTACCTTATTTTATGATATTATTCCTGTCATATTATATCCACAATTACAGCTCAAATAAACTAATGAAGTCATTTCCTGTATCACATTTTCAGGACGACATCAACATTTTCGTGAATCCAGGCAATGGTAACACTGTTTCTATGCCTGCAAACTTAAACTGGACGCTCGATAAGCTACACAGGAGCTCTGCCGAAATATGTAGCATGAATCCCAGTCAGTGCTACTCAACTTGTACCAGCAAGCCGGTGTCGGGCTCAAGCACGGTTCGCGAAGCGGGTATACGAAATGACTACACCGTCAACGTCAATGCACGTCTTCGCGGAGGCTAAACATGGTGACTTTAATAAGAAGATTATTATCATGACGTAATTTGTAAGATGTTAAGATATGTTGACAGGCAGAGATTATGTCATGTACGTGGCAGAAGACAGATATGCAGGATAAGTAAGAATAAACGATGAGCATTACTCGTGAAAAGGGTACAGATGTAAATGAAGGCATATTGACAGCTATATAAAACTGTCAAGTACAATCGATGGCAGTGGTTAAGTTTGGATGAACAGTTGTGTGACAAAATAGAGTTAACGAGAAACAACACAAGTCTGTTACTTCTGTCAGCTATTCAAATTCATGATGAAATTGGCAGAGCCGTCAGCTTAGATTGAAAAGAAAGGACTAGATATAAACACGTCCAGCCAAGTTATCTAATGGCTGTGAATAAACCTGAGTGCGACGACAAGCTTGCAGACTGCAAACGATTTAGATTGCAAACACCCCCCGTGTGTTCATGACACCCAGCGTCAACCCAAACCGCCCACTTTAAAATTTGACTTGTTTGAACCCATTTGATAATAATGTTTTCAGTAACAGATCATTATCCACCAAGTCACGTGGATTAATGTACTCTGAATCGCTGGATAATCATATTGTTTTAGTGCTAAATTTACTGTTACAATTATGTTTACTAGTTACGAGTATCGATCTTATTCCATTTTCGTTATGTTTGATCTGGAGTTTACCATTCTAAACGAGAAGGAGAGTTGATGAACAGATAAATAAAAATGAAAAACATTCCAGATAAGCAAGATATGGATCTGAATAAATATTCATTGTAAATTGTGGGGATTTAACCTCATATATACATCAGTACTTCGTGTTCAAGGTAGTTAAATAATACTTAGAAATTCGTTGCTTGATATAAGCTAAGAACATTTAATGACTCATCGACCCCCCCCCCCTTCTAACTGGGAATATGGTAAAGAAACATTGAATTTAAAAATCTAAAAATTCTGACTTTTTGAATAATCTTATTCTAAGATTATATACAGATTTATTTCTCTTACTTTTTATACAATGTCAATCTGCACTCTTTTCTTTTGGTGTCTGAGTAAATTGATCATAATGGTTCTTTCATTTGTTTCTATTTCCATAAACTGGCAAATACTAGCATAATTAAGTAATTTTGTTATTTTAACTCACTTGGTCTGTATGTGATACATTGTTCTTGCATACTATCAAGCCGACAATGGATTTAGGCGCTAGTATGTGAATTGTTTTTTCTAAGGAGAAGTACTTTCATATGTATTCTATTTCAGTCATTGATTGATTTAATATGATATCATTGTATATGTATAATGTTATAACGTTGCATATTTAATTTAGTAAATTGTGGCATTTTCCAGTCGAATAATTGTTTACATCTCCTGATTGGGGGAATAAAATACTTTAGTAGCAAATTAATTCAATGCGATAAAAAAAACATGATTACATAGTCTTTCTCATATATAATATGTGCGATTAGATTTCGATACAGTGTAAGTGAAGCATGGTAGTTAAAGTGCACGGAGAGAGAACGGGAGAAAAAAAATACATCTGTATAAGAAAGAAAGAAAGGAACGAACGAAGGAACGGAAGGAGAGAGAAAAATGAAGAAGGGAAATGTTAGGATTGGATCTTGTTAAAGAGAGAAAATGAAAAGAAAAAAGGCAGGGGAGAGGGGAGAAAGAGAAAACAATATATGCGATTAAGATAGAGAGGACGAGAGTTAGATTCAACGAATCAGAGAGAAAAAGCATAACAGCTTCAGATGGATTGACAGGTAGACAATATAGGATTAGAGAGAGGGAGAGAGTGAGAGAGAGAGAGGAGAGAGAAAGTAAGAGAGTGAAAGAAAGAGAGAGAGAAAGAATGAGAGAGAGAGAGGGAGAGAGATGTCGAGAGCAAACTGGGTCGGATGATGATAAATTATGTGATCACAGGACAAATTTTAGACTTGTGGTTATACAGAAATACATCTATTAAATAGAAACACTTTATAAACAGGACTAAATAATGTTTTGAATTGGAAAATCTGTACAGCAATGACATGACGTCCTGTGCTAAAATTTGTAAACAATCGTGACCCCTGAACCAACGCGTATGGGTGGAAAGACACGAAGATTCCTATTGGCTGGTAACAAATCATATCACGCCTGATGAAACAAGACTTTTGGTTGGATACTTAAGGGGAATGAGTCACAGTCTGATTTGCATAATTTATACGCGCGCTCAGCATGCCTCATGAATATGGAACAGCAAATGAATATTCAATAGGTTAGGCATATTCACTGATGCTCGAAGATACGGGTAGGAGGATTTAGTTTATAAGGAAATTGATTGCAGATGGGAAGCATATATAGAGATGAATACAACGAGGAAAGGTGAATTTAGGACCAGTATTCCTTTATCAAATGGAAGTAATACTCATAACACTGGATGTGGTGGAACAACAGATGAAGTACATCGCAAAAGGAAGGAGAAACCAGAAGAGATTCAATATCCAGAAACATTCAGCACAAAACAGAATGAACCGAAGAGAAAAAAATAGGATACGTGTGTATTTGTTGTTTGCATGTGTGTGTATTATTTGCATGCATTTGTAGTTCCTTTAATTCCTATATCCGTAGCCTCATTCATAAGTTCTAACCTTTTTTTGAATCTCTCATCTCAACACCCCCCCCCCCCCCCTTCCCCAACGCTATCATACGTTAACCGTAACTATTATCCCTTTATACACATATTCTCCTATGGAACAGACACAGCTAAAATAGCGCACTCTATGTGCAACTGAGGGAACAGAACAACGAGTCTTTGCAAAATTTGAACACGAGAGGGCGCCAGAGTGATATTCGATAAGTCATACTTTGCATTAGTATGCCACTTTACTCACATTCTATCACAGTTTCATTACCAAGTCATAAAATATATATAGACGAGTGAATTTAACGGAAATAAAACTTTTAGAAGAGATATGTGAGTATTCTTGAGCAAGGCAACGAATAACATTAAATGGAGCATCACAAAAATAAGCATATATTTAAGGTCCACATTTTAAAGATTTTTTTCCCGTGACGATACCCAAAATTCATCTTTTTTATCTATTTTAGACTATAATCTTTGATATATGACTAAATTTAGAACAATTCATTGATTCAATGTTGTTTTATCATAGGGGTGACGACTGCATGTCACGTCATCCCTTGCGGAAGCAGATCGCGATTATGTGACTATACGGAATCCAACACGAGGTGGCGCTATAACGCATCACACGGCGGTCTATCTCAGTATGTGATTTCGTTGTACTGTATGTTCACAAACGCATGTTGCGGGTCTTTTTATGCCTCCCAAACGTAGTGACGTCTGGAGGCAATACGTTTTTAGTTAATCTGTCCGTGTGTCCGTTTGTTACCCACACGCTCGTCCGTCAGTCCGTCCGACCGACCGTCTATTTATGGGGGTATGTCCGTCCTTTTTTCCCAATTTCAATTATCGCGATATTTCAAGAACCATATGAGGCTTCAAGTTCGAGCTTGGTAACAGTTTACATCACCATAGGAAGATGAACTGATTCCATTTTAGGGTATTGCAGGTCAAAGTTCAAAGGTCACAGAGGTCACATTTTGAGAAATTAGAGGTTTCTAGTCTCGTTATCACAGTATTTTCAGGAACCGTGAAAGGTATGGACCTCGATCAACCTTGCAACTGGCATGTATTCCCGGAGGGAGATCAACTAGATCGATTTTTGGTGATGTAGGTCAAAGGTCATAGGTAACAGATGTAATATGATTGAAATTACATGTTTAGCCTCGTTCGAGCAATATCTCACGAACAATTTAACTATTTGAGTTCTTAGTACGGCCGGGGGGGGGCATTCAACTATTTTGACCCCCAAAACAACCACCTAAACTTTAAACAAGACCCAATAACCCATGTTTGATCTATCTTTAGGAAAAATGACTTTTTCATATGTTTTGTACACAAATCAAGAAAATTAGCGTTTTTAGGGTTGACATGCAATCACAAAAGGTCACGTGACCTTGTAACCGTAGGTCTGATTTTCAACAAAAAAAGACTCGAAAAAAAAAAGTCAGCAAGCGGCGGGGCGCCATCGATATGCGTTCCCGAACAATCAGAAAAATCGTGGAGGGGGGGGGGGGCATGATGGCCCCCCGGCCTTATTAGGGTTAAGGTACCTGAACCTAACATTGGAATAGTACATATCGTCATAAGGGGATCAATTGAATATAATTTTAGGTTAAGTAGGTGAAAGGTCAAAAGTCAATTTACCTTACAATCTTAGATTTGTAGTCATTTTTATTAAAAAGATGCTCGAAATACCAGAATACGGGCGTATCAGGACAATTACCCCCACGGACAATCTCCCCCCGGAAAATTATTCCCCCCCCCTCCCCCCTCGAGGATAATTACCTCCCGGAAAACTACCAACTAGGACAATTACCCACGTTGACATTTACCCCCAAGGACGATTACCCCCTCCCCGAAAATTACCCCCCCCCCCCCTTCTTTCATGTTAGGTAAAGTCTACCCTGATAATAAGTTGGTTTAATAAAAGTAGAGTTTTTTCGAGGTTAATTGACCTAGAACCCAATATGAGTTATACTACGATGAAGGATCAAAAGCTATGGATTTAATTTAACTTCTCATAACTATGTAAAGGTCAAAGGTCAAGTCACATGAACATATATTTCATAATTATACAGTTCTTGATGATTAATTTCAAGAAACGTTTTATATAAATGAACATCAAACGTGTCAAGAGTAGGCATCAACATTTGTATTTTCGATCAGGCAAACAAATTTGGAGGAAATAAATTTAGGTTCACTTGTAAGAGAGACGAGAAGGGTGAATAAGAGAGAGAGAGAGAGAGAGAGAGAGAGAGAGAGAGAGAGGGAGGAGGGAGAGAGAGAGAGAGAGAGAGAGAGAGAGAGAGGGGAGAGAGAGAGAGAGAGAGAGAGAGAGAGGGGGGGGGTGCTATAAGTAGATTGACAGATAGTGATAGACAAGGAATGAGTTTGTGATTGTCTGTGTGTGTGTGTGTGTGTGCGTGCTCTCACCTCAGCATTCTTGTGGGGTTTTATGTGCGCTTCACATACCCCTTGTGAGGCATTTTTACTTTGTGGGGTATTTTTTCAGGACCCCACAGAGTAAAGTCTTTCAAATGACTGTATATTCGGTGTCCTATGCCCTGCGGGGCATTAGAAGTGGTACCCCATAAATGACATTTTGTGAGCGTGTGCTAAAACTTGCACACTTTTTTATGGTAACATCGTAAGCACACCGCCGGGTTGTTATCGCCAGGTTGTACATACCCCACTAGTAGGGGACCACAAGGTATATCTGGAACGCACAGAAATACCCCACAATCAGGTGCCCCACAAAGGCCCTGATGTGAGAATGCGCGTGTGCGTGTGTGTGTGTGTGTATGTGTGTGTGAGAGAGAGAGGGGGGAGGAGGGGGAGAGAAGAAAGAGAGAGAGATAGAGTGTGAGAGAAAGAGAGAGATACATAATAAAGATTAATGTTATCCTTTTTTTTAGAGATCTGATAAGCAAAAACTCTAAATAATATCCATTTGAGATTACATGTATATGAAAATAAACAAAATGTGTTTTAATTCTTCGCTCGTTTGTATTGTAAGGATTGATTGACGAAAGAGTGCCACATAAATGCATATTAAATAAAGATTTTAGAGAAACAGTTATAGAGATTACGTATATGAATATACATAGAGCCCATATTTGTCAACTCGAGACTCCTGTCGCAGGTTGTGAGAAAATTATGTTGTAACTACAGTACAGTCTTGGCATAAATCAAAAAGTAACAAATTAGAGTTCTCCAAACAGAGTTAAGCGTTGACAAAAATACGCTCTTAACGGAAATAGTTGTGGTAAAATGAAATTTGCTATCATGATATGAGAGTAAACTTTTAATAAACAAATACGAGATCGTCTTTTTCTTATCCGGGACAGATCATCTATACTATAATACAATTCGGAAATTCAGATCTTTCTCATAGGCCTTTGTGTATATTCAACTATATGGTATTTCACCGTTGAGGGCATTATCATGATCTAACGTTAAACTTTGTACAATGTCGTCACGCAAACACTCTGAATAAAGAAACAATACACAGGACATGTTTTTTTTCTCGTTTATTTGAGTTCTCTACAAACGGTCAAACATTAAATTTGGCGACGAGGATGGCGACCTTAAACATATCTGCACAGTCGGCATTTCTTGCAGGTGTGATATGATTGAAATTACAGGTGTAATTTAGCCTCGCTCGAGCAATATCTAACGAACAATTTAAGGTACCTGAACCTAACACATTGGAATAGTACATATCGTCAAAAGGGGATTAATTGAATATAATTTTAGGTTAAGTTGGTGAAAGGTCAAAAGTCAATTTAATAAGCTACTGAAATCTTTGCATTTTATTGGCTGTGAGCAGATTTGTCATAGATCTGTGGTAATTGTTATTGATTACAAGTTTTATGAAACAGAGCCCAGATGATCGAGAGAATGTCCATTCAAAGGGTGGACAGTCAAATGAGCAGTTCAGATTGAGAGTGCCATTTAAGATGACAACTTTCTAAGATGGATCACAAGCTAGTAGATATTCTCAACATTCTGGTGCTGGCTGGGCGAAACCTGTACAGGGGGTGCCAAAATGATACCACAACTCAAAGCAGCAAAATGCACACAAGAAATCGTGTTCAACCTGGTAGATCCTACCACGATGGATATCCTGGTACCCTTTCCGACCCACGATGACAAAAGCATCGAAGCAAATTTCGAAACCAATTGGATGAACGGAACAAGACAATGTCAACTGGATGACTCTTTGTTTTGTTTGAAACTTATTACAGATATTTTTTTATTTCTAAGTGAGATGCATTTATCTTTCAATGATAACATCTCATATGAAGGATACGATTGTTATTCCAACTGTCGGTCAAACCATGGACCTATTACGGATGGACATTCATCGTTTTCTTAACGAATTCATTGTGATTGTCTCCTTCAATGTCGTCTCAATAACATTCCGTACATGTTTCTTCACTTTAATGATTGATCTCATGATGGTCACCGCCAAAAAGCAGGGACAGAATCAAGATAGTGATTTTACACATGTTAATCTACATGCACAGAAGATAATAACTCGCTTAAAGCATGGAAAATCGGTGTGCAGTTCTGGTTTATAATCGGAAATTGTTGTTCCGTGTACTGTATTTAATTTGAACAAAATGTTGATATTACCAGATAGAGGTTATATTTGGATTGGTTGTGATTTAAAATCCCATTTCCCCCAATTTTCTCATAATATTCCAGAGTTACATCGCACAGGGCTTATAAAGATGAAGTGTGCAAATCAGTAATAATACATTTCATATCACAAAAATTGCCTGCTTTTCAACTTTGCTGCTCCCCATTGGGGATGTTTTTATTTAAGACACACTCTTACAAAAAAAAAACCAAGAGAGGGAAACTGCTCCTTTGTCAATGACCGAAAATGCTTACTCAGTCGTTATTGTTAAAACAGCTAAATGTTCTCATTAAGATGCACATAATCAGAAGACGGTGACTATCATTGGATCAAAGAAAGAATCACGTTGAATGTCCATCAGTAATAGGTCCATGGTCAAACGATCCTTTGAGATTGAGATAAGAAATCCTTGTTAAACAAGCACTTTTAAAGGGAACTACCATTATTGTATAGTAAATATATGTGGCTGGAGCTCACTCATAACTGTTTCAGCTTAAAAAATGATATTTATATATGTTTAATATACATACCGCCTGTCAATTCATCATACACAATGAAAACTGGAGTAGATAAAGAGATATTAAAAAATCTCGACAGAAATATCAAAATATGGAGTGCAAAAAGGAGAAGTTATTATCATGGGAGACCTCAATGCCCATATTAATCAATACGAATGTGGCTACTACATCAGACTGGATTCAAGTGATCCATCAGTACACTCTCTACTTAACGCATACATTGCACTACTGCAGACACACCCCCTCAACGTTGAAACTCGTCAATACAGCAAGTCACTACTAATTAACACAGAATTATAAGAAGGAGAAGGCTCATGGGCATACACTATGCACACACAACGGCTAGCCAATTCACGCACTGGGCTTCACGCTCGAGTGAACACGCCGCCATGTTGATGGTCCCATCCTGGTCATCTCTTTTACTGTCCTCACATACGGATGTGTTGCTTTTCCCTGAACCTCTCTCTCACAATGTGATATTTCTATCTGTTTTGGTTGTTTTTTTGCAGCCTATTATGCCCAAGAAAATAAATCTAAAGGCCTAGTTGTCATGTTGATCTCAAGTTCTTTGATGGGAAAGAATTAGAGAATTGCTAGCTATACAGGCCTAGTAGTCCTTTTCCCCAAAATCTCTCCCTCGATCATCATTCGCTCTCTCCCTAATTGTATAACTCCACTCCCATTTCATCAAACACACATACATAAATATCTTAATAATCTCTCTCTGACACATACAGTATCATTTCCTTTTGACTTCTCTCTCTAGATACCTTTCAACTTCACACCCATTTAAAGGTAATACAAAGTTTTGGGAAATTTTGAAAATTTGGTGGATTGAGAATCTTTACAATTTTGACATATTTGGATGCCCCTGTGGGTGTATTATAAGCACTAAAAAAATTAGCCCCTAAAACACTTCTGTTTTTGAGAAAAATTGATAAAAATTATAATTCTGTGCTAATTAAGGATTAAGAATATACGCAATGTTGTGACCCAGTGAAACCAAGTTGGCTCTGGTCCTTAATTAATGATCACGCCATCTTCGGCTGGTAGCAAGTATAAGGAGGGGGCGGTCGCGTTGGTGTGGTGGAGATACAAATTTAATAGGCCAGATTCTGGACTACCATGCAAATGGTCCCGCACAATTGAAGATCAATTCATAAAATAATTAAACAGAGACAATTTTTAATAAATCAGTTTAAATATGTCAAAATACAAATAGACGAAACAGTCGACACTTTCCCCCTGTCCGCACACAACATTTTCCGTGATTAGGCGTGATTAGTTATACCGTTTCGCGATAGTGATACCGTTTCGCGATAGTTTTACGATGAAATTGTGTGTGTGGACGCTCACTAACGATATGTCGTATAACGAAACTAGTCTAACGAAACGCAGGTTTGGGCATCGTTTCGAACTGAAACTCAATAAAGAATCACGCCTAATCACGCCTAAAAGGCACGGAAAATGTTGTGTGTGGACAGTGGGTTTGACTCGAACCATGAAGATCGCTGCTGGCGTTTCCGTAAGCCAAAAGGCGAGAGTCAAGGTCAAGAAAAACCATGGTTTAACCGTGGATCTACAGGTTTAACTCGATATGTATCTCAAAACTACGACTATTCAAATAAGGAAACTATGTAGTGATCTAAAGAGAAAAAAACGTGGAATAACGTATTACGGCTAAACGTTTTTATGTGAACAAAAACTCCTTTAGAGAATCATGAACACGTGAAAATCACAGAGCTTACAAACAAAAATATGTTTGATTACTCTTGCTAGATAACAAAGACTCTTCATCAACTTTTTGGAGACTTGGGACAGAAAAAAAAGAAAAGACACAGATAATGCGTCCATAAATATAACTTCGAAAGAATAGTATGATCACATTCAAAGAAGTCTTGGATGCGATTATAACTCTCAAAAGAAAGAAATCGGGCGGTATTGATAATTTATTGAATGAGATGATTTATATCCTAGATATATGTAATGTTATCTTGAAAACGGGAATACACCCAGACATTTTGAGGGATAAACTTGTAAAACCAATATTCAAAGGAGAAGACTGTTATAGCCCTTCCGACTATACAGGGATAGCCCTTACAAGCTCACTTGCAAAGATATGTTCAAGAATACTCTACAAACGACTTCAAATATACATTGAAGAAAACAACACAATAACCGCTAATCGGATAGGTTTTATTGAAAGAAGAGGAACGAACTAGGAGCAGAGCTTGTTGAAGTATTAGTTCCTCAGAAGCTGTTTTACAATTCGTCTTGAAAACAAAGTATACATAGAAAATCAATAAGTTAAAGAATATGTAACAATAAAGAGATAAAGACCAATCCTTCTTTATAATTCTGAAATAAGGGGGCTTGAATATTTGAATAATGATACGAATTAATTAGAAAATTGCTACAAAACAATCTTATCAAAATCCCAACAATTTACAATTTTAAAAGCTCTCATTGGTACTTATAGATCAGCGATGAATAGCGCCATCCTTGCGCCAACTGGGAGATAATAGGGACTTTTAGATTCGCACGAAGACAATGGGGATTGCTACGATCGACGTCCTTTTAATGCACTGCCTATTTGGAAGTCACACGTATCAGTCCACGCAAATCTAAAAGTCCCTATTTCCCTCTCGCACTACCCGCATTAAAAGATGTTATTGGCTGCTGGCATCCCATGAGAAACTCCTCTGAAAAAAGCCTCGTAAAACAAGTTAACGATGAGGGCAAAATCATTAACATCAAATATTTCAAACACTTGAAATCCTTTTTTAACTCATAAGGTTCCTCTCACATCTAGCAAACTAAAGCCTGGAAAGGCAGTCTATCAAATGACAATAATACTAAATACTTTACAACAAAAAAAAGTAACATCCTAAAAACAAAATTCAATTTTGAAAAAAAACTATTATATTTATTACTCGATATTGACATATCACATATAGCTAAATACACGAAAATCAGAATGAGGATGGTCGGTAATGACAAGAAAAAACATTAAAGCTAAACTTGAGCTCTGCTCTGGGGATCGCATTTTCAGAGAAATTGCTATGATTTATTCTGGATTGTTTATACCTGCAGTAGATTGGTTGTTTAACCAGGGAAATAAAAAAACTTTTAAAAAAAAACTTACTGGGCATCATCTTCGATAAAAACCACATACAAGATTAGTACAATACTGATACTATGCCGTTTTTGTTTAAAGGCCTCGTTAGGTCCATTTTAGAATACGGACAAGCCGCATGGTCCCCATACAGATTAGGAGAACAGAGGATGTTGGAAAGCGTACAAAGACGTGCAACAAAGATTGTTCCTGGAGGGACATGATCGATGTGTATAAGTACGTGAATGGCTTGTACACTGTGCAAGAGATTCCCTTCAAGATGAGTACAGAAGATAGAACTCGAGGTCACTCCAGAAAACTTGAAAAGAAATAGTCAAGGCTAGATATAAGAAAATACTTTTTTAGCAATAGAGTGGTGGAACTGTGGAATGGTCTCCCAGAAAACGTTGTGGCAGCTGGGTCGGTAAACTCATTTAAGAATAGACTTGATAATAGTCACTGGTCAAAGAATGTAAGCCTTTTGTATGAACCGGTCTAGGTGTTGTCTACTGTCTCATGTTAATTACAAAACCTCCTCCCTCCACAAATAGCAGTAATCATGGAAGAATCCTGGATCGATGAACAGGCTTAGACCTACAACATTGTGTATTAAAGTAAAGTAAGTAAGTAAGTACATCATTTATTTTCTTCCGTTGTTGGGGTTTTTACCATATTATTAATCTCGCTGAAATGTATTATTGTAAAAAGCATTATTTATTGTCATCCAATGCACACTGTCTCCCACAAAGTTGGGTGTTCGAACAGGGTCGTAGTGTGGGGGTCATGTCGTGGGGGGAGGGGGGGGGGGGGGGTTGGTAAACATAAAACATATATATATTGTTTTACTATCATTTTGTTTTGTTTTTCGTCATTATTTGAAAAGAAAAGAAAAAAGTTGTAAAACAAAATTACGAGTAATTTAATTTATTTTCATCCCTGTATTATATTCCAGAAAAGACATGTAGTAGTACCTTAATTTTTGTAATTCCTGGTTATTGTAATCCTTACGTTTGCGCTCAATTCTTTATGTTACAATATAATTTTGAAATTTGTTATCCAATGTTATGAATTGGAGAATGATCCTATTTGTTTGATTTTAATCAACAGAATTGAATTGAATTGTATAAAGTGAATGCAAGAACCTACAAGCCCCCAATTAACCCCCCCCCCTATAAACACATGCTTTATGAAACCGAATAAGACCCCAGTCTATAACAGCAGTATAGTACAGTGAAACATCATATACAACATGATAAAACAACCATTTCTAAACGAATCGCCGATGAGGTATTTCAAAGAGTGGCCATGATGTTAATCTAATTGCATAGAACAATTCATTCAATGATCAAGTTCCGATATACCTTCACAAGTCTGTCGGAATTACTAGGTAACAATAGGGAACGCCCTCCACTCCGTCCGTCTCCCCTCCCGGCTGGCCGGCCATTTCTCCGTTCCATTCACATCCTCTGTTGCTCGCACACTATCTGAACATACCAAGAAAACAAAGAAAGTGTATTTACTCCTCTTATTTCTTTCCCGAGCGCCACCTCCCTCTTGAATAAAAGAACAAAAGAAGGTAAGCTTTCGAATAAAGATCAGAAGACGCTAGGGTGCACCACAATGGCATCACCGTTAAGACCTTTACAGTAGCAGTGTTGCATAACAATAAGAAACTACACACATGAGTCAGTGTACCCTACGCCTATATTGCGTACGTTGTGTGTGTCATGTGTTGTGGTTCTCCTTTAAATCCCGCTACTTTGAAACACACCCGGTCGCTTTGTACAGAGCCTGAGGGGACATTTCTTGCGACCAGAAACTGTACCAAACTCAAATCTGTGATGTGAAGGCAGGCTCATGTGTTGAAGGGAACAGCTTTTTCAGTCCATTATGTCTCTGTACCATCATCTCGTCAAGATTTAAAGGAGGATTATTCACTTCAAAGAATTGTTGCAAGCTGCAATAAACAAAAAACGTAAGTATGTTAATTTATTTGAAAACTTCTTTCCCTCTCACCTGTAATGTATTTTACTGCTGATAATTACCAGTCAAAACGGACATAATACATATCACCTTGAAGTAGTTAAACTAGTACTACTAGTAGTAGTACTATCACTATTACCACTATATTACCACTATTACTACTAATAGTATTTTTTATTATTACTCTAACTATCACTATTACTTTTAACATAACTATTTCTATAACCAATACCATTACTACTATCCTTACTTATACTATTTATAATACTAATAAGTCTGCTACTATGGCCACTGTTGCTTCTACCTTACAAATACAAGAACAACATATATTACTACTTCTACTACAACTACACTATTACTTTGTTTCAAGGTGCATTATATAATTATGATTTAACCCAATTTACCTTGTTACAAAAATGGGGATCAATTTGAAGGAGTTGTTTTCCTAAAGTTCTCCGGAATTTATTATCTTACAGAGTAGTTGTGTAGCGACAGTTATAGTACTAGGTGTAAGAGGTCCGGAGGACATATCCTTGGGGTGTCTGTTCACTAGACAGTTGTCTGGGGCTGATAATTCGGGGTAGTTTTCTTGACATGACAGGGTTTGATATGGTACGTAAATAACACGATCGCAAGAAATTTCAAAAAATCAACGCAATCAAAGAGTGCATTACATAGATATATTTAATGAGATATATGGTGTTTTATCAATTTGAAAAAGTAGTAGCTAAAACAAGAGTAAAAATGTATACACCGATTCGGTTTTGGGGTTTTATGTACCTGCCCGCCGGTGGCGGCGCTATAACTGGGGGGCTTCTCCGATGCGCTGCAATGCAATGTAAGCTAGCTAGCTGCAGTCAGACGCCCCCCAGTTATGGCGTCACCTTATGAGGGCGCACTTCCACCAGAAGTCGCCCGAATCGGTGTATAGCATAGGATGAAGAAGTTAATGACCTAGAGGGGGATTACGAATACAACATAATCCAACAATTAGCTTAGTTCATGCATGCCCCGATTAAAAAAATAAATAATCTGTGATTTCCTCAATGGGTTATGGGAATTACGAGAAGTAAAGTAATATACAGAAGATAAAAAATTGCAATGGGAAGACGACAATATTTAAGCCAGTTCACGGTTGCAGTCTGAGCATTGCAGAACAAATTTTTAAATACACGGAGACGAAATACTGGATACGTGCTCATGAAAGTTATGTAATGATTATTCATTCATGCACAAGCAGAGCACTCCATGATATACAAGTGGAAGTATAGACCAGTTCACGGTTAGCACATGGCTGCAATGACCCCGAATATCCACATATCTTCAAAACATGAAGAGGTCCCACTTTTTACATTTTGAAATAATCACTCCTACAGCGATGGAGATGCTACATACTTAGCCTTTGTTTCCCCTTTTCAAAGAATACTTCCACCTGTGTATCATGGAGTGCTCTGCTTGCGCATAAATGAATAATAATTACATAACTTTCATGAGCACGTATCCAGTATTCCGTCTCCATGTATTTCACAATTTGTTCTGCAATGACCTTTATCTGCTCATGCTCAGACTGCAACCGTGAACTGGCTTATTCTTTGAAAAAGGGGGAACAAAGGCTATTTATATAGCACCTCCATCACTGTAGGAGTGATTATTTCAAAATGTACAAAGTGAGACCTCTCCGTGTTTTGAAGATCTGTGGATATCCGGGTCATTGCAGTAATGTGCTAACCGTGAACTGGTCTATTTTCTCAGCAAAAATAGAACGTGAAAACCCTCTATTATATATTTCTTACCCAGGGAATCCTCATCAGCATCAATGCTCTTCTTCCTGAGGGTCCTGAAAATGTTATTATCACGGTATTTCCAGGTATACCCATTTACACCTGGGTGGAGAGTGGCAAATGTGGATCAATGTCTTGCCAATGGATGTTATGCATTGAACTCACGTGCCTTTGGCTCACAGTCCGGAAACCTATCCACTAGACCACCAAACCTTTTCAAAACAATCAATTACTACTCCCCTCATCTTCAAACTTCACCCTAAAGAATACGTGTAGGTATTCTTAAACATGAGATGTATTCCTATCCTTTGATGTATAATATTCCTTACGAAAATGTACAAGAGATATGGGCCCAGCCATTGCCTTGATAATGTGACGTACCAGGTGAAGTTGTATATGTTTCATGCACCAAGCTTTAGTTGGAAAGACTTTTTAAATCGATAACGAAACCTTTACTTTTCAATGAGGAAAAATCATAGCTGAGAAGATGAAAAATGAATAGCTGAAACAAAATATATAACAGGGAAACAATACTAAAATATAGCGGTTGAAAAATCTATTTCATATAAGGGACCTTCACCACAGAAGAGCACCAATTTATAAAAGCAATATTATGCAAAATGTTAAAGGATAATAGCAGGTGAATGAATGCTTCATCACCACACACACCTGGGAAGGAAGCATTCATGAATGTATATACATTTACTTGATAAACGACTTCACATAGTACGTCACGTAATCAAGAAAATGGCGATGCCCATGTCGTGCTGAGAAACTGTTCATTATACATGCTTTATACCCTTTCTCTTACAAGTTGATGGGGAATCTTGTAGACTAATGGGCAAGAATATAATACATCTCTCAGAAAAAAGTAAAGTTGTTTCTTGGGGTGCGGTTTTCTGTATCCCCGATAACCTGTATGTTCTAATTAGTTATCAGTCATGAAATATGTCTTCCCCAAATGTTTAATTGTATGTAGAGCTTCACCACGCAGTGAGGTCTTTCATGTATATATTGCTCTCACTCTCTCTCTTTCACTCTCTCTCTCTCTCTCTCTACATACATGTACTTCCCACCGGCTAAGCTTCCATCTACCCCTTTTCTCTATTCTTTACAGTATTTGCATGATGGTTTTTCCTGATTCTTGCGCATAGCGTGGAATTTAAATCTTATGTTTGTTCTCTTCCCCGTCAGACCAGGGAGGTGAAAGAAAAGGAGGCGAAACTCTTGTAATTTATTCAAACGCATTCTTGAGTTCTAAAGCGTATCAATGGGATGTGTAACATTCCACTTGGCTTTGAAGTTCCATGCTCCGAACCGCGCTTCCACTGCGGGGACTTTCGGAAGCCAGGCACCAGTTTTACATTTATTACAAAATATTAAATTACCGGCAAAATTTCAGTGTAAATCAAAAACTTTATATGGGGATTTTATTAGGAATAGTGCATCAAACACTTTTTCAAATTTAGAACTCCGTCCTTCCTTTAATTTGTGTGCCAGAGCTGGTAAAAGAAAAATTACATCCTGTCAAAAACTCAATATTTTAGGATGATGCGCTAATTTGTGCATGCTTTAAAGTCCCGTATTTTGATCCATGATTTACATTCTTCAATAACATTAAGTTTGCTAATGCGTGTTTTCGCGTGTTTTTTGTATTTTTCAAGTTTAAAAAAGGATGAAATTACACAAGTTTGTGTTCGCTTGTTCTTCTCTTTACACATTCAACAATGGGTGAGAAATCATTGGAAGGGACAGCGAACAGTTGCTGTGATACCATTTTCTGATGTAGGAATTCTAAATCCTGATATTTCATGCGCTCTTTTATCTCACCACCTGGTCAACAGTTGCAGATTAGCGCATAACTTGTCGGCGGCTTGGAGCATGGGGTCAAAGGAGAGCGGCTTGATTCCAGTCCTTCTCTATCACGTCCCTGTTCAAAACATGAAGAGGTCCCAATTTGTACATTTTGAAATAATCACTCCTACAGCGATGGAGGTGCTATAGAAATAGCCTTTGTTTCCCCTTTTCAAAGAAAACTTCCACCTGTGTATCATGGAGTGCACTGAATGTGCATGAATGAATAATGTTACATAACTTTCATGAGCACGAATCCAGTATTTCGTCTCCGTTAATTTCAAAATTTGTTCTGCAATGACCTTTATCTGCTCATGCTCAGACTGCAACCGTGAACTGGCTTATTGTTAACACGATGAATATATAAGAAGTTTTTGAATGAATACTGAGGGTAACAAACTGAAGAATGTACCCTGTACTAATTAAGGGGATTAATCTGTTGCATAGGATAGTCGAAGCCAACCATGTGAAGGACTCGAGTGGGCTGCCTATACAAAAAAAAAAAAACCACACACACACAAAATGCGTTAATATTGTATTTTAAAGCCACACTGTACTAATTGTAGCTACTTGCTCCCTCTATATATATAACAAACAAATAACAATGCCTAATCGGTGACCATTGGCCCCCCCCTGATTTTCTTTTTCTTGTGTAAATTGAGAGCTGACTTGATGACCATGGGTGTTCTAATCCTGCCTATAGTACAGACGGTCTTTAAAAAGGAGCTAGGTTCAAATGAACCGACAATTAGTGAGGTAGACCTTTTGAAAACCTCTCGAAGTTAAATGACGAATTACCCCCTCCCCCCAAACAAAGAAGATAAGGAAAATAAGTTACCAGAAGGCGTAAACAGAATGAATAGTCAAACAATCTTGTTCGAGTTCAAGTGCATTATGACATTTAATATGTACTTGGAAAGGTCAATATTGTATGACTTGTCGTTCCGTACATCGATAGCACTTCAGCTTATGGGAGACTGAATAGAATTTTATCGAAAGGGAAACGTATTATTATTTCATGTAACAAACGCTCACCCACCATTGCATATTCTGCCAATGTCATTGGTGTTTAAAGCAGAATGGAAGGCAGCCGTGTAAGTATCTTTACCATTTAAGGCTAAGAAATTAGATGTTACAGTAACCTGGGAAGGTATCAATTGACGATTGTTTTCATATTTTTCAATTTTTGTAGTTCTCCTATGTCTAGGACCACTTTAAAAACCGATGATAATAACATTATCTGTTACCGATAAACAAAACTTCGAATGTTGGTTATTAATCTTTTTTGTTTCAATCCCACATTGGATTTTGTTTTATCGGTAACTCAGATTTAACCCTCCCCCTATATGACTTTCTCATTGGTCTTTTATAGTAAACAGAATTTTATGTCGCCTTCCAAAGTAGTTTTAAATTAAAACTGACAATAATTTATACATCGAAATACTTCGATAACACCAGATAAAAGAGTAGTGGTTGTAATTCTTTTAATAGACAATCGCTTGACTAGTATACTCAAATTAAATAATAGTTCTTTTCTGCATTTTTTTATATGCGTACTTATGCAATGTGCAACTCTGTCTTCTCGCCTTTCCTTTCTTTGTATTTCTTTATCATTCCATTATCATTTTCATTATCATATTCTGATTACTTTTATTATCATCATTATCATGATCTTCACCGTCATAATTATCGTTATTAATATTATTGTTGTTGTTTGGTTATTATTATCCTCGTCATTACCAATAACGGTATTATATCTCTAATCATGGCTTTGTATTCATTATCTTTTACTCAGGGCATCACCATGTCTTTACGCCGGATCCTACATCATTTGTGCAACGTACGCGTGGGAATCAAGTCAGCACTGCTTCTCATACTAGCATGCCTCGCAATACACACAGTTTTCCTCGTTCTGATACGGAACGGCTACCTATTGTCCTCAAGAAGACCCGGAGATGCCATGGACAAAAAGAGAGATGTTGCCGAGTCATCGGAGAAACCCTCAGATATTTCCTCACTTGTGAAGTCTCTGCAGGACGGAGAAAAGGAGTTGTATGCAGAGGGTAAATCAAAACCTGTGAATTTAAATGAAATTGTCAGGAATTTAGCACATTTAGCAAGCAATCGTTCGACGGATGATTATAGTACAGGGGATGAAAGCGTGGGAGCGTCGGACTCAGAGAAAGCATCAGACCAGAGTCAGCATCACGATGATGAAAAGCATGTAAAGGAATCTGTGACGGAGAGGGCAAAAGCCGCTGAAAAGACCCCTGAAGAATTGACTAAAAAGACTTGCATCCGGTATGTGTCTATCTATTCGCCACGCATGGCGCCTTTTCATTACTGGCGTGAATATGTGAATCTAGAACAGGCCTTTAAAGAGGCGAAGGATGTGAATAGTTCGCGCTACGACAGCAGGATCGTTCAGCACCGAGAGTTCCCGTCGATGTTTATCGAGTGTCCCGGATACCGATGTGACGTGGCTCTGAGGCCGACAGCGGACGAGCGATTCCTTGCGCGTAGCGATGCTGTCATGATCAACATGGTGCCACAAGAGTTACGGTATAAGATGCCCAAACTCTCAGAGCGACTCATCAAGAATCTTCCACGAAGGGTCAAGATCTTCTTCTACGCCATGGAGTGTCCGCTAATGATGTCCCTCTGGGACGACACGCTAAAAGACATCCAGTATCACTACACGATGACCTATCATTCCGACAGCGATGTCTATTTACCGTACGGTCGGTACATTCCTGGAGAGCCAATGGACACCGAGGTAAAAAACTTCGCGGAGAACAAGACAGGTCTTTTGGTCTGGACAGCCAGCAATTGCAACAAAACCTTCTGGCCGCGGCTGGAGTGGGTGCGGAATCTGGAGAAGCTCGTGGATTTCGATACTTACGGTAAATGCGGCAAGCTGACATGCCTCCCGCCGTTGTCCCCAATCTGCACCTTGCAACAAAAAGTGTACAAGTTCTACCTCGCGCTGGAAAATGCTCCTTGTGATGAGTATGTCACCGAGAAGGTTTGGACAAACAGTCTCATGACCGGTCTGGTACCCATCGTCTACGGCGGAAGACGCGAAGCTTACGAGCGCGTCCTTCCTCCGAATTCTTTCGTCCACGTCAGCGACTTCGCCTCCCAGCAGGAGCTTGTTGACTACCTCAAGATGATCGATAAGAATGATAACCTGTACAACGAGTTCTTCGCCTGGCGGAGAGAGGGTCGGGTGGAGCAGGTCTATCCAGATCTGTACCCAGAATCTTTCTGTCGGGTGCTTCCGAAGCTGTCAAAGTACAGCACACCTCCGGTCAAGAGAATCGGAGATTCCACATACTTTCAATCGTGCCAAGGAGGTCCCATTAGAAACCGAACCGAACAAGGAGATATTCACAATTGGAGCCCTTGGAGATAACGAACTAAAATGGAGCGGCCTACGTCTATTTTCGAGAAGAAAAACAAATTCTCGATAAACGTATGTGTTTAAGCCGATATGCATCAGTCTATTATCATAATCAATTGCCGTCACCTGTGACTGAGAAGGGAAAATATAACTTTAATAAACTTCGTGTCTCTTATTCCATTAATACTGATTGGATGTGCCGTTGAATCTCTAAATCCTTTATTTAATGGTGGTTTTTAAATAATTTTACGATATTACTCACCATTGTGTGATATTCATATGTAGCGTTTAGGAAAGGAGTTATGTCTTTGTATAGTACTCTGTATTGTCGTGTTTTAAAAATCTTTTACAAGTATTGTTTCATTTTCATTGGAAAGGTTTCCGATCCGTGAAGAATGTGTCCTGGAGCGCATGACAACTCATGGACAAAATAAATGGCCGATGTACCCCAACAATTGATATTTTACGTCATTGAAGCAAAAGTTCCCAAGCAGGGGATGTACATGTATCTATTTTGTCGACAATCCTTACATCTTGACTAAATACCGCGACGTCTTCAAAAAAATACTCAAGAACTATTCGTATAAGAGTAGAGGGAACCCCGGTGTAGTGGTCCACCTGCACACCCCAATCAGGCCGAGTATATACGGCATTTGCAAGAATCTTCAGTATTGAAGGAGGCTGATTATCTTGAAACAGAAGAGAAGAACACTTACAAATTCTACTTCGATCATAAAGGCTTTCAAGAAATCAACTAAAAGGTTATATTCTATACTCTTATGTATCTCCTATAGAATAATTTTTGTATTACGTAAAATGTTATTGTCAAGTTCGGATATTTCGGGAGATGATAGACATGTTTCGTGAAATCGTTTAAAAAATGCTGGTTTATTCGATAGTACTTGCGATTGTACTTTAAAATTACGACAAGTATTTTCACCTGTATGGACACTTTTTCATGCCAAATGTTTAGCCTATGGCGTAAACTTATATATTTACTTTGTAGGCCTACTTTAGAAGGTATTTTTGTTAAATTATAGACCATTTTAATTTGTTTAGTATTTTTTTTAAATCTAAAACATATCGTTTGCTTTAGATAATGCAGATTGTTTTAGGTTTTACATGTTTAGATAAATATATTTCTTATAAATCAAGCCAAAGAACGGTTATTTACCATCTTTATTATTACAGATATTATTAAACCTATGACTTTCTAAAACGTACAATTGCAACATTTTGTAGAGCTCCGAACTTTATTTCATCAAAGGCTTAGGGGTAGGGTTTGGGTTTCAATTGGGGTTAGGTTAAGTTTAGGGTGTTAGAAGTAGGTGTAGTGCTGGGTCCACGGTTAAAGTTAAGAATCTAGTATTAAAGTGTAACTTATTGTCGCGTAGCAATAATTGTCGCAGGCGCATGTGCTGTATAACCTACGTATATCATACCGACTTTAAAAACGAGGAAACTTTTTTTTAAACGATTAGCATGGTATCGGTAGTTACAACTTTATTATACAAAGTTAACGACCCTAAATGTAGGCTTCTCGACGTCCATTGCTGTTGGTAGGCCCTATTAACATGTCAAGACAATCTGATTATTTCTCTATAACCATGTCACAGTAGCATTCGAAATGTCAATTATCATCTTATTTTCTTTTCTCCTTTTTGTTTTTGTTTTCATTTCTACATGAGCAGCGCGAATATTTGGCCTTAGAGCTATTTCTTGTAAATTTATGATTAACATAATTCATGTCAGCGAATATAGATTCTACTTTAAACATGTTTTCTGGGTGGGTTTTTTTTACATACAGAATACACTTAGATATAATTGGAACTGGTGAACCGAGAATTTTGGCGTTTTTACGAAGTATAATTGATTAACAACTCTTTTAAGAAAGCAATCAGAAAATATCAGTGTAAGCTATGACGTACCATGCTCTTTGTCCGATCATCTCCAAGACATTAACTATTCTCCTTTTTTGAAAAAAAACATTAATTTACATTTATTATCAAAAATGTTTTGAGCATACATTGGTTATGTACATGTACACATATTTGACAGTATTATACAAAAGTTTTATGTATTTTTTCGGATTGGCAGGAAAGATTTGTTCTAGTCAGATATGATATATTTATCCAATTAATTTTTTTTAAAGTAAAACAAGAAATCAGTGCTTTCTTATATTCTTTATTCCTATTCATCATGTTGGGTGAAATGATATAAGTTTCTGAGAAATTAAAGGAAAGTTTACCTCATTCATTCATATCTGTAATTCGTAAGAACTTAAAAACAATTCATGAAGGGAAGAGGTTCGACACAACTGTCCCAATTTGTTTTTTAAATTGTTATTTAACGGTATGTATGAGAGAGTGCTGAAGAGAACAGCTGTTCTTTATTATTCAATACCATAACCTTCGAAATCCAAGAAAGTAATATAAATACAATTAAAAGATGAATACATTCGAGATGAACAGCAACATCTGGAAGGGAGGGTGGAATGAGGAGGGGCACACTGCATGGAGAAAGAGAGGAGGAGGAGGAAGCACATTGCAAGAAGAGAAGGGAAAGGAGGCATGATTGTTAAGAGAAATAAGAGGGGGAGGGGAGACAGAGAGAAAGAGAGAAAGACTGACCGTGAAGGGGGTATTTATATATGGAAGAAGAGAGGGGGCATTTTAAAAAGAGAGAGAGGGGGGGGGGGGGGAATGAGGTGATGAAATACTTTAGAAAGGTGGAGATGCAGACAGAGAGAAAGAGAGAAAGACTGATCGTGTAGGGGGTATTTATTTATGGAAGAAGAGAGAGAGAGAGGGTGATGGAATTCTTTAGATAGGTGGAGATGCAGACAGACGGAAAGACTGACCGTGTAGGGGGTATTTATGTATGGAAGAAGAGAGGGGACGGTGTAAAGAGAGGGGGAGGGAGATGATGAAATAATTTAGAAAGGTGGAGATGCAGACAGAGAGAAAGACTGACCATGTAGGGGGTATTTATGTATGGAAGAAGAGAGGGGACGGTTTAAAGAGAGAGAGAGGGGGGGAGGGAGGTGATGAAATACTTTAGAAAGGTGGAGATGCAGAGAGAGAGAAAGATTGACCGTGTAGGGGGTATTTATGTATGGAAGAAGAGAGGGGACGGTGTAAAGAGAGAGAGAGAGAGAGAGAGAGAGAGGGGGAGGGAGGTGATGAAATACTTTAGAAAGGTGGAGATGCAGAGAGAGAGAAAGATTGACCGTGTAGGGGGTATTTATGTATGGAAAAGAAAGGGGGCGGTGATAAAGAGAGAGAAAGAGAGAGAGAGTGGGGGAGGGTGATGGTTGGCAGCAGAATGAACAATACACGTAGAGCTCAAACTACATCTATATCATTTCAGGGGTCCCAGCAAAGGAAAAAGGGGATGGGGGTCATTATTTACTTTTAGCTTCGAAAGCAAGGATCTCTAATCAATATTTGACACCAAATCCATGGTGATTAGATGTTTTACTTAAAAGTTATCTTTAAAACTCGATGTAAACACACCAAACAGGTCCTCAATACACTAATACACGTATATGCATACAATTAATACACATGTGGGCAAAAAAATTGTTTTTGTGGAAATCAAATCAATAACTTTGGGTTGCTATAACTTTTTATTGAAAAGAGATTGTTTAAAACCTCTCCTTTACACAAGATATTTTCCTTGTACATGGGTAAATTCCTGCAAAGTTACGAAAAAATGAACCTCTTCGATTTTGATATATGGAAAATAATGGTTTTCATAAAATGCAATGTTTTGAAAAAAATTCACCCCCCAAAAAATCATGTTTTTACTTAAATTTGCGATGTTAAAATTATCCCAATTCGTTAAAATTGGTATCAAAATGTAGATAATTTAATCTTAAATATTATTAAAAAAATACTCTTATTTGTTAAAAGGGCCGCTTTTGGACGCCCCCTCCGATTTAGGGATGTTCGCAACAAATTTATAAAAAAAACTCTCTGAAATATTGTGTAATATGATAATCTTTCGAATAAATAAGATGTGCTTAGTTTATGCGGTAGTGACAAGCAACTCAAAAATTAAGCATGATATTTGACTTTATCCCTCGATCCGCTTAGAACATGAAAAAGGGCGTAGAGAGAGAGAGAGAGATAGAGAGACGTAGAGAGAGAGAGAGAGATAGAGAGAGAGAGCGGAGAGAATTTGAAACAAGACGAGAACAGATTCTGCATGGACCGCCTCCCGCACCATATACTTTACCAGTAACCTTGTTAAATCGTTTTTAATTTTCCTTAGTGAAACCGTTGCCCCCCCCCCCCCCCCCCCAGTGCCCGTCAATGAATAGGCTTGCGCTACCATTGGGCATACCAATACCTAACTGTCTTCGTTTATTTTTTTAACTACCATACAAGCTTTCATTATAATTTCATCTGCACATAAGGAGTCGTTAGGGCTCGAGGGGGTGCCCATTCAAAAAATCTTTATATATCAGATCTGAAAAGGAGCTGGTTCGAATGAACCAACAATTAATGAATTAAAACCTTCGACAACCTCTCGAAGGAAAATGACGAATCACAAATAAGAAGGCAGATAAGAAAAATCAGTCACCCAGAATTAAGGCGTAAACAAAATGAATTGTCAAACATAGTTGTTCGAGTTCAAGTGCATTATGACATTTAATATGTACTTGGAAAGGTAAATATTGTATTGCTTGTCAATTTGTAGACCCGGTACACTTCAATTTATGGCAGACTGAATAGAATTTTTATCGAAAGGAAAGCCGATCATTCTTTCATTTAACAAACGCTGATCCCTGCATATTCAGCCAATGTCACTGGTGGTTGAAGCAAATGGAAGGCAGCCGTGTAAGTAGCAATATTTTTAACATTTAAGGGTAACAAAAAATACGATTTTACAGTCACCTGGGAACGTAAAACTTTATGATCGCTTTCATATCTTACAGTTTTTGTTAGGGTTCATTTGTCTTGTACTACTTTAAAAGAAACTGGAAGGATATATTCATTAGAATTAAAATTCAAATGACTATTTAATATATTCATTCAGTTATTTTCATTAGTATTATAATTATTATTAGTAGTAGTAGTAGTAGTAGTAGTAGTAGTAGTAGTAGTAGTAGTAGTCGTCGTCGTCGTCGTCGTCGTCGTCGTCGTAGTAGTAGTAGTAGTAGTAGTATTTGTAGTAGTAGTAGTAGTCGTCGTAGTAGTAGTAGTAGTATTAAGTAGCAGTAGTAGTAGTAGTAGTAGTAGTAGTCGTCGTCGTAGTAGTAGTAGTAGTATTAAGTAGCAGTAGTATTAGTAGTAGTCGTAGTTAGTAGTAGTAGTAGTAGTAGTGGTAGTAGTAGTAGTAGTAGTAGTAGTAGTAGTAATAGTAGTAGTAGTAGAAGTAGTAGTAGTTGTTTTAGTAATAGTAATAGTAGTTGTAGTGGTAGTATTAGTAGTAGTAGTATTAACATTAGTAGTAGCAGTAGTAGTAGTAGTAGTAATAGTAGTAGTAGTAGTAGTAGTAGTAGTAGTATAATTAGTAGTACCATTCTCATCACCATCATCATCATCATCATCATCATCACCATTATTATTATTATAATTGCTCTCTGAAATTAGTTGGGTAAAACCTTATCCAACTGACATGCCCGTTCCCTTTTGACCCAGTAATGGGCAACATCTTACTAAACGCGTTTTAGAGTGCATTCTTATTATCATTTATCATTATCATAGTTTTGTTATCATTGTTGTTACTTTTATATTAGTAAATTTATTTATATTACTATCATTTCATTATCATTATTATTTTCTTTATTATCATCATTATTATTATTACCATTTATACTATTATTAGCATTATTATTATTTTTGGTTTCATAATCATCATCATGTTCAATGAAATTCATTATCATAATCATTGTTCTTGTTGCTGTCATTTTTTGTTTATTATAATCTTCATTGTCATTAACGTTATTGTTTGCCTAATCATGGCTTTATACTCATTATCTTTAACTCAGGGCATCACCATGTCTTTACGCCGGCCGACCCTACATCATTTGTTCAACGTACGCATCGGACTCAAGTCAGCCATGCTTTTCATACTAGCATACATCATACTTCACACAATATTCTCCCTTCTGGTACGAAACGGCTACCTATTGCCATTAAGGGGACACGGAGATGTCATAGACAAAAGGAAACATGTTGACGATTCATCTAATAAACAATCAAATATTTCCTCACTTATTAATATCTGCAGGTCGGAGAAGAGAAATTGAACGCGGAGGGTGATTTAAAACCTGTGTTTTTTAATGAAATCGTCAGGAATTTAGCGCATTTGGCAAGCAATAATACGGGTGGTAATTATAGTGGAGAGGATGAAAGAGTGAGAGCGACAGAACAGATTCAGCATCACGATGATGAAAAGCATGTAAAGGAATTTGTGACGGAGAGGGCAAAAGCCGTTGAAAAGGGCCTTGAGAAATTTACGAAAAAGAGTTGCATCCAATATGTGTCTATCTATACGCCACACATGGGGCCTTGTCATTATTGACGTAAATATGTGAATCTAGAACAGGCCTTTAAAGAGGCGAAGGAAGTGAATAGTTCGCTCTACGACAGCAGGATCGTTCAGGACCCAGAGCTCCCGGCAATGTTAATCGAGTGTCCCGGGTACAGATGCGACGTTGCCCTGAGACCGACAGTGGTCAATCTTGGTCAATCTTGTTTCTCAGGAGGTACGGTATAAAATGACCAAACTCTCAGAGCAACTCATCAAGAATCTTCCACGAAGAGTCAAGGTCTTCTTCTACTCCTTGGAGAGTCCGCTAATGATGACCCACTGGGACTACATGATGAAAGACATCCAGTATCACTACACCCTTACTTATCACTCCGAAGGCGATGTCTATTTCTCGAACGGTCAGTACGTTCCTGGAGAGCCAATGGACATTGAGGTGGAGGAGGGGCCCAATTCGTGAGTAAATATTTAGCGGCGAAACAGCCAGCCTGTGAGAAAGTGGAGGGGGGGGGGGGGGGAGTAAGAGGAGCACCAATTTGTTTGTTGTCCCCGAAAATTTGAAAATCGCACCCCGCCCCCCCCCCCCCCATTGAGCACCAGGGGAGGGGCCATCTTCTTTTTGTAACAGATAAAGGTAAAATTAACGTGTTTTTACCCCCGGGCCACCTCCCTGGATCCGCCACTGGCTGGCAGCTAGAGTATGGGGGTACTTATGATTGAGAGAAAAGAGAGAGGTTGTAACAAGGAATTTAACGAGAGAGAGGGGGTGTAGGAGAGAGTGGCATCGGACATTATACGTAACTTAAAACTACATCTACATATCACTTCAGGGAGGGCCACCAATGGGAGAAGGGGACGGGGTCATTAATTACGTTTAGCTTCGAAAGCCAGGATCTCTAACGTGGGAATAACAAGTAGCGGAGTTACTGGGCGAAGAGTTCTGAATAAGAAAAAAAAAGGGGAATGTGAAACAGGGCAAAAAGAGAAAATTTGAAAAGGGACGAGAAAAGATTGGAAATTCGTTTTTCATTTTTTTAAGAAAAACCGTTCCCCCCCCCCTTACCCCCTAAATATAAGGAATTCCGGTGCCCCTCAATAGGTAGGCTCGCGCTACCACTGGCTATACCAATAATTGTATTTTAGCAGTCTTCGTTTTATTTTCTAACTACCATGGAATTTGTTATTGTAATTATTTTAATTGTATAGGATAGTCTTATAAAAGCCAACCTCATGAAGGGCTTGAGGAGTCTGCATATGCTAAAAAACAAGAATATCGACGAAATAATGATGAGGTCTTATCAGATTTGAAAAGGAGCAGGGGTCGGATTAACTGATAATTAGGGAGGTAGATCTTTCGACAACCTCTCGAAGTTAAATGACGAATTAAAAAAAGAAAGCAGATAAGAAAAATCAGTCACACGTTGTTCGAAGTTCAAGTACATTATGACCTTTAACACTTAAAGTGTAATTGGAAAGATAAATTGTGTACGACGTGTCATTTTATAGATCGGATACACTTCACTTTATGGGAGACTAGACTGAATAGAATTGTTAACGAAAGGGAAGCAGATCAATCTTCCATTAAACAAACGTGCATGTTTAGTTATTGTCATTGGTGCTTGAAGCAGAATTGAGGGCAGCTGTGTAAGTAGCAATATTCTAACATTTAAGGGTAACAAATACGATGCTATAGTCACCTGGGATGGTACAACTTTATGATCGCCGTCATATCTTCCAACTATCTTAATGATCTAAAATTTTCATTTGTCTTGGACTACTTAAAAAGACGCTATAAGGATATATTTATTAGAGTTAACATTAACTAGGATTTGTATATATTCCTGAGCTCTTATTGATGATTTTTTTTTCTTCTTCGAATGTTGGATATTATAAATTTTCATCACAGCTTTTTTTTTGTACATGTTATTTCAGATTCACCCCCCCCCCCCCCTTGCTCCCCATATATTGCTTTTTAATAGGTATTTCATATTGAAAGGCTTCTTGAGAGAAGTTTTAATTGTTGTAAAGAAATTTTTGGCTTGCACACATTAAATAAAGATCACGTGCTCGATCTTGTAATTAAAAACAAGTCAGAAAGAAATCTTGGAACCAGCGGGATTTGAATCCGCGATCTGCTGCTTGCCGGACAGCAACACTACCTTCAGGCCAACACCTGTCCATGAGACAGTCGCGATGAACTGGAAATAAATACCTCAGCTCTCTTGTTTCATTCTGATCATTAGTATACCAGCACAGTGGGATTTGGGGCGACGGGATTTCAAAAATACATTTTAGTACCCCCTCCCCTGACAATCACAATTTGTGTCGTCTTACATAAGAGTTTTCAACTGTAAGTTGACGAAATTTTATGTAAGACGACATAAATTGTGATTGTCAATTGAAATTGACAATTCGGTCACACAAATACAATACAAGGGTAGTGGTTGTAATTAATTAGATACACAATTGCTTGACTAAATTTTCAAATTGAATAATGTTTCCAGCGTTGTGTAGACACGTGTTCTTATACAGATTCATGGGGCTAGATCCAACACCCCCTCCCATCGAAAAAAAGATCGCAAAAGAGGAATCATATCGATATCGTACCCGCCACCTTCCCCTCCGTTAGTCAATTGAGTCAGGGGTTCGCCCGTTGAGGGGGGGGGGGGGGCGGTTAACGGCCTTATTCACAAAAAAATATACGAACAACTTCTTTTATCTGTCAGCAAGTTTTTTCTTTCTTTGTATTTCTTCATCACTTTATTGGCGGCAAGGGGCACATAACTTTTATAGCTAAACCACTGAGATTCGTTAAAAGGAGGCCAGCGGGGCTTTCAAATTCAAGTTCCTCCGGAAATTAAAAACTAATTTGCCCCCTTCCTTCCCCGCCACTACCACCACAGTGACATTTTGGGGCGACGGGTAAGTTTCAGCAGGATCTCATCCCCTGAATGGCAATTTGGAATCCGTCCCTGATATATAATAAATATATATAATAAATCGCAACGAATAAGAGGTCATTTTTTTTTTTTTTTGGTCCGAAAAAAAATCGCAACGACTCAGCCGACCGCTGAATAAGGGGGGGGGGGGGGGAGGGGGGAGGGGGGGGGGGGGGGTAAGAGGACACTTTTTTCTTTTATTTTTGTCTCGAAATTTGAAAATTTGACATTTTGCTCCGTTTGGGGGGGGGGGGGTTAGGTCACCTTTTTTAGGTCAACCATGGGATTTTTTTTTATTACACCAAAGGGGGGGTTTAGGGGGGTTATGGGGGGGGGGGGTTACACACATACAAATTCCAAAGGGGGGTGTTTAACCCCCCCCCCCCTGTGTACGCGCCTGGTAGTAGTAGTAATGATATTAGTAGTGATAGTAGTAGTAGAAGTAGTAGTAGTAGTAGTAGTAGTAGTAGTAGTAGTAGTAGTAGTAGTAGTAGTATTAGTAGTAGAAATATAAGTAGTAGTAGGGGAAGTTGTAGTATTATTATCGTTATTATCATTAATATTTATTTGTTATTATTGTTGTCGTCGTTATAATTATTATTATTATTATCATCATTAATATCATTATTATTGTTAAATTTATTATTACTATTATTATCATTACTAGTAGTAGAAGTAGCAGTATCATTGTCATCATCATCGGCATTACTCTCGTAAATGAGTAGTGTAAAACCTTATCTCACTAGCATGAACGTTCCTTATTGACCCAGTAATTGGTATAATCTGACTAAACGCATTTTAGAGTGCATTCTTGTTATCATTTATCATCATCAAATTGTTGTTATCATTGTTATTATTAGTATTACTTTGATATTAGTAATATTATTTATATTACTATTATTTTAATTATCATTATGATTGTTACCATTTATACTATTATTAGCATTATTATTATTTTTGGTTTCATAATGATAATCATGCTCAATAAGATTCATTATCACAATCAGGGGCGGCGATCCCGGGGGGACGGACGGTTAAATGCCTAAAACCCTTGGGCTTCCGGAAAAACGTTCCGCGGGGCCTGCATGCAACATGTAAGAGTGGGGGTGATGCGGATTTTTGTTCTGCCCCCAAACATTTTGGTCATAACGCCATTGCTCTCTCGTCCCTTGCATTTCGTCCGTCCCCCCCCCCCGGTCATGAAAAGAAATCGCCGCCCCTGATCACAATCATTGTTTTTGTGGTTGTTGTCATTTTTCGGTTTATTATATTCTTCACTGCTATTACCGTAATTGTTTCCCTAAACATGGCTTTGTATTCATTATCTGTAACTCAGGGCATCACCATGTCTTTACGCCGGACCCTACATCATTTGTGCAACATACGCGTAGGAATAAAATCAGCACTGCTTCTCATACTAGCATACATCGTACTACACACAATATCCCCCCTTTTGGTACGAAACGGATACCCATTGCCCTTGAGGAGACACGGAGATGCCGTAGACAAAAGGAAACATGTTGCCGATTCATCTAATAAACAATCAAATATTTCCTCTCTTATTAAGTTTCTGCAGGTCGGAGAAGAGAAATTGTACGCGGAGGGTGATTTGAAACCTGCGTATCTCAATGAAATCGTCATGAATTTAGCGCATTTGGCAAGCAATAATACGGGAGTTAATTTTAGTGGAAAGGATGAAAGAGTAAGAGCGACAGACCAGATTCAGCATCATGATGATGAAAAGCATGTTCTTGAGGAATTTACGAAAAAGAGTTGCATCCAATATGTGTCTATCTATACGCCCCACATGGGGCCTTTTCATGCATGGCGTGAATATGTGGATCTAGAACAGGCTTTTGAAGAGGCGAAGGAAGTGAATAGTTCGCACTACGATAGCAGGATTGTTCAGCAACGAGAGTTCCCGACAATGTTTATCGAGTGTCCAGGATACCGATGTGACGTGGCCCTGTCACCGACTACGGATGAGCATTTCCTGGCGGAGAGCGATGCTGTCCTGCTCAACTTTGCGCCTCAGGTGCTCCGGTATAAGATGCCCAAACTCTCAGAGCGACTCATCAAGAATCTTCCACGACGAGTCAAGATCTTCTTCTACGCCATGGAGAGTCCGCTAATGATGACCCACTGGGACTACACGATAAAAGACATCCAGTATCACTACACGATGACCTATCATTCCGAAAGCGATGTCTATTTCCCGTACGGTCAGTACGTTCCCGGAAAACCGATAGACACCGAGGTAATCAACTACGCGGAGAACAAGACAGGTCTTTTGGTCTGGACGGCCAGCAATTGCAACAACACATTTTGGCCGCGGTTAGGTTGGGTGCGGAACCTGGAGAAGCTCCTGGATTTCGATACCTACGGTAAATGCGGCAAGCTGACATGCCTCCCGCCGTTGTCCCCAATCTGTACCAAGCAACAAAGAGTGTACAAGTTCAACCTCGCGCTCGAAAATGCTCCTTGTGATGAGTATGTCAGCGAGAAGGTGTGGGTGAACAGTCTCATGAGCGGTCTTGTACCCATAGTCTACGGGGGAAGACGCGAAGCTTACGAGCGCGTCCTTCCTCCGAATTCTTTCATCCACGTCAGCGACTTCGCCTCCCAGCAGGAGCTTGTTGACTACCTCAAGATGATCGATAAGAACGATAACCTGTACAACGAGTTCTTCGCCTGGCGGAGAGAGGGTCGGGTGGAGCAGGTCTATCCAGATCTGTACCCAGAATCTTTCTGTCGGGTGCTTCCGAAGCTGTCAAAGTACAGCACACCTCCGGTCAAGAGAATCGGAGATTCCAAATACTTTCAATCGTGCCGAGGAGGTATCAATGGAAACTTCACCGAACAAGGAGATATTCATAATTGGAGGCCTTGGAGATAACGAGCAAAAGATAAAGTGTCCTACGACTAATTTCGGGAAATTCTTTTCTCGATAAATATATTTGTTTTAGCCGATTGATTCATTTTCATCAGTTAATTATCATCATCAGTTGACGTCACCTGTGATTGAGAAGGGAAAATATAACTTCAATCACGATGAACCTCGTGTCTCTCCTTCCCTTAATACTAGGGATTTTTAGATTTGCACGACGAGAACGTGGACTGCGACGTGTGACATCCTTTTAAGGCAATGTGGCGTCCTTTTAAGGCACTGGCAGTGACGCCACATTGCCTTAAAAAGATGTCACACGAGCAGTCCACGTTCTCGTCGTGCAGATCTAAAAGTCCCTAATGATTCATTTGGAATGTGCCTTTGTATCTCTTTACCCTTCATTTCATCGTGGCTTTTATCCCAATTTACGATTTTACTCATCATTGTGCGATGTTTACACGTAGCGCTTAGGAAAGGAGTTATGACTTCGTATTGTACTCTGTATTGTACTGTTGTTAACTCTTGTGGACCAATACACGGTCGATGTATCGAACACATGGAAATGTTACGTCATTGAAGCAGAAATATTGGGAAGCAAAAGTTCCCAAGCACAGGATGCTCATGTATCTATTTTGTCGACAATCCTTACATCTTGACTAAATACCTCGACGTCTTCAAAAAAGACTTCAGAACACGTACGAATTCTAGTACGATCGTAAAGAGTTTCAAGAAAACCAACTGAAAGGTTTTCTTCTACAACCTTATGTATCTCCTATAGTATGATGTTTGTATTACGTAACATGTTTTTGTGAAGTTCGGATATTTTTGGAGATGATAGACAGGTGTTGAGACATCGGTTAAAAATGCTGGTTTATTCATGCGAGTTCTTGTGATTGTGTAAAATTGTGACAGGCATTTTCACCTGTATTGACACTATTTCATGCTAACATGTTAGCCTATGGCGTAAAGTGATATCTTTTTAATCTGCCAAAGGTTTAGAACGTGCAATAACTATATAAATATTTGATTATATATAATCATGTAGCGATAAAATGGAGATATTGTCAACTTGACAAGACGGTTAGCATAATAAGAATAAAGCTGAATGTTACATTATTGTTTTGATGTTTACATTTTGTACACTTCAGCAGCTTTAAGAGTAGATCTTTAAAGATAATAAACACATATATTTATTAATTATTACATCAAATACATTTTATTACAATTTAGCTATAAAGGCATCAAATAATAATATATTTTCTAATCGTACAGTTACAAACTGTTTATTTTTATTTGGTTAGTATCTTTTAAAATCTAAAACATAACGTTTGCTTTCGATAGTACAGATTGTTCTAAGTTTGACGTGTTTAGATAAATATATTTCCTATAAATCGTGCCCAAGAACAGCTATTTACCATCTTTAGTATTACAGGTGTTGTTAAACCTATGAATTTCTAAAACGTACAATTGCAATAATTTGTATAGCTTATCCTACATTTCCTCCTGCAACAATAGCTCCGGGCTATACTTCGTCAAAGGCTTTTTTTTACTCAGTTTTAGGTTTAGTTTAGGGTGTTAGAAGTAGGTGTAGTGCTTGGGTACATGGTTAAAGTTAAGAACCCAGCATTGCCGTGTATTATTGTCTCAGGAGCCACTGCTGCATAAACTTTTTATTTCATACTCGAACTTTTGTTATTAAACATTAAGCTCGGTAGTCACAAATTTATTATATACTGTCGCTCATATAGTAGGAATATTTTAGTTTTACCCCAATTCATGGAATTATTTTAAAAAAAACTAAGAAAATGCAAACATTTTCAATCATTTATTGCATTTTACCCCGGTTCCCAACATAAAAAAGTCCTCTGTGTGCACATGCCTTGAGCCATAATGCATGGCCGTTCAGAGGATTTTGTTTATGTTGGGGACCGGGGTAGAATGCAATAAATTATTGAAAATGTATTGCATTTTCTGTTTTTTATTGTTATTTATGGAAACTGCCCCCTACCCTAGCCCCCGCTGCGTACAATCATGGTTCAGTGACAAAGCAATGGCCTCGTAACTGTGAGGCCCCAGGATCAAAACCGTGTCAATGTGCTATATTAGTGTCCTTTTGTGGGGCATTTATCCTCATTACTGTCATATATGACTTAAGGGCGTAGGTCCCCTAGTTGATAAGCATAGTAGCATACACATGCTTTAGCAGTCACGCAAAACACACATTGGCAAATTATTATTCAATAAAATCTGAGAATGTATACTTTTATCTAGATCTATTATTTTTAAATTATTTTTAAAATAATTCCATAAATTGGGGCAAAACAAAAATATTCCAACTATATGAGCGACAGTGTACATATAAACCCTTAATCTAGGCTCCTTGACTTCCACTGCTGTTTGTACGCCCTATTAATAATTAACAGACAATCCGATTATAACTCGACATCTTAATCATGGGAGATGTTGTTGATTTTGCCATATTTAATCGCAGTCAATCATTCGCAGACCGGCAATCATGAAGGCCATTGCCATGTCACAGTGGCATTACAAAAGTCTTGATTCTTTTTTTTTCTCTCTCTCTCTTTAAAAAATTCCTTATAACAAGAAACCCAGGCGCGGATCTACGGGGGGGTTTAGGGGGTTTAAACCCCCCCCTTGGGCGGCCCAAAAAAAAAAAAAAAAAAAAAAAAAAGGGAAAAAAAAAGAGAAAAAAAAGAAAAAAAGAAAGAAAAAAGAACGCACGCTGGAGAGAAACCCTTTCAAGTGCAAATATTGTGAGAAGATATTCAACTCATCTGGTAACTTAACCAAACACATGATAACTCTGGATATAACTGTGTATTGAACTGTTACTTGATTTAAAAAGACGTTATCATGCACTGCTTTTTATGGTCTCCATTGTGTTAATAGATGCCAGGAAAACATCACTTACGGGGTTCAAATAAACACCCACAAAAAAATCGGCTCGCCGCTTCGCGGCTCGTGGACGATGCTCCGCATCGTCATTATTTTGGTCAAACCCCCCCCTTAGCAAAAAGCTAGATCCGCCCCTGAAACCTTAATGTACAATTGTTATTAAAAATATTTTAAACATACATGTGTTATGTACACATATTTGACAATCGTTTATTAACGTTATTTTTGTATTTTTTCGGATTGGCAGGAAATTCTCGTTCAGTCGGTTACGAAATATTTGTCCAATTAAAAGTTTCAAAGTAAAACAAGAAATCAGTGCTTTCTTGTATTCTTTCTTAATATTATTTATGTCGGGTGAAATTATATTAGTTTATGATCTATTTAAGGACAGTTTTCCTAGATCAGACATATCTGTTATTCATAACGACTCAAACACAATTCATGAATGGAAGGGGTTCGTTAAACTGCATGTGAGAGAGAATGATAAAACTACGGTCGTTTTCCATTATTCAATACCATAACTTTCGAAATCTAAGAAAATAATATGAATACAATATGAATAAAAGTTACATATTAATAAACGTGTAACAGATAAACAGCAACATCTGGAGGGAAAGGGTGGAGAGAGAGGGTATAATGTAGAAGGGACAGAGAAGGGAGAGAAAGCATTTATTAAGAAAGAGAGAGAGAGACGATGAGACATTATCGTTGAAAGAGATAGGAGGGGAGAGGAGAATACTGTGGAAAGTGGGAGATACATGCAGACAGAGAGGGGAAGGGGAAACTTTTGGTAGAAAGAGAGGCGGATTGAAAGATGAGGGGTATTTATGTATGGAAGAAGCGAGAGGGTGGTGTAAAGAGGGAGAATATCCGTTTGTATTTCCCTCTACCGGTATAATTTTATTTGTCTTATGTTATATTATGTTTGTACTCTATATTATGTCAATATGTCAATGTCTAGTTTTGTATGAATGTTATGTTATTTCATGAGTTCCTTGTATTTTTGTTTAAAATCACAAATTTGTTATGTCGTCCTAGAGGGCGTACTTGGAAAGCAGTTTTGTTAAACTGAATGTACCTACCCTCTATTTTAAATAAAACTTGAATAAATAAATAAATAATAGTGTAGGAAAGAGCGGCAGCGGAATGAACATTACACGTTAACCTTAAATTACATCTACAGTGTGAGTCAAAAAAATTCTACACCTGGAAGATTGCTAATTATTTTTAAAATCATCTATGAACAGTAAATTATTATATGAAAGAGTATTTCATCCCAAATCAATTGGTATCATTTTTGTGTGGTATGTGTTCAGGAGGTGAACAGGAGGTATTGTTTGCGAGAGTGCAAAAATCGACTTGCGCCGAAAATGTTTACGTGATGTTTGAATAAAACAACTGGGATTTGTGTATTATTCCGGTCTTTGCAGATCCAAAAAACATTCCTAACAAAATTAATCATGCCACACATATTAAATATCGAATATCAAATATCAACAAACATTTATGCGCGCGTTTGTATGTTTTTGTGACTTTGCTTCTGCAACAAGCATATGCAATGCATTTCATTTGATACATTCAATTCATTCTCTCACTCTGCTAATATAATCCCAACATAATACATACTGTAGGCATCACTTTGGCGCAAGTCGATTTTTGCACTCTCGCAAACAATGCCTCCTGTTCAACCAAGCGTACACATGCCACACAAAAAATGATACCAAATTATTTGGGATAAAAACACTCTTTCATAAGATGTATAATAATTTACTGTTCATAGATGATTTTAAAAATAATTAGCAATTTTCTAGGTGTAAACTTTTTTTTGACTCACACGGTACATATCATTTCAAGAAGGCTCAACAATGGGAGAAGGGGGTGGTGAATATATACTTGCTTCGAAAGCCCCGATCTCTAACATGTTACGAAGCATGCACGCCCATGTTTTGGCGATACCAAATAGCTGACCTATATACCAGGGTTCTGAAAAACGAGATAAGTGAGAACATGAAAGAGGACGATTTAAGAATCTGCTTGGACCTCCTCCCCCTCCCGCACCCTAAACCCCAACAGTTACCTTTTCCTTAGTAAACCCCCCCCCCCTACAAATCGGTCCAGTACCCCTCAATCGATGGGTAGGCACGCGCTACCACTGGGTGGGCATCTGGGCATACCAATATAATTTGTTGGTCTTACTTTTATGTTTAACTACCATGAAAGCTTTGTTTACAAATCGTTCATCTGGACCTACACCCACGTAAATAAAGGAACGCTTTAGAACAACCATGGAATAATAATAAATTGAATATCAATGGCCCTCCCCTCCACCCCCCCCCCCCCACCCCTAACACACACTTCTAACACGCCACGTCACTCCCACTTCGGATCCTATACTGCCTTTAATACAGCGTAACACGCTTCAAAGAGGAAAAGACCAGAAAGGTACTAGAAAGCAAACACCTTTGTTATACGAGGCCGCATCTTTTGTTAATGGCCACCGATCCATGGCCACAACCATTCACATCTTGAATGTGTGGAACGAGCACCACTTCAGTAGTACAATAAACCTTCCATCACACCAGCCTATTTTGATAAATAGACAGTAATGTTGTGACTGTTGTTCAACCCGTAAAATAAATGAAGAAATGTAATAAAAGAGTCAAAATTTGAGTGATAGGATTTACTGTAAGGGGTGTGTAACTTGAAGGCAAGGAGTTCTATTGCTAGTTTGTGTACAAATATTGCGATGGCTGAAAGTATTGTTGAATGTATTCGGTAGCCTGAGCAATTATTGAGAGAGTTCTGCATGCGAATTGCGAAGGGCCACTTGAACACACTTCACTTCACGATCTCTAGAAGCCACCACCAAATATATACTAGCTTGATGTAGGAACTCAGCAATAAGGTAAACTTCTTGTTTGATGTCTGCTCTGTTTAAACATGTCAAAATGTATAACAATATTTATATTGTGCTGTAATTGGTTTGCCGTCTCGGTGACTTACCTATATTAGATTATTTTAAGTAAATGCATTCTCCTGCAGGCTTCATCTTGGGGCACGGTGTTATAATGGTGAAGGATCTTGACTTTACGAGAGGTCGTAGGTTCAGACCTTGCTCGGTGCTTACATACTTATACAAAGTGTTAAATACCATTACTTGTCCATTTCGAGACAGGTGTATAAATTGAGCATTTGGCAATTTAGGGGTGATAATAATTGCAGAACACATGTAAATTGCATGCGAAGCTTCCCGCCTTGTTCAGTACAAGAAGAATACTAGAGTATTTTGTCTATATAGTTATATATTAAATTATCATTTCATATACATACATACATACATATATTATAAAGTTTAACCTTTCCAACTTATATATAGCATTCTCTCTCTTACAGAAGCATATTTGTTCTCGCTTTCTCTGCATGTTTCTCTTTCTCTCTCACTTTCTTCCTCTCTCTTTTTCTCTCTCTATCTGTCTCTCTCTTTCTCTCTCTCCCTCTCCCCCACTCTCTCTCTCAATCTTTGTAGGTTGACCTAGCACCCTATACAGAACGCCAGTATTTAAACACCTGTTGATTGTTCCCGTCAGCCGGTCGATAAAGGCGTACTACACAGACCCATATAAAACGCGATGTGCACTGCAGTGGAAGATATGAAGTAAGCTTATGGTATTAAAGATAAATTCGAGTACTGGTCCTGCGATTGCGTTGTAAAACATGCTACCTAGAAATTATTGGCAAATGGGGGATCGTGTAATATATTCCATCTACAAAATAAAGGATTTCTTTCTATGACCATTAAACAATGATGCATTCTGGTATCATTACCATTAGTCAAAGTCATATCAAGTAATCGCAAAAATATTGAGTATGATGTAGGTCTATACAGGAATAATGGTGTATTAAAATAATGTAGGGATTTTTTGCTCATCGTAATGCTGACAAATTGACATAATAGTCAAAGTATCGCACACGTGTTACATGGATTGTGACATCAAAAAGATTGGTTCAAAATTGAAGATTTACTCATATTTGTAAAAAGAGACCTTTTCAAATGCGATCCTTAATTCTCTTTTCCCCAAATATACAAGCCGAATGAAGAGTTGATCAACTCGTTTCCATCAGTGCCTACCAGAAGATCAAATTATCTGTAATGTGATATTGGTTCTAAGTAATCTTTTTCGCTTTCGCCCTCGCTAAAACTATATTTTTATCTTTATTTCCCCTTAAAGAATCTTGGTATACACAGCCAGGCAATATAGAAACAAATACAAATTCATAACACACACATTCCCAATCGCACACACGCACACACACGAACACACATCTTTACAAACGTCGTTCACAGCTAGACGCTTTCACACAACAGCCGTCAATAAAATGCATTGATTGATTATTTTACAGTTCGAAGGATGTTTAACTGGGATAATAGCCTAAGGCATCAATGATACGTTCAGCTTTGGTTCTGGTGGTTTCTTGTAAGTAAAATTGCAGTTTTTATACACTTAATAACTCATCTTTATATTTAATCATTAATTGTATCCCATTTATTATTTTAATCAGCTCAGCCTCCCCACCCCTCCCCCTGAATTCGATTTTTTTCTAACCGTGAAGGCCTCATGAAAGTAATTGTGTTTCTCCAACCGTGTGCACTGCTTTAGTATTCACGTTTACTTTCATTTGGTTCGTGTTTTGTTTAACTGAATGTGTTAGTTCTACACCAACACCATGTAAAATCCCTCAATTCTAACTTTGTCATCGTTTCGTATTTAATCTCCTGAACTTTTTAATACTTTATCAACATCATATCAAAAATGTTTGTTAGGCCCTTAGCGGTTTTGCCATTTACTTAGATAGTGATACAAAGAGCGCCAGTCCAGCGGCGACCCGAGAATATACAATACATTGTATATTTGTTTTCGGAACTCAAGAATGAAAAGTGGACTGGTTGCTATAGGGCCTTTGCTGCATGCTTTTTGATGTAAACTTGGATACGTCACTTTCTCCGAAAAAATAGATCGGTACTAAATCATTTTTCACATACTTAACAAAATACAAAACTTGGTAAAAGTATGAAAATTGTTGTTTATTCATTTAGTAGTTTATTGCTTTCTTGCCTTTATAAAGGATTTACCGACATTTGTGTCTTGGTTTCTAACCCGGAATATCATACTTACAATGTAAATCCCATGGTTGATCCGGCGACAGTAGCTCCGGTTTTATTTTCTCAAAGACATTAAGTTAGTGTAAGGGTTGCCATCTGAGAGGTTTAGGGTAAGGGCCAGGGTTGGGTAGTAGGGCCTAAGTATTTGATCTAGGGATGAGTTGGTAACTTGAGGAGGGGATCGCACAGCATTTGTCGCCAAAGCATAATGTTGTACAACCTCTTACATTACCACTCTTGTTATCATTCCATATACTTGGCCCTTAATTTGTAGACATTTTGTACTAGCAATACTAGACCAACATAATTTTCCAGAGTGAATTAGTGCCTGAGACAGTCGGTTACATGTCAAAAGCATAGGCCTAAGCTACTTTTAATTGTAAATTCAAAACTTTGAGCCTTCTTTGCTTTAAATAATCTCTTCTTTCATCTTCAGAATACTTGACAGGTTAATGGCGGAAACTGCTCGTAAACAGCTCATCGAACACTGTAGGACATCGTAGGACATCGTAGAATATCGTAGAAAGAGAGTCCAATGGTAATTCTCATCCGAGGCGTTCAGACGACATCTTTAAGCTCATTATCATGTTTTCACAACACAAGAAGAAGCAAACCCTTGAGATACATCCCGATGATCCTATCTTCCGGGCAGCATACCTGGGCAAGATAGAAATCATAAGCGCCATAGAGCCGCCTGCCGTAGTCAAAGCCGTTCAAGCATTATGGGAACGAGCTCACAAGATCGGCCCGGAGAAGCTCCCTCGGGTGTCAGTCACGCTTGGGCCACATGGTATCTTCATGGAGGACACACGTCCGAAGACCAACCATCAGTTCCAGTTTAGTCTCAGCCAGATATCGTACTGTATGGCGAACAAAGGTTATGGGTGTGTTTTCGCTTGGGTGGTGGCGGAACCCGGGAGAAATGCAAGCAGTGAAGGCGTCTCACAAGGTAATGGAAGCGGCGAATTTGATTCGAAGAGGGAATCGGCGCCGAAGAAACCGCGTTGTCACGTGATTGTTTGCGATAGGGAAGACGTTGCCCGCGCCATGGCGTTGCTCATGACCGCATACTTCAACTCCGCTTACCGCGATCACAAATTCAAAGAAAGGCGGGAGACGAGAAAGCAAGTCGCCAGGGAGATGATGGACGACCTGGAAAGCCGACGTCCATCGATAACGTCCGATGATGATGCTTCTCCTTTTCCGACTAGATCCGATTCCCGTCAGTCTTCCACGAGGTCCAACAAGTCTGATAGCAGTGAGAAGGTCAGCCCTATTCACGCGATGGTGGCGAAGGCCTTCGGATTATCACCAAAGGCGCTTTCTGAGACGGACTCAATAGCGATGCGGAACACCGAGGAAAAGTTGAGGACACTTCGCATTGACCCGGACAGAATAAGAGGGAGTGGGGAGCTCGAGTCCATGTTTAATAGGGTTTCCAAAAGTGATGACTACTATTAAACAAACAAAACAAACAAACAGAAGTCCAAACGATTTGTGCAGATTCAAACAGCAATCTTTCCGTGTTCTTAAATACGTTCAAGTACATAACATACATATAATTAACAAAAGTTTGTGTTTCATTCTTGTCTTTTGTTGTAAGATGTTATCGTTGTTATTTGTTTGTTTGAATAAGTTACCATATATACTATAGTACGTAGTATATAGTTTGTTATTAAACATGTTAGAGAGATGGGAGGGGGGCGGAACAAACAGTTTTTTCAAAACTGTATCGGGATACAAAGAAATGCAATAGATGTAAATGTCACTCATTGAAAGAAGATCTAATTGCCTGAAAGCCTTCATGGTTTAAGTAAGTGTGTGAACAATGTCTTCCTTACTTTTTCAAAGTTTTTTTTTTTTTTTAATTGCACAAATGTTGTTATATCTGTATACCAGGCTGTGTGATTGCTGCCCACAGTGCTATTTTAATATTCCTGTGTTTTAGTTCTCCATACGTGCTCAATATAATCTCATCATACTCTCCTAACATACAAAATGTAGAATGTATCATTTCTCTAGGCCTGTATTTAATTCCATGCTTTGTCTAAGTAAAACGTGTACCAAACGTTTATGCTTAGCTAAGAAATTGACCTATCTCGTATTCAAGCAATGGTTATGACATTTACTTAGTCAGACTACATCTAAGTAAAGACTTGGCCAAAGTACGTAATTGAACAGAACGTATGCCATATTTTTAACTTATCGAATATCGAATGAAATACTGAGGCCGTATTCAAATCAGTACGAATCCTATATTAATATGTTACTTGACTTAAGTCTGCTCGGGAGCTGTCTTAAAGGTACTATGTCCAATTTGCAGGCCCAAAAAATGAAAAAGTTAAATTCCAACTGCATTTGAAAGATAATACTCATTTAGAACTTCCCTAAAAAAGGTGGGCCTTGAAAACGTCTTCAAGTGGGAAAATAACGAATATTAGTTGTCAAATCGACTTTAGGGCTATAGAGCCCAAAAGTAATAGTCTTGATTTTCAGACAAAATTATTGTACCGAATGGTCATACGTTTTATGCTGCGCAAAGATTCAATCAGTTTAATCTTGACCATCACAAGAAGTGGGTTAATGATGTAGACAAATGCTCATTTACCCTTTACAACTCTTTTCATGTATGTTATTACCAAAGAGAAAAAAAAGCCAGTCAGTCACTCAATAGTATCTGACAGTGAAGTCTAGCAAGTAAACGGGTTTCCTTGCATAATTTGAATATGAGGACGTACTGCTAACGTTTAAATTTCACAGATAGGACATACATGACATATTCATAATTCCTGCAAAGTTCTACAGCATTTGAGGTTGGCTGCAAAAGGGACATAGTACCTTTAAACTTAGGGTAAAATGCGTAGCAAAAGACTTCGATTGAATTCCAAAGTTGGCTAAGTATTTTATCCAAGTCGAAAACTAAGTCAAATGTTCATAATTATTACTGACATAAGTACTGCGAATTCAATACCAGCCCTGGTTTTCAGGTATAAAATTAAGCAAGAATCATACGGGAAAAAAAAAACACATTGGAAGTAAAACAAGATTGTTTTAGTTATTATCAGTGACTATAATTTAAGTTGCAAGAAAAATATATTTGTTTAAAACCTTTATAAGAAATGGGGGTGACATACCGTGTGAGTAAAAAAAAAGTTTACTACTAGAAAATAGCTAATTATTTTAAAAATCATCTATAAACAGTAAATTGTTATACATCTTATGAAAGAGTGTTAATCCCAATTCATTTGGTATCATGTTTGTGTGGTACGTGTTCGAGTTTGGATGAACAGGAGGCAATGTTAGTGCAAAAATCGACTTGCGCCAAAGTATTAAAGTGAGAGAATGAATTGAATGTATCAAATGAGATGTATATTGCATTGCATATGCTTTTTGCAGAAGCAAAGCCATACGCACACACACACACACACACTCACACACACACGCGCGCGCGCACTGTTCTTTGATATTTGATTGTGTGGTATGATTAATTTTGTTAGGGGTGTTATTTGGATCTGCAAAGACCGAATTAATACCCAAATCCCAATTGTTTTATTCAAACATCACATAAGTAGCTTTGGCACAAGTAGATTTTTGCACTCTCGCAAACAATGCCTCCTGTTCATCCAAGCGAGAACACATGTCACACAAAAATGATACCAGATGATTTGGGATATAAAGCGTTCATAGATGATTTTTTAAAATAATTATCAATTTTCTAGGTGTAAACTTTTTTTGTAACTCACTCTGTATTGGCTTTAAATGTAAACCTCGATCTTTATGAGACCTAAGGGGGAAATATTTTAAAGGCTTTTTTTTCTCCATGTGCATCGACGAAATGCAACGAAATATGTTGGATAAATGAAATTCTGACCAATAAATGAATACATGCGAAAAACCCGGTCAACTCTTACTATACAGAAGTGCAAACTATTGTATATTCTAAGAATTCCCTAATCCAAGTCCATGGCGTGATAATTTGTAAATATTTGAAAGCTTGCTGATCTATTAAAAATGAATAATGCATTAAATTTATATAATTTAAGTGCGCCTTGGATATATTTTGTGTTTGTTTCACTGTTTTTTCTTCTTATAAAAGCAGTATTTCGGCTTTTTATTTTACTCTATAAAAAAAATTGCACAAAATTGCAGTCAACATTTATATCGATCTATTCCTTTACCACAGAAATAGATTAAAAAAATAGTTGCACTGAAAAAAGGAAGAAAAAAAAATTGTAGAGGGGCAGGATTTGAATTTTGAGTATACCTTTGTTCGTATACCGGTATAGTGTGTATAATTATATTATTATTAAATCAAAGAAGCTCATCATTCATCACTTTCGGAGACGACATGATTTTCAGTCCCAGCAAAATCAATTTGGCCACGTGTGCTTGTTTACTCTGTTATCCACGCAGATGAGGTTGACATGAACAGAAGGAAAAAATGACAGGAAATATCGATTTGAGCTTTTCTTGTCGATTACAACATTCAATTCAATTCAATAAAGGTTTATTCGAACGTGTTTCGCAGTATAAAGACTGAATAAAATGTTAGGCCTGTACAAATATTAAAATACATTGTAATTACAAATTTCAATAGTGAATAATTCATTGAATACCAAATTACATAAAATACTTTACATTGATAAAATCGAAGGTAATTAATGTCATATAACATGTTGAAAGATGTAAAAAAAAAATATATAAAAACAGTATTATCAATTATATATTCAATTAAAATATTAATTTCCTGCTATCAACGAAAAATATTGCACGAAAACAAATTAAGAGGTCGAGGAGAAACAAGAAATAGTAAGAGATATATATATAGAGAGAGAGAGAGAGAGAGAGAGAGAGAGAGAGAGAGTAAGGGAGAAATAAAAATATAGGTATTGAATATGGAGAAAGAGTACAGTATGGTAAACGTATAAACATAGAAAAACATAAAAAAGCAGTAACTTGGCAGCAACATACGCCTAATACAAATTTGGAACAGGTCAGATAGATCGAGTATTACAAAAATGATAGACGACTGTTACAAGCTTTGATTCGTATGATGAGTGTGAGATTTGGAAGGGCACTATTTTGGAATCTGTTAGTTCTGCATGCACGTAAATTCTTGATATTTTTGGGCATTTCGTAAATTGAATTGTTATTTTTTTAGGAGGTAACCACGATTGACACAACATATTTTTGTCAAATGAAAAAGCAAAATCTTTAGTCAGTTTTTCTTTACGAGTAAAAAAAGATGGCAACACTAGTCTTGCTAATTCATTGTTATATGAGCTGTTTGTCTGACCCAAAACTTATACTACATACTATTTTTGTATACTTTCTTTAATAATAATAATAATAATAATACTCTGTTTTTATATAGCGCAAATTACAATTAAGTCTCTGTGGAAATAGAAGAAAATCAAGAAGTGAGTACAGAAGAAATGAAATAATAAGAACATAATAGTATGATGAATATCAAAACTTGAAACCTACATAGATTGCATAAAGATAATGGTACGAAACGATCATTAATCCGATAGTCAAACTTGGTAGGCCTACACTGTAGGTAGGCTACACAGTAAGTCCAAAATTTTACATGTTTGAATTATCAAATGCCGTTGTAAATTCTTCCAAAATCTGATCGTATAGTGGAGGTGGGACTACCGCTTTTCGATTGTTTGTTTGTTTGTTGGTTGGTTGGTTGGTCTTTCGGGCAAGTATTGAATCCAATGACCGGGGTAATGTAAAGCGCTTGGAGACATCGTAGAATCTGATTATAAGCGCTATATAAAAGCGGAATATTTTTTATTATTATTTAACCTATTTTTTAAAATCATTACTCTGATATCTTTCAGTTTCAGCGCACAGTGGGTGAGATCAAGTAGGCCTATACAGTGTTCGATGTCAGTGTTGGTTTTCACAACAAGGCAGATTTCGACACGCGATCTTCACACCCGGGGCGGATTCAGCCGGAGGCAGGGGAGGGGGCCAAAGAGGGGGCCCAGTTCTTGAGAAACTGTATAGCGGGGGGGGGGGGGGGCGGGAGGGAGCACTTTTTCTTTCTTTTTTTGCTCAACGAGCGAATTGCCCACTATTTTATTTTGTTTACTCATCCCCCCTCCCCCTTTGAGCACACACACACAGAACATATCAACGTGTTTTCACCAGTTTTTTTTACCCAGGGGTAGGGGCTCCGGGTCCCCCCTCCCCTGGATCCGCCACTGTTTCAAATTACCCAATGTTTAAAAAAAAAATCATATCTGGCTTTGCTCTTTAATTATCCAGCATCTCGCCATGGGATTTTTTCACGACATATCCTATTATCGGCCTTCTAAGTTCTACCGTACCAACTCAACTAATACTTCTCGCTCAGCTCAGCTAAAATCCGGAAGAGCACAGCCGATTCAAAAACTAAAATCAAAACTAAAAGCAATATTCTTCTTATATTCAGTATCATTATTGGAGAATGACAGCTTCTGGTGTCAACTTAGCGGCTGATGCCTTTATGGTGTGCCTCACCCATGCATTTTCTACCGAAAGAGAAGAAGTTATGGGGTTGTGCATTGGAGAGGTAGGTTTACGCAGTCCCGTATGTTGAAGTTTGTGTTGGTTGAACAGTCGGGTTGAGCAGTGTAGTCTGCATCTGATAATTTATATTTTCAGTCTTGATTATTCATGATGTGCTTGTTAAAATATGTTTTGCGAAAATGACAAATTCCGCTGTGATAATTTACAAAACAGGGTTCATTGTATTGTTCTGAATGTATAACTTCTAATTATTAAAGGGCCAACCCAAATATGAAATGAAAACAAAATAAAAACCACAACATGCAACATTGAAAATGTAAAACTAAAAATTCGACTTTTGTTAAATAAATGCCTGAAATATTTGCTCAGAAATTACTTGCTATTTGAACATTTATTACATTTATATAATGTAAATTAAGTATTTAGGATTGTCACAATGGAGGTCTTGTAGTTTGATTACCAATTCAAAATTTCAAATGCACTTCGAGTAAAGGAGCCGGTAATCGGACAGCTCCAGTTTTCGGCCGATCCATTGGATGCATGGTAAAATCCCTTTAAAATACATCGCATAATAGCATATCACATATCTCACACATACCATACCATGCCAGAGTCACTGAAGAACCACATTTGCAATGGAAAATATATCCTAAAATATCACATTTTAGCGATGTAATCGGCGGTCCCGCTACCCAAATCTGAAAAATCGAGTTTCTTACGCATGTATGTAAGAAATATGGGTACCATAAAATGAGCTTTATTTCATGTAAGAAATATGGGTACCATAAAATGAGCTTTATTTCAAGTATTTTTCAGATTTAGAGCCCGATTTTGTGTTGGTCGCAAGCTCAAAAGTATCTCATCGCATGTATTAAATCAATGCAGCCAGACCCCGCCACGCACACACGATATGTCCGTCTAATTCAGATTCCAACTTCCGATCACCGCTGTGCCTGTCTTCGGCCAGGCGAGCACCCGGGAGCTCCGGCGTGGGATACCTGCTCCGCCCGCTTGTGCTATACATCAGCGCGGAAACGCACGGTGCGCGTGAGCGCTTCCTATTGACTTTGTACATGCGTCCGAAAACTGGTTCGCTATGCTGATAACCGGCTCCAAAACGGTGAAAATTGAAATGAATATTGTCATGGCAATTCGTGATTTTTTTCTGGGATTCTTTTTTTGTTTAAATAATAATAATATTTACTTCATGATTTGAACAAGAAATGATAATAAATAGGAAGTAAAGAGTCCAAAAAATAGGATTTTGTCTTAAGTGGCCGAAAACCGGGTCCTTTACTCTCTTTGTAAATCTAGAGAAGTTTTCCCTTCACCAAATTAGAGCTTTAAATAAAGAAAAATACAAGTATTGATTCCAAATATTCAAAGTCCATTGTTAATCAATGTGGGTCTTTTCATCGTTCATTAATATTTTATTCATTCATTCTCCTTATTTATTATCTTTACAGATTGACACTAATAAGATAGTACACATCGTTTCAGTGATCATGCTGCGTAGATCAGATAAGAGGAAAGACAGAGTAGAGATTTCTCCAGAACAACTCTCGTTCGCGGCGTCTGAAGCTGAGATATCCTTTTGACAAAATTGTAAACGTATGGAACCGAATCAAAGAAACTCGACATCTTCCTACCCTAGATTTACCACACATAGCTGCATTACTATCCTGGCTGTGTATTAAAAACTGTTCTATTGATTCTCAACATTTCAAACACCACTGTACAACACTCAACTGAGTTCACTCAAAATCTGTACTTTAGTGACAATTGATGACACCTAAATAGCAGTAAAATACAATCTTTTCAACTTACCGATGTTAGAAAGAATATTTTGAAAATCAAATCATGAGTCTACTGTCAATATTACTGATCAGCCACTTCGCATTCATTGTGTGCATTAGTGTGCAGCTATGTGGAGTGTGTATATTTGTGTGTAATACCTGCCTCTTAGCAAGTATACAGCGCTGGAGGTCGATACGCATTAACATTGACTCTATGTTTTGCTGGAGTGCCTTTTGACATACAAGGTTATAACCTCACACAGTTCAAAGTGTTTGTATTGTCGTGGGTGGGGGTTGGACCTTGCTAGGGACCGGTAGTTTCAATGATGAGACAGGACAGCAGATTAAGGTATATGAGGTTTATTCTGTGTCGTAACAAAAAAAAACATTCACAAATATCCAACTTCCGACATCTTCCCTGCTTGCCACATTGTCGTCCTCGACAATAGATCCTGTATTTACACCAAAAAATACCAAATGCATTGACTATTGTAGATGTATTCATATTTTAAACCAATCAACAAACCGTCCAGTGTATAAAATCTTTGTGTGTTGATATTATACTCTCTAAATATCAAAGAAACTGAAAATCTTGTTTCTATATAACTCCACATATCAATATTATACTCTCCAAATATCAAAGAAACTGAAAATCTTGTTTCTCCATTACAACTTCACATATCAAAGAAACTGAAAATCTTGTTTCTCCATTACAACTTCACATATCAATATTATGTCTCTAAATATCAAATGTACGCTACAATGGAAAAAGAAACGTTAGCAAAGTTGTATCTGCAATATCAATATGCACCACAGCTATTTTCTCAGAAAAAAAAATCTATAATCAAAAAGAGATTCCTGACTGAAAGAAATGTCTATTGCTATTATTCAGCCTCACTTGTTTCCATACTCCTTTCAAACTGGGCTGAAAAATATTATTTACAAACTGATTATATATATCATCCCCTTCCCCGCTTGTGTTGTAGCTTCATCCCTACAATATCAAGTGGGAAGTCCATCCCCTTCCCCGCTTGTGTTGTAGCTTTATCCCTACAATATCAAGTGGGAAGTCCAGTAATCCCTGAAGTTGGCAATCGAAAAGGGTTTCGATTCACACCTTTATTAGCTCTTGCTGAGCGTCGGACAGGTGTTCCTACTTCTAGACCAGAAGTCGTGTCATCCTGTCTTGGAAGATACAGCCAACGAGGGAGGATGTCATCTTCATCGTTGCTATCATCGTCATCGTCGCTATCATCATCATCGACGTCGTCATCGGCATCGTCATCCTTACTGTCAGCAACATGATCATCCTCGACTCTTCTCTCTACGTTAGAGTCATCCTCGGGATAAGGAAAAATTTCATCTATCCCTCTGTCCTCCTGACGAGGATCTTTAACTAGTCGACGTCGATTGACCCACTTGGCTTTGCCTCCAGTTATCGAGCGTATCTGATAGACATCCTTTTCTTTATTCCTAGCAACAATGACATAGGGCCTCTCATAGTACTTGTCTACGAGCTTATGTCTTCCTGTGAAGGCGTCACGATGAAGCAAAACTCTGTCTCCTACTTCTAAGACAGTAATAGACCCTCTCTCTTTTCTCTGTTGTCTCTGTTCTTCCTTCATTGCTTCCACTTTCTGTCTCTCAGATACCATCTCATGTGCAACTATGCTACACTCTCCCGGGTCAAAAGGTCCTGCAGAAAATACTCCAGAGTGCTTCGTCAAGAGTTCAGATACTTTCTGCTTCTCATCTAGTGACAATCCATCTAACTGAACACCAAGAGGAAGTTTGAGGTTATCAACTTGTGGATCTACTCTGTCGTTGTCATCCTCGTCATATGGCTCATCCACTGTGACTACATCGCACAAAGAGACAAGTACTCGATCCTCTTCCATACCTAGCTGAATTTCTTGCTTCCTCTGGATAGCTCTTGCTTCAGCTACTCGAGTCATAGGTGGCAGCCATACTTCTTCATTTGATCGATTAGCCAGCAACAAATCGACAAATCTCCCATGAACTTGCTGGCATCCTTCCACAGCACTTAGAGTTGGATTACTTCTCCCTATGGAGTCTTGGACCAGGACCTCTATATCCAACGCTTCCTTCAACTCACAAGTAACTCTACTCACTGTAAAAGGTGGCAACACTTCAGCCTGACCAGTATGAACTGCAACTACTTCGCTCTTGTCACGTTTCCTAGCAATCTGTGGAATCCTCAGTGCACTCAGAGAAGGGTACTTTTCGATTAACTTGTCCGTGTTCATCCGATGCAGGATATTACACCCCACAAGTACAGAATGTTGAGCACTTGTACCATTACCTCTATTCTTGGCGACCAAGAAGCTACCAAGTACCGTCTGTCCTTCCAATTCAATTGGCACTTCCACATACCCTTCAATAGGTAGTTGGACCCCTCCAATACCTGTTACATTCAAGAAAAACCCTGGCATCTGTTTGGGATTCCCTAACTTCTCCTCAAGCTGACCATGGTAAACAGAAGACGGAATTATCGAGGTCTCAGCACCAGAGTCCAAGATGCATTCCAACTCTTCACCGCAAATATTAATGCTACTCCTAGGACTTGGAGAAATCAAGCGGGCAACCAGATCTTCATCAGTGGCCATAAAATCTACAGTGCCTACATGTATGTTGACTCCTGGGTTTGGGTTTGCAGCTTGTGCACTCTCTGGACAGTCTCTTTTCATGTGGCCAGTCTTCCTACAGCCGTAGCATAGGGTTGGTTCCTTGCAGTAGGGTTTAGTGTGGCCCTTCTGTCCACAATTGAAGCACTTGAGATCCCTATTGCCCCTGTTACTACTTCTCACCTGCAAGTTAGTCCCGTCGGTCAATTTGCTGACGATCCCTATCAAGTTAGACACTTGGTGTGCTAGCTTGGAAATATCCTCCTTCAGCACCTCTATTTCCCCCTTCTTGCTAGCTTGCATCACCGGGACTGGCGCAGCTTCTGCGATGGCCTCAAAAGCTTGTGCAGTTTTTGAGGAGGGCTCCTGGTCGCGAAAGAAATCTAACATTTCTTCTCGCATCTCCGAGAATGTCTTTTGCCTACAGCTAATCTCTATCCTCCTGAGTTCTCTTTTAGCCCACTTCTCCCTTGCCCCTTGGACAAGTTTCTCCTTCAAGGTGCTATCTTGCAATTTCTGGAGTGCTGCTTTCTCGTCCGAGTTTCCAGCCGCATTCACCATCCTACTGTACAGTCTCATTAGAACCCTACTGTAATCAGCTAGAGTCTCCTTCTCCATCTGATCACGATTGTGGAAACTCTGCGTGAGAGAAGACACCGACTCGGTTGAGCCAAACATCGACTCCAGCTTCTTGACAAGCTTGTCGTAGTCATCTCTGACCTCTGTCCCATGACATAGAGCTTCCTCTTTCGCCGCTCCAGCTAAATGGTCAACTAATGAACGAGCCTTCGTTCTTCCAGTAAGCCGATAATGTTCTGCATAGCTACCAAACTCTGCCAACCATTCCCCTAGAGATAACTCGCCAGGTGCTGTTGGAGGGCCTCGAAACTTTCCAAGTTTCACTGGTGGTGGTGGCTGCTGTACACTTAGGCCCTGTAATACACTTGTAAGTGCCTGCATCATACCCGCCATCGACTCTGTATCGGTCGGCATCGTTACAAAGGCTAAATTTCATTCACAAGGGACAAAAGAGGTCAGTATATGCACATGGAAATATGCTATAACATCAGAACACAATATTACATGCACATGCAAAACTCTTAGCCTTAGCTAAATATACCCAAAGTCCTGTATCCTCGAGCTTCAATAGTGTTCAGACTTCAAAGTTCAGAGTTCAGACCTCTCTTCATCTTCATCGGTCTAAATCTTGCTCGACGTCATATCTCCACGCTGATCCCGTCCTTTGGTGTGAATCGCATCTCATCAGTCCGAAGTACCTCCAGACCAAGGGGTTTCTGTCGTTCTACTGTCGCTATCCCATCCTCGTCGCCAAATCTGTCGTGGGTGGGGGTTGGACCTTGCTAGGGACCGGTAGTTTCAATGATGAGACAGGACAGCAGATTAAGGTATATGAGGTTTATTCTGTGTCGTAACAAAAAAAAACATTCACAAATATCCAACTTCCGACAGTATCAAATCATAAACAAGGAAGGAGAAAGATGTTCATTTTCATACTTGTTTGTAAACTTGGATTCACCATGAGAAGTAAGGTAAAGCTTACCTTACTAAATCTGTTGAATATGTTTCATTCAGAAGGGGAGGGTCTTTCTTCCTTTTTTCTCTGTATTAGTATGGTGCTGTGTTGCCTTTATTTCACAGCTATTGTTCCTCTCTTTTATTAACAGGGACAGATGTGAACTGTTAACAATCAAAATTTCTTATGTATATCCAGTACATGTTTGAAGAGAGAGAGAGGGGGAGGGGGGGGGGGGGGTGTTGGGAGGGGATTTTCTCTGATGATCACTTATGAGAGAGGGATAGATAGCTTCTTCATGCAATTTTACATTCCTTGACGATTATATTTACAGATTAGCACAAGAGATGAAACGGCCCCTTAGGGTAGTGGGTTGGTACCACTCTCACCCTCACATTACAGTTTGGCCCTCGCATGTTGGTGAGTACAGTAGTTGTGTTACACTCGATAATAAACTGATTTAACCTTTAACCCTTTCAGGACAGGAATTATTTAAAGGTTAATATTTTTGCTGAAATTGGAAAAACTGGCATTAAAAATGCATATACATGAAATATTGTACATGGACAGATATTATATCAACAAGTTAACAAATTACAAATTTATATTTTTAAAAAACTTCAGAATTTAGCACTTTATTTTCATTGTCAAAATTCCCTGCATCAATTGCAATATTTAAAAGTGCTACCTGCGTGTGCATGCTCTTTCTACTCATGAACATTTTAGTGCTCTGAAGTCTGAATCAAGTGTTATTGAGACAAGCCACAAATTGTTGGCATTCGTCACAAAAAAAAGTTAGTAGTACAGGGTTAAGCGTGTATAATAATGATATTAATAATACCGGTATGCCATTCTGGTAAAGTGCATATCATTATGAAGTATTGTCTTTTAATATGCACTTTTGAGGGATTTGGATATATTACTACCCCGGCTTTAGCTCTGGCAAACATAGTGCTCAGTGCATTTAAAGAGAAGGTTGAGTTCTGGGAAGAGGTGAAAAATAATTTGTGAGCGTTATCATTGTTATTATGCAAGGGTGGAAGAACATCAGATTAAACATGTTCCCTGAAAAGCATGGCTCTTCAAATGCCTCATATTCTAAATATGACGTGAAACATCGTAAAAATCGGGGGGTAGGTTTTTTTCGCCATGTGCTCGTGTAGTCCCATATACATCATTCTGTGTACAGTGCTTGTAAATTTGCCAAGATTTTGCCAAATTTCTTATCATTTTGATGATTCCAGAACCTTGCAATACACACAAATACTTATATACTAGATGATCAACCTTTTCTGGTAGATTCCACAACGTTTCTTTCACAATTCAATCACATGACCAGAACTCAACTTTATCTTTAAGGAATAAACCCCACCAGGTACTGCTTACTACACCTGGGTTAAGTGTGGCAAATGTAGATTAACGTCTTGTCAATGGAAGTTGGTTTTTAATGGCAGGGATTGGAACCCTGTATCTTGTGATTGACAGTCTGGAGACACATCTACGTGTACTTGACCAAAACACCTCTATGTATGGGCGCACAATACATTCAAACCATCTACTAGACCAAAACGCCAGAGCTAGAGCTTGGTTAGTAATATCCTAGTCCCTCCAAAGTGCATTTTACAGCGCATAGAGACATATTGTGATATGCGCTATATAAGTATGGTATATTATTATTATTATTATTACCTCTATGTATGGATGCACAATACAATCATACCATTTTCTAAAAGATATCTCATGACTACATCCCGTCTTTGTTTTTGACTCCTAGATGTCCAAACTCAAGCATCATACCAGCTGCTTGATGCATGCTTTGTAGGTTTAATCTTCTCATGTTTCAACGACGACAACTCCACCAACCAGGGACTCATCCAAGTCACCTGCTTTCAGTCCATCAACCAGAATCCAGAGGGAGAGGCACCTCAGTAAGATTTGGTTCCATCCTCCTTTTATTTTAAAGGCCCTCTGCACTACTTGAAGCTACATGTACTTGCGCCCTCTATATAACAAACAATGCCTTATCGGTGACCATTGGTCCCCCATGATCCTCTTTTTCTTATGTTAACTGAGAGCTGAGTTGATAAGATAACCACCTGTCCACTGACCTTGCAGGGCGTTCTAATCCCTCCTGTAAACTAGTACAGATAAGATTTAAGGCCGTCTGTACTAGTTTGGCCAAGAGGGATTAGACCACCCAGGGTAGTCACTGGCAGGTGGCTATCTCATCAACTCAGCTCCAATTAACATAATAAAAGAGGATCATGGGGGACCAATGGTCACGGATTAGGCATTGTTTTCTATATAGAGGGAGCAAGTAGCTACAAGTAGTACAGTGGGGCTTTAATATATATTTACCCTAACCCGTACAATTGCAGAATAACCCACAACACAACTACCTCCAATGCTAACCCAATTAAACTGTATTGATGTATGATAGGAATATCCCACAGTTGAGCCTACATTTTTATCATTTTATATACATGTGCACAGATTTGTTTTCAGGAGTAATGCACAATCTGTCTGTATTTTAAAGCTTTCATAATATTCGCTGGAATCGTTTAAAATATCTTTCAACAGTAATCTTTCAACAGGAGAAAAGTATTAATACTGATGATGCTTCCCTGGGTTAACCAGATTTATCATTAGTATTATTATTATTATTAGAAGTAGTAGTAGTTGTTGTTTTTAAATCTAATGATTAAAAAAAACTGAGGGAAACGCTCTCGGCGGTCTCGCCTGCATAACGCAATTCAATATGATAAACCAGAACGTCAATGACGTAGCGCTCATCCGCATCTCGCAACAACAAATATCGTAAATTTTATGTGGGACACTTTTGAACTGGTCAAAAAATAAAAATTTGATGCCCTGGAAGGGACATAATTTCATTTCATTTGCATAAAGTACCATAAATAATCAATAGAGCAAAATCTCAAAATTTTGTGTAGAAATTTAGTGTTCCAAATTTAGCTCTACCAGATAAGGCAAACCAAATCAAAATCGGTCAAGATATGAGGGAGAAGAAGCAATTTTTGTTATTTTTGGAATAAATTTGCATAAATTACCATAATTAATTAATGGAGAACAATTTCAAAATTGTGTGTAGAAGTTTAGTGTACCAAAGTCAGCTCTACGATATAAAGAAAAACCAAATCAAAATCGGTCGAAATATGAAGGAGAAGAAGCATTTTTTGTGATTTTTAAATTATTTTTGGAATAAATTTGCATAAATTACCATTAATAATCAATGGAGTAAAATCTCAAAATTCTGTGGAGAAGTTTAGTGTGCCAAATTTAGCTCTACCAGATAAGGCAAACCAAATCAAAATCGGTCAAGAAATGAGGGAGCAGAAGCAATTTTTGTTATTTTTGGAATAAATTTGCATAAATTACCATAATTAATTAATGGAGAACAATTTCAAAATTCAGTGTAGAAGTTTAGTGAACCAAAGTTAGCTCAACCAGATAAAGCAAACCAAATTAAAATCGGTCGAGAAATGAAGGAGAAGAAGCATTTTTTGTGATTTCGAATAAATTTGCATAAATTAGCATAGATAATGAATTTCAAGATTCTGTGTAGAAATTTTAAATCCCCCTCCTAGCCCTATCATATGAAACAATCAGAATCAAAATCGGTTGAAAAATTACGAAGAAGCATTTTGAAAATCTTGATGTTGATGCCACAACAAAGTCTAAGTTTGTTGACCTTAAATGACCTTTGACCTTAGCTTAGTGACCTGAAATTCTACTCACATGATTGGGGAGACTTGATAACCCTATAGTCCAAGTTTCAATGACTAAGAACTTATACTTTCAAAATAATATCAAAAATTCAAAAACTTATCCTTGGGTTAAGTTTTCGATGATGATGCTACAACATAGTCCAAGTCTGTTGACCTGAAATGACCTTTGACCTTGACTTTGTGATCTGAAATTCTACTCACATGATTGGGGATACTTGATTACCCTATAGTCAAAGTTTTATTGACTAAGAACCTATACTTTAAACATTATATTAAAAATTCAAAAACTTAACCTTAGGTTAAGTTTTTGATGTTGACGCCGCCGTCACCTGAAAAGCGGCGCCTATGTCTCGCTTTTTGCTACGCAGGCGAGACAAAAACCTTTGCCAGTAAATTCAATATTTGAATTGTTAATTTTTTTTTTTTTTTTTTTTTTTTGGGGGGGATCTTAACTCAACTTGTTGGCAATGGTCATAAACCATGAAAATATGATGAGTACTATGGAACCATATAACAACTTCTTGGGACAAAGGACATGTGTGTGTGTTATTGAAATCAGGGCTAAAATATATTAGATACAATGACTAAGACGTAGGACTAGCAAAATATTCTTGTTATATCAAGTCTTTTATTGATTATGTAGTCCACTGTACCATGCTCATCCCCCCCCCCCCCCCCATATAAACTTCATATTTAATTGTTTGTTCTCTGTAGGTACGAGAGACTGGAGATTGCACTTCACATCATTCCACAGCAAACCTTTGGCCGGGCGTGTCTAGACGCCTTGGCCGAGTTACCACGGATACTGACCATGGAGGAGGGGGAAGCATACGGGAAGGCCAGCGATTCAACGCAAGGGCATCTCCTGACAGCTATACACAATGGTGCAGGTGAGATCACCCCCCTGTAATGCTGTTTGCTTGACCTACTGTGTTGTGAAACAAAACACTTTTAGGTATTGACATTGAGTTTGCAGATTTTGTAAGTGATTCAGACTGTCAACAATTTCATGCCACTACATTATTGGATTCTAAAAGACATGCTTATAATGTTGGCAAATTTTGTGAGTGATTCATACATGCAAAAAACTTGTTAAACTCCAACGAATAAAATTTGATTTTTGTGAATTTTGCGTGTGATTCAGAGTCGTGAAAGTTCTCATGCCATAAATTAAGACAATTGACACAACACTGTATTTCTTTTCATTCGTAAACATTTGTTGATGGGAAAAGGGCTGACAATTCATGAAGGTTCTAAACTAAGAAGTGTGTTGACAAATGTATTATATCCAACTTTTAACTAAAAATATTTGATTAAAAATTATCTTTCTTTATTGTCAGCTCGTTAGTGTTTTGAAAAATGTCTTGTCCCATTTGATTAAATATTGTTTGATAGACTTATGAAAAATATTGGGTGATATCTTGGAATATTTGCTATTGTATTTGACTACAAGTATCTTATTTCTCTATCTCATTCCTACTACAGTGTACACAAAATCAGTTTGTCACCAGCTGGAGAGACTGACAGGGCCGTTACTGCAGACATTAGAAAACAGACTTGAAAAGAACATGCAACTCATCGAGGATATGGAACGGGAAAAGAAACAGTTGATGGAGGAACTGAAAACTGGCAGCTCATGAATTTTGTAGCATAGATATGTTCTATATGACAATTGGGGTCATCAAGTCAGGGGATATTCTTGCCCAAATTTTCATTGAAGCTGTCAACAATGGACCCTTTTAAATCTGGCGGGTCATGAACTTCGTACATTGCTATGTTATTGAGGCAGTGTCTCTGATGTCACAAGCTTCCCAGCTTGAGTATGTTCTCACCAAGATCTTCACCCTTGTATAAGCCATCTATATTGGACCCTCAGAATGCTAGCGGCTTATGAAACTCTATACCATTGATGTGTTATTGAGGCAGTGCATCTGATGTAACAAGCTTCCCATCTCGAGTATGTTCTCACTGAGATCTTCACCCTCGTATAAGCCATCTATACATGGACCCTCGGAATACTAGCAGCTTATGAAACTCTATACCATTGATGGTTATTGAGGCAGTGTCGCTGACGTTACAACCTGCTTAGCCCGAGGATGTTCCTGCTGCAATTGTTACCTGAATCATCATCAACGGACCCATCTAGTGAAGCTGTGTGAACTGTTCATGTGTTTTTTGGCATTTGTTGTGATCTTGTTCAACCATCAGATATTGTTGCCACAGCTTTCGCTTTATATACTGCCATGGATGGACCCATAAACGCATCTTTCGATATGTTTCTTCTGCTGGAAGAAGTATTAATGGGACAAACATATAGACCAGGGTTTCTCCACACACACACACACACACAAAATCGCTGACTGTCCAGATGTAATTTTTCTTCTTCTTCAAGATAATCTGCCTCCTTCAATACTGAAGATTCTTGCAGATGCTGTATAGTCTATACTCGGCCTGATTGGGGTGTGCAGGTGGATCACTACACCGGGTTTCCCCCTACTCTTATACGAATAGTGCAGTGGGTTCTTTACGTGCAAGGGGCGGTGACTCTCCTGTACACAGGCCTCCATTTGGGCATCCAAATTCTGAGGGTCATTCGTATACGAGGTCATATGAACTTTGTTTTTAGACACAATCTACTCCTAAAATGTACAGTTCTGGCACTTGTTATACTACGAAAATGATCTTTGTTCAAGGTCTATATCTGATCTAAGAGGAATAGCTACAATTTTCTTTTTAAAGGAGAGCCTTCCAGGCGGTCCGCAGTCCAGACTTTGAAAAGCCGTGATAAAGACAATAGATGTGCAGACAAAATTGACTTCCTTGGGCCCTCCTGAGCACATTTAATTGGATATTGCTTTGTTACTACTAGGCTGCTATTATATTTGAGTACTAAATTGTTACAATGTTTATATTTTATGTCAAGCATAAAGAGTAGAATTAAAGTGAATTTTATGTACTAAAATGGATAAAGTGATATTATTAAACATTCATAAATCTCATTCTGATATGTCTGTATTGAATTTTTATGCCTCCGTTACGAAGTAGCCGGAGGCATTATGTTTTCGGGTTGTCCGTCCGTCCGTCCGTACGTCTGTACGTACGTCCCGTTCTCGTGATCACGTTATCTGAAGAACCGATCGATGGATTCCTGCCAAACTTTGGTCATGTATGTATCTTGCAGAGCCAATGAACTGATTAGATTTTGGGGTCACGAGGTCAAAGGTCACAGGGCTCATTATGTATGCAAAAACAGCTCGTGATCGCGTTATCTAAAGAACCGATCGATGGATTCCTGCCAAACTTTGGTCATGTATGTATCTTGCAGAGTCAATGAACTGATTAGATTTTGGGGTCACGAGGTCAAAGGTCAAAGGTCACAGGGCTCATTATGTATGCAAAAACAGCTCGTGATCGCGTTATCTAAAGAACCGATCGATGGATTCCTGCCAAACTTTGGTCATGTATGTATCTTGCAGAGTCAATGAACTGATTAGATTTTGGGGTCACGAGGTCAAAGGTCAAAGGTCACAGGGCTCATTATGTATGCAAAAACAGCTCGTGATCGCGTTATCTAAAGAACCGATCGATGGATTCCTGCCAAACTTTGGTCATGTATGTATCTTGCAGAGTCGATGAACTGATTAGATTTTGGGGTCACGAGGTCAAAGGTCAAAGGTCACAGGGCTCATTATGTATGCAAAAACAGCTCGTGATCGCGTTATCTAAAGAACCGATCGATGGATTCCTGCCAAACTTTGGCCATGTATGTATCTTGCAGAGTCGATGAACTGATTAGATTTTGGGGTCACGAGATCAAAGTCAAAGGTCACAGGGCTCATTATGTATGCAAAAACAGCCTGTGATCGCGTTATCTGAAGAACCGATTGATGGATTCCAGCCAAACTTTGGTCATGTATGTATCTTGCAGAGCCAATGAACTGATTAGATTTTGGGGTCACGAGGTCAAAGGTCACAGGGCTCATTATGTATGCAAAAACAGTTCGTGATCGCGTTATCTCAAGAACCGATTGATGGATTCCTGCCAAACTTAGGTCATGTATGTTACTTGCAGAGCTGATGAACTGATTTGATTTTGGGATCATGAGGTCAAGGTCAAAGGTCACAGCGCACATTATGTATGCAAAAATAGCTTATGATCGTATTATCATTAGAACAGATTGATGGATTCCTGCCAAACTTAGATCATTTATGTATCTTGCAGAGCCAATGAACTGAGTAGATTCTTGGTTCATAAGGTCCAAGGTCATGGGCTCATTATGTATGCAAAAATAGCTTGTGAACGCATTCTCATTATAGAACTGACAGATGGATTACTATTTAACTCAGGATATCTTGCAGAGCCAATGAACTGAGTAGATATAAGGATCATGAGGTCAAAGATCAAAGGGTCATATATGTATAGGAGAAATTGCTTGTAATCACGATATTCTGAGAACCTGTTGTTAATGGATTACAATTGAACTTGAATTTGAAAAATTTCTTCTGTTTTGGTTTGTAAACTTGCTCTATGACGGAGGCATCATTTTCGACTGCGCGCAGTCGAATTCCATCTAGTTAATTTGTGATTGTGGTCGCTATGAAGTGCTCCCTCTTAAGCTTTGTTCATTATTGACATGGACAATTGTCCATCAAAAGTGCACATCAAAAAGCTGTATGTTATAACTTGCTGATTACAAAGTACAATTTGTTGACCACAGTCCTTAATCTCTTACCCTTTTCTTCATTTGCACATTTGATGTGCTTTTCCACATCTTTATCTGAACGAGGCTTTACATGTATTCATGAATGTAACAGTATCATCGCCTGTCTGAAAATACATGTATGTAGTGTGAACCCAGAAAAAGATATGAGAGCATCTAGCCTCAGCCAGGAGGATGCTGAAGACCAGGGGGGTGTTTCACATACACTAAGATCGACTTTAAGTTGGACTTAATTATGACAGGCCGTTTATGCCACTGCTTGCTTTCACCATTTACTGGCATTGGTCTCTCAATGGACGTACAAATCATGCTCCCAAATCTACAGAATTTATTTGTTGATAATCCATTATTGAAAGAAAAAACATTATCTAAAGATCATAATGGTGAGAGCAAACAGTGGCATGAACGGCCTGCCATGTTAAGTTCAACTGAAAGTCGATCTTAATCTTTGTGAAACACTCCCCAGAAGACTTAGAAAAGGGCCATGGGGAAAATAAATGCCAAATGAACAATGACAAACTGGTGATAGTTATGGAAATGAACATACCGGTAGGTAAATATTTTGAACAATGCAGGAATATGGGTGAAGTACATGTACATGTTTCACTTGATTCAAATACATATATTACCGTAATCATCCTTATTGGAGCTGTAAAGGTCATTCAGATCAATCAGAATAAAACATTAAAACACAAAACAATTAAAGCCCCACTGTCCTACTTGTAGCTACTTGCTCCCTCTATATAGAAAACATCCCCAATCGGTGCCTGTTGGTCCCCAATGATCCTCTTTTTCTTATGTTAGTTGAGAGTCGAGTTAATGAGATGGCCACCTGTCAGTGACCTCGCTGTGTGGTCTAATCCCCTCTGGCCCAGTAGTATTGACGGTCTTTAAGTCTGTTCTAGATGCAGTTTTTACAAACGTCATACCTCGTTCTCATACCTCGTTCACACCGCCGAATCTTAAAACCTTCCTGGGGGGTGTTTCACAAAGCCTTTTTTCAATGACAAAATCACTGACAAATCTGCTGATAACCAATCAGAAGGAAGGATTTCAGTAGCTTATAACAACAACTGTCATTTGTCACTAATGACAAGTTTGTGAAACACCCCCCTGGTCTCACAGAGTTTGTTTCACTGTATATCATTCAAAAATTTTAAATGTTTAGTTTCAGAACATGCACAAAAAGGTCTGGCAACTTCTTGATTTTGAGCCTACTGGAGAAACCAGTATCATGAAATACCTGCTTGAAGACTTTGTAGATGTAGAATCCATAGATTACCTTCCTTTACCTGGGGAGTGTTTCACAAAGACTAATATCGACTTTAAGTTGGACTTACTTATGAGGACTTACTTATGGCAGGCCGTTCATGCCATTGGTTGCTCTCACAATTATGATTGTTAGATAATATTTTTTTCCTTCAATAATGAATTATCAAACAATGTCAATTCTGTGGATTTGTGACTACGATTTATACATCCCTTGAGAGACCAATGCCAGTAAATGGTGAGAGCAACCGGTGGCATGAACGGCCTGCAATAGTTAAGTCCAACTTAAAGTCGATCTTAGTCTTTGTGAAACACCCTTTCTGATTAGTATACGCAGAGTTAGCTGGGTCATTCTACGATGAATAATCTTGATACACCTATCATACACAATGAAGGAACATTACAAATGCAACAAAGAGCACATTTCTCTGAATTTTTTAGAATTTCATAGATAATCTTTATTAACACTCTACAGTCACATTAAATACATTTTGGAATCAGAAATCAGAAAGTACATGTTCATGAAATATTTGCAATTTTGCATTCAACATGGAAGCACACAGCAATTGATATGATAAACAAGTATATGAAGCCCATACACTTCTGCTGATGTCCAGGAACCAACACAAATCCGTAAAACACTAGCAATATTTGCTATGCAGTGAGTTGTATGAATTAGCTGTGGTAGACAAAGGAATATCCCTTCAGGTGTCACATGCATATTCACCTGTTCTACACATTTTTACATACTAGCAGTGAAGGGATGTTCCTTTGATTACCACAGCAATTGTTGAGGGTAGAATGAGGAACTGTATATTTTGTCCTCTTTCTTTGTCCATCATGTTCATAGTGACAGTGAATTATCCACACACCAGTAACAAAACAAAAACAAGGAGTGGGGAGGGGGTTCATACTGACGGATATCACACATGTAGATCTACCATCAGACGATGAAGCGTAGGTCATGTTGCTCTGAACTCCTCTAGGAATTTGCTAAAGCATCGGAAGTCTTTTGTTCAGATCCCACACAGGTGCCCTGAGAATCGGTTCAAGTTGCTACTCGGTCCACTCTATGGAAACGCTTCATTGTGGATGATGATATAACTGTCCCATTTCTCATTTGCTTTCCACTAGTCTCTTTGAGTGTTGGATAAAGCATCAGAAGTATTTAATACCCGAACCTGAATTTGTTTATTTACTGCTGGATGTCTTTAATAGGTCTACCATATGAACATGAATCGTAGGTCGCATATCTCTGTTGCTTTCGGGCTAGTCTCAGAGAGTATTTGCCTAAAAGTAGCGGTGTCTCAAGTTCTAGAATCTGGGCATGTCCATTGAGAATCCACCCATTGCCGTTTGGTCCACCACCCTTGCACAATCACATATCATGTGTCTCTGTTGCTTTGTGCTAGTCTCTGAGAATGTTTTGCCAAAGCATCTGTGGTCTTCTGTTCTAGATCCTGTACATGTGCACTAAGAATCCGTTCAAGTTCTGCCTGGTGCTCTTGGTCTTCCTGAAGGAAGCGTGTTCCCACCGATTCCCTTGAAGGTGGTCTCTGAATAGGATCAGATGAAAAATAAGATTTATAGAAACTTGTATATCACCCGTTTGTGTGATGTTACATGTAACTTGACAGGTACCGTGTGAGTCAAAAAAAGTTTACACTCAATGGGAGAGGAGCTTGCAAGATATGTCACAGAGTTCCAATTTGTGTTTGATTGATCGCAATTTTAAAATTCATAACTTTTTAATTTTTAATTTTTCTGCTTCTATTAAAACCTTTATTAATGATAAAATTGGGAAAAACTGAGTTGATCGATTCCTCAATTCTCCCAAATATATACCATTTCAGACATTTAAGTGTTGAAAGATTTTTAAAAGCCTGTCTTATGTCTTATTTCCATGGAAAAAACGGTTGGGAAAATTCAAAAATGGTTGGGAGAATATATTGTTAGACGGTGTCGCACAGTGACGCCTTCAAAGAAAACAATAAATATCTTTGTGGTTTGAAAAGAATTCAGGATTTGTTGCATGTTCGAGGGTTAGTACAGTAGAAGGAATATAAAAAGTAACAACTGTACGTACATTACTCCTTATATCTTTTGGCATCAGACCCATGTCAGATAAACTAGAGACGTCAACGGACGAGATGCCATCCTCCATGTTATCACGCCCAAGGAGGCTGTCAAAGGTGGGTGGGGATGGAAGAGGAGACTCAGATTCCAAGGAACCGGTCTCGAGGGAATGCATCATCTCTGAATCTGGAGCTGGAGTAAATGATACAGATATTATGCATGATTAGTCCAAGAGAGAGTGAGAGAGAGAGAAAGTGGAGCGGAGAGAGAAAGAGAGAGGGGATGGAAGAGGGGACTAGGATTCCAAGGAACCGGTCTCAAGGGAATGCATCATCTCTGAATCTGGAGCTGGAGTAAATGATACAGATATTATGCATGATTAGTCCAAGAGAGAGTGAGAGAGAGAGAGAAAGTGGAGCGGAGAGAGAAAGAGAGAGGGGATGGAAGAGGGGACTAGGATTCCAAGGAACCGGTCTCAAGGGAATGCATCACCTCTGAATCTGGAGCTGGAGTAAATGATACAGATATTATGCATGATTAGCCAAAGAGAGAGTGAGAGAGAGAGAGAGCAGAGAGGAGAGGAGAGAGAAAGAGCAGAGAGGAGAGGAGAGAAGAAGAGGAGAAAGAAAGAGGAGAGAAGAAAGAGAGGAGAAAGAGAGAGGGAGAGCATATATGAGATCATTCACTATACTACTGCCAACCTTTCCTAACGAAAAAGAATTCCTAAGAAATATAGAAACATATCACAACTTCAGAAGTAATTTAAACACATAATCTATTTAGCACTTCGTAAGATCTCACAATTATGAACCAAGCGCACCATTTCCACTCCTTCTGTATTCTGCTCTGTAAAGCGCATAGAGACATACACAATTATGCGCTATACAAAAACTTTTTTGTTTTAATCATGATTTTTTTGTTCTCAAAAAATGGGTAGCCCCAGAGATCAGTGCCATTTTTTCATGACCTGCTTGCAAGCACCTTTTTTTTTAACTCTCACTATCACCCGGCCCTGATGTAAATACTGTAAATATCACAAGTTCAGAGAGATAAACAAAAGACTTACTCTCTTTCAGGTGATCTGTCCTCCCTGGAATATTCCTATGAGGGCTGGCAAGATTGTTGTGTTGGTACATTCTGAAGACACAATCAAAAGAAAATGTATGTGTGAGAGAGAAAACAGTACTACAAAATAAAAACAAACACACACACACATTCATGAGTTGGCATACATTAAATTCTAGGATGAATAGAAAGATGTAAACAAAGCAAATATACGCATCATTGAAAGTGCACAAATTATACATATCTAACCAGCACAAAGAAGTTAACATCCACAGTATAGGCGTGGAAGCAGGGGGGGGGGGGGGGGTGGGGTGAAAGTCTATCCTTGAACAGGTCATGAATGCATTTAATACATATCATAGATCATTTCTCCATTACAAAAAAAAAAAATTGAGCAGCAATACATGCATATGTACATGTACTTCTTTTTATATCTAAAGAGGTATCGATTTGGTACATGAAGGGTTGCAAGTCATTTTTTAAAACGCGTAAGTATTTAAAAATTGTAAACAATTTTTACCTTGCATAGTTCTGGCTTTGACTACCCTCCAATGGATCATTGTAGGTAAAATCAGATCTAGGTCCAGGATCTGTTCTATGCTGAGGGCTACTTGAGGGTCTAGTCCTGGTTGGATCCAGACCAGGTCTTATCCTAGTAGGACTAGACCTTGAACTGGACCTCCGTGGGTCTTGTGCTGCCACACCAGTAAGTGTTGTGCCAGGATGCCTAGAGGACTGGGCCATTTTGAGCTGATGTTGTATCGCCTGAAGCTGAGACTGAAGCACATTGATGTCAACCTGGAATATCAAATACAGTCAAACTTATTATAATAACCACTCAACGGAGAAGAGAAATACATTTATAAGCAAATGGACTAGATTTATAGGTTACTTTAAAGGCATCGTTTAACAATGTTTAATGTGAGATGCGTGGCCCTACGTGTTATCAGTGTCTGTGATATGGTGTAATATTGAAGCCCTAAAAAAATTGCGCTTCAAAATCATGAAGTGCTTCAAAAAAGTTTTAAATCTTTGAGTGACCGGTATTACCATACTCATTTTCCCCAATAGACTACGGTATAGTGTTATGAAAACCATTAGGAAAACAAATTCTGACATTTCCTATTCCAATCATAGATATCTTTACGATTGGCTTGTAAAAGTCATGGGGTTCATGTATGACCTAATGGTTTATAATTATGATTGCAGCATGAGCTAAGAATCTGAGGCAAAGTTACCCAATCCCTTTAACACAGGTTTCAATGAAAAATAATGTTTTAGGGAAACAGAAGTACATGTATAGACCGAGGGTCTTCATAAACGTCTGTTCAGTGAAGCAGGTTTCACTCTATAAACTAATACAGCTGACTAACAAGGTATCAAAAGAAGCATCAAAACTTCAAAACTAGTAGAGGAATACTTGCTAAATACTAATACAAGAAACCAAATTGGAATTGATGAATAGACTTTTTTTTAAAAAACAAACATGGTAATATTTAAAGCCTTGCTAACATATGACAAGGTAATTCTTTGAAAGCAAAATAAGCATAGAGCGCTTCACATTTCTGTATATTATAACGTAGCATTTAAGCTAGTTTGTATAGCTAATGATTTTTTTATTTACTTGTAAACTGTTCTTATTTTACTGGTTCTCCAACACTGCTCCAGCCACAAATTTGAGTCTACCAGCTTTATTTAATAAAAGAAAAGGGAATTAGAGTGTTAGGGGTGCAACTGAGTTTGAGATTAGGTTTAGAATTAGGGCTAGGATTAGGTATACAGTTTGGTCAAGGGTTGAATTTAGGAAATTGGTTCTTGCTGATGTTAACTGCCAGACTGTAGCTGTCATACAAGTGTACTGCCGGGTGCTTACCTCTGTGAGGTAGTTTACGTTCTAATGTATGAATATGACTTAAAGGTACTATGTCCCATTTGCAGGCCAAAAAAATGAAAAGGTTAAATTCCAACGTCTTTTGAAAGAAGATACTAATTTAGAACTTTGATTCCTCTAAACAAAAGGACTTGAAAATGGCTTTTAGTGGGAAAATAACGACTGTTAGTTGTAGAATCCACTTACGGTAGGTGATTGCAATCATCTAGGTAATAGTCTGATTTTCAGACCCTTTTATCGAATGGTCGTACGTTTTGGGCTGCACAAAGAGTCAATCAGTTTAATTTTGGCCATTACAAATAGTGGGTTATTGATGTAGACAAAATTAAAGCTCATGTACCTGTTACAGCTCATTTTATGTATGTTATTACCAAAGAAAAAACGATGTCAGTCAGTCACTCAATAGTGTCTGACAGTGAAGTCTAGAAGGTGAACCGGTTTCATTGCATAATTTGAATACTAGGACACTGCTAATGTTTAAATTTCACAGAAAGGACATACATGACATATTCCAAATTCCTGCTAAGTTCTACAGAACTTAATGTTGGCTGAAAAAGGGACATAGTATCTTTAAGAGAGTTTGCTTACCTCTTGACTGTATCCCAATGATGGATGTTGCATGGATGTTAGTCCTGGTCCTAATGTCGTTCCCTCTCTAGATTGGCCCTCTATCATCTCTCTTTCTAACCCATTCACTCTTTGAACCTGCTTGTAGGAATCATGCAACGAGCGGTTCTCAACACGCAGGGCTTCCAGCTCAGCATTTGCAATCTATATACAGAGTGGCAGAGAATAAATTCAAATTTCAACAACAGTAATCCACTACATCAGGCCTAAAAAAAGGTGTTGTATTGCCCTTTAGGTGCCAAAACATGGGTCGGTCGGTCGGTCAGAAATCTTTTTATCTTTTTATAACTTCCTCTTTGAGCTTATATTTTTCAGTTTTGAATGCTTTAATACATTTTTTAGTTTTTTTAAACGCTAATTTTTTTATTTTTGTTAAAGCCGACTGTAGATTTCAAGATTTTTGGGTCGGTCGCAAAGGGCTATACAATCTTTTTTATTTAGGCCTCACACTTTATATATGTTTATATATATATAACATTTGTATAATCAATTTTCGTCACATTCTGTAAAATTTCAAATTCAAACTCCTGAAAATGACCTTCTGTTAAAAGAGAAAGAGAGAAAGGGAAAGGGGGCAGTATATCAAATGATCATTCAAGGCATGCTATAGTAAAGATAATTTTTTCTCTTGGGGGGAACTGAAAAAAAAACAGACAGCTATAGGTAAAGATAAGTGATTGCTGAACACTGAAAAAAGACCATGAAGAGAAAGAATTTGTTTTAATAAATGAAATAAATCAAACATCTGTATAACTTTGAATGTATGCAAGTCCTGAAGAGTTCTAAAATACACATTAAACTCTGTCTTTGTAATTTTCCATGCATAATGGCACAAAACACTCAAACGTATACCTGTAGCTCACTGCATGCCCCCTCTTTCCTCTCCATTTCTTCTCTTAAATGTTGCTCAGAATCAGCGACCGTTGACCTGAGTGTATCCACCATTGCATTTCGTTGTGTGAGGGCGCCAGTCAGAGACTCAATCTCATGCCGCATTCCTTTCAGTTCTGCCTCTAGATGGCGCTCTAGACCGTCCTCGAGCCGGTTCTGAGTTCGGGGAAAATGGGAAAAGGAATCGTTTTGATACAACATTTTGTCATCCTTATGTTGACATATATTACTTCTAAAGTGGTGTTACAAAAAAAATTCTTCTAAGATCAGGTTTTACCCACAAACCATATTTATATTTTGTATTTATTAACATTTATTTCCTTCTCAACGGTACAATATGAAACACAATGTATATATAAATAATATATGTAACGATGGTTTCAACATAGAGTATACAGTAAATAGTTCAGATAACAGAATGAGGCGAAAACCTGAAAAGCAAAGCTTGAGTTGGGAACACCCATAATAAGTTAGCACAGTTACTGAGAGAACATTATAGATATTATTATGAAAATTTCATATTTGTATAACAGAACGTTGATAGGAAAGGAAAGTCTTGTCAATTTCTTGATCTCACTACCTCAGTGCAAAGGGAAGATAGAACCATCTAATATACGAAATGCTGATATAATTTATGAAATATAAATGAAGAAAAGGTAGAAAGTAAATATACAGATGTATATTACTTCAATATAATTATATCAATATTAGTGTACCAATTCTTAATAACCAAAATTTGCAAAAGCTATTTTGTTACATTTTTAAAATTCCTAAAAACTGGCGGAAAGCAAGTCCATGATATCACGATGACAAACCCTCTTTCGACAACTACGAAAGAAGAAGAATTTGCATGCAAATGTTGTATTCCATACCTTTTGTTTGAGATTGACTTGGTGCTGTTGCCTAGTCTCATTATCCAGCCTTCTTAACTCTTCAATCCTCTCTGTCAGTTCCATATTAAGAGATGCATTATCACCCTGCACATTATCAAGCCTGGTAAATAAGTAAAACATGAATCCTAATTAAATGATTGGCCGAGAGCGAGTCACATGTTATCGGCTATTAGTGCTATCAAGTAAAGTTCAACATGTATTTTTAAAAGTGCACTTTTTCTAACAAGCTAGTATAAGTGATGTATAATGTATGCAAGAATACCAATGAGCTTGTGTCCTCAACTGATCAAAATATACATAAAGAGGTGAAGCATCTCTTCATTTATGCATATACCTGCCAATAATGCTACCGAAATATTTGGCATAAGTCTGCTTGGGAGCTGGCTGAAATTTAAAATAAAGTACTTAAATAATAGCCACAAGCATTAACTGAAGTACGCTAAGTATTTTATCTACAAGCCGAGAACTGAGTAAAATACTCGTATTTCTGACTTAAAGGCCGGCTGTACTAGTTCAGCCAGAAGGGATTAGACCACCCAGCGTGGTCTAATCCACGTGACCTCCACTGACAGGTGGCTATCTCATTAACTTAGCTCTCAATTAACATCAGAAAAAGAGGATCATGGGGGACCAACAGGCACTGATTGGGGAAGTTTTCTAAATAGAGGGAGCAAGTAGCTATAAGTAGTGCAGTTTGGCTTTAAACCATAATTACATCTGACCTGTTCTCTAGTCTGTTGATCTCCATCTTTAGTCTAGCCTCAGACTCCACCAGGTCCTGGATCTTCCTCTGAGAGTCCTGGAGCTGGGCCCTGAGTCTGGATGTCTCCTCGCTAGCCTGCATGGTCCTCATTCTACCCTCATCCTCGTGGCTCCTGGAAAGATGACATAGAAAATGAATGGATGAAAGATGTGACCTTTCTTATGGTCTATATAAACACCGTCTCTAATGACAATCACTTTGCTGTTGATTTCCTACAGTAACTGAATTCCTAATATCCACACTGGACTTAAAACTATACTTAACCCTACACATAACCTAAAGACCAAATGCAACCCTTACACTAACCGTATATTTTTTACCTCATGAATGTCACCATGAACAAATGTCTGGTCATACTTTCATGCACCAAATCATTTGCTCGGCATATTTGCTGATCGACAGAGACAAGAGGCTACAATAATCCTTTGGATTGTAAAAAACATTAAACAAATTTACATTTCAAATTTGATTGGTTACATTGGTTTAACTTTTATTCTTAAAGGGAAATCCAACACAAATAGACAACTACTTTGAAAGAAAGCAGAAAAATCAGAGAAGCAAACTGATGCACGTTTAAATTAAATCTGACTAAATATAAGAAAGTTATGAATTTTTTAAAGTTGTAATCACTATCCAAAATGTACAGGCACTTCAAATTGGCTAAAGCGGTAATGTCAATGTGATGTAGTGCTGGACTACTTTCCCATCTGTTCCAAAATTTAAATTTTTCAAAAAATCATGGCGCAGGCGGGTCTATTCTTTTAAAAGGAACTATAATAATATGCTATCTATAATATATTTAGAGTAGTGCCCCAAGGGAGAAGGAACTTACGAGAAAAACAGAAATAGGTGATATTTTTGTACATAGCAAATGGGAAAGCTATCTACGTCCTACGTCACAATCCACTGACCAAACTACCAATTTGAGATTCGCATAGACTTAGTGATATCATATTTCAAACATTCATAACTTTCTTAATATTGGTCTGATTCATTTCAAACTTTTGCCATTCTGCTTCTGTTATTTTTCTGCTTTCATACAAATCAATTTATTACAAGGGTTGGATTGCCCTTTAAAATCAATAGACTAAAATACTTGATCACAAGATGCACAAGTCCCCTGAGAATACACGCCTTTTTCCTGTACACTAGAATGCTGCAGAATTCTCCCCATGCATGGTACCACTCTTGCAACATGGGGAGTGTTTCACAAAGTCAAACTAAACTCTAAGTTGGACTTTAAAATTATGGAGAGCCATTTGTAGCTTTTAAAAAAACAATAGTCAAAAGCAAAATTTCAAATATTTTAGACTTTTCATAAATTCAATATCAAGAACATGAAATCTCCAATAATAATAGAAAATGTGAATGATTTGAATCAACATTTTATGCCCTTTAAAATAACTTTTACACAATTTTTCAAAGATGCTAATGGCTTTCCATAATTGTTAAGTCCAACTTAGAGATAAGTTCAACTTAGGATCTTTGTGAAACACCCCCATGGAGTGCTTGATATATACAAGTGGTCGACCTTACCTTAGCATAGCTTCCCTAGAATGGACCTTGCTCTCAAACATAACCATCTGTTCCTTGGTCTCTTTCTGGACCAAGCGAAGGGCCTCCTCCTTGGATTCTAGTTGCTGTTGGAGTGAGCTGACTTCAGATTCTATCATCTGTTTAATACAAAAATTAAATAAACAAAAACAAAAACAAACAGGAGACGGTAATTATTCTATCAGGCTTTATCAAACTTGCTCACTTCAGGCCGCGTTAAAAAATGTGAGGGAGAGAAACAGTGTGTTAAAAAGCTTGAAAACGCCATTTGGTATAATTGGGTTCATATGATTTATAAATTAAAAAGTTGGGCCAGTTATGCTTATGTTTAAGGGTCAAGACTAGGGTTAGATCCTATGTTCCTCAGGAAACACCTGCCAAGGTTGACCTTAAGGCTTGTTTGATAAAACCGCCTCAAAAAAGCCACAGCGTTTATATTTCTTTTGTGTAATATTAAATGGCATCTGCATGCAACAAAAGACTTGCACATAATCACTCAGCTCTGTGTTAATACAAGATGCATAAATCTGAAGTGTATTAGACTTTATAAAAACATACAGTTTTGCAGCATCATATTTGAATGAGCCTTTAGTGTGTAAAGTTAGCCTTAGATCATTTTAGCCCAAGTTAGTTGAAATTAGCATTTGTTAGCCCTAGAGAAGATAAGCCTAAGATTAACCTTAGTCTATGTTATATATTGCCTGATAGTAACTAAAGTAAGCTGTTTGGATAGGGGTAAAATCCCCCTGAATCTGATCTCCAAAATATTTGAGGGATAAAAAGGAAAATTAATTAATCTTCTTTTTGTTTTCAATTAGAAATTCACCATCTGACGGTGAGGGCATTTTCTCTAGCTACTTTCCAAAAGAGATATAACATTTCACTACGACAATTGTTAGCTTCCCCTACTCCCCTAATGACCTCAAACATATGAAAGACCTCTATTGTAGCTCATGGTATGCTGTACAAGTCATTTTGGTGAAATCCCAACGGTTCCCTTTTTTTAGAGAAGTTCTTTCTGGTTTCTTAAATCCTTCTGTGAATTATTTTGTGAAGTGTATATTTAATGTCATATTTAATGTATGAGGTACATATATCACATTTCTATTTAATTTGGGATTAATCGCAAAGCTATCAATGTTAGAATAATATATTTCATTATTATGACCTGTCTTTGGTGTTCTTTCCTTCCCACATCCTCCAATAACTGGTGGTTCTCGTCCTCCACCATCCTCTTCCTCTTTCCAGCCTCTTCCAATAGCTCCTCAAGCCGCTGGATAGCAGTGTTCTTTCCATCCAGCGTGTCTTGCGCCCTCTGTAGTTGAGCTTCGATGTGGACGATGCGAGCTCTAAAGTCCAGGTCGTTCTGGTCTAAGGCTTGTTGACGCTTAGCTAGCTGGTGTTTGTAGGCTGCTGCATCTTGCTGTGTGGAGAAAGAAAGACAAATTATCAAGAATTGTAAAATGATTGCAAATATAAAATGATTGCAAATATAAAATTACTCTGACCACATTCATTTAAACTGCACAAATTTTGATAAAGCATCTCATTTGCTTTGGACACCGAAATGCTCCCCCCCCCCCCTTCAGAAGTTTAAAATGGTTTAAAGAAACATGAAGTTACATATCACTGAACACTTTTGGATCATAATAAACTAAGAAAATAACATACCGTAAAGACATGAACATTAAATTGTCAAACAATAAATGCTTGAGATATCAGTTTGTAAAGTTTGTAAAGAGCATACCGGTACATGCTTTTGATGGGGAAAGGTTACCAACCTGATAAGCCTGGCACTTCTCTGCAAGTTTCTGTCTCTGAGCTTCCAAGCCTTCCACTTGCTTCTTGTATGCACGTCTCTGGACATCCCATTCATGTGCCTGACTTTCAAAATCCTGGGGGAAGGAATCCAAAGAATGAACTACATTACATCTACTGCACTGGACAGAGGCTACTCCTCGAGGAAAAACTCATTTCATCTAATACATTTCTGTTTTTTTGTTTGAGAAACATTGTACCACAAATGTATTTGTGGAATGTTTATATGTATTCTTCCAATTTTCCTGTGATTTTTACAGACTCTGCTCCATTAAAACATGAAGGATGAGAATAATACATCTGTACATGCAAGAAATTTATTTATATTTTTGTTTGTATATGTACGACAAATTTAATTCCTTTGTCTCAGATTCTGAAACAAAATCCTGGATTTAGCTCATGCTGCAATGAGAATTATAAACCTTTGGGTCAGTCAGGAACCCAATGACTTTTACAAGCCGATCGCCTGTCTGATTATCAAGATATTTATGATTGGAATTACAAATTTTCAATTCATAACACTACAGTCTATTGGGGAAAACGAGTATGGTAAAACCGGTCACACACAGTTTTAACTTTTTCGAGGCACTTCTTGATCATGTTGAAGCGCAATTCTTTTAGGGCTTCAATATTACACCATATTACAAACACTAATAACATGTAGGGCCGTGCACCTCAGATTTAACATTGTTAACCCTATGTTAACTGGGGGGGGGGGTCAATTTGACCCCCCCCCCCTGTAGAAATTTCGCGACTACTCCGAAACCGCGGCAGATATAAAATTTTCCTTTCACAACTTTTTACTTTAGAGTCTTATGCATCTTTTAAAATAATTTTTTCGAAAATCGGACCTACGGTTACAAGGTCACGTGACCTTTTGTCTTTGCATGTCAGCCCGAAAATCGCTCATTTTCATGATTTGTGTACAAAACATATGTAAAAGTAATTTTTCCTAAAAATAGATAAAACATTGGTTATTGAGTCTTGTTTAAAGTTTAGATGTTTGTTTTGGGGTCAAAATAGTTGAATTGTAGTTATCAATGAAATAAAACAACAAAAACAATAAAATACATAATAAGTTAAAAAAACAAGAGATAACCTGGCTCTTCGAATTTTTTGTGTTGTATTATTATTCCAAATGGTCTAATAAACATATGTAGTGAAAAAGAATACTTAAATGTGAATAATCTATGATTTATGGGCAGAAATGTGAATTTTATGACCTTATTTGCATAAATTAGCATAAGTATGCAAATGAGTGAATTTTTCAAAAATTTGAAATTACCATAGTATTCTTTACACTTCACTTGACATGCATGCAAATTTTCGCGGCGATCGGCGGTGAACCGGCCGAGATCTTAGGGGGGGGGGGGGGGGGGGGGGGTCAAATTGACCCCCCCCCCCCCCCCAGTAAAAACCTGGTCTGAAATAGCCCAGTTAAGATAGGGTTAAACGATGCCTTTAAGCACTATTTTGGGGGAAAATATCAGTATATAAATGTATAGATAGGTGACTCACATTCTTCATCTCTCATCTCGGTAATGACTTGGTTATTTAGGTAGGTGAAAATGAGAAATAAATACATTTTGGAACAATGCAGTTAATAATGATTACTTACCTCTATCTTGCTTTCAGCCATCCTAAGGTCAACCCTGGCTTTCCGTAGCTTGACCTCTGACTCTTCTTTGACCTTTTCCACACCGTCATTCTGTTTGCCATGGTGACGCTGTAACTTCTCATAACTCTTCTGCAGTGCTACCAGCTGAAATGTCAACAGAGAAGATTACATGTTAAGCTTTGTCAAGGGGCCATGGTTTTTTAGACAAGTCACCAAACTATGAAATTCACAGTATTGAATTAAAATCTCTGCCCCCAGCAGTAATGTCCTTTGCCAAGACATTAATTTACATTTGCCACCCTCCACCCAAGTGAAGTAAATGGTCCCTAGTAAGAAGAAATTCCTTAAATGCTGGAGTATCTTATCATGATAGTTTGGCAAAAGCAGGGGTAATAATATCATTGCAGGGTGCTTAGGGAGGGCAGTTTTAATAATGATGAGGCTACCATGGATAAATGAGACATATTATCATTACTATTTTATCATTTAAATAAGACGAAAACATTGGAAATCTTCATGAGTACCTACGACAACAAATCTTGCATTCATTATTCAAATGATAAGTAAAAAACAGTTTGAAAACATGATATAAATTCCTTTTCTAATTTAGAATCGGCAAAAATAGAAAGAAATATGAAATTTGCTCACTTCTCTCCTCAGTTGGTCAACCTGCTGCTCATATTGTGTGACCAATTCCTTCTGAGTCCTTTCCATTCCAGCGGATTCATGGGTCAAACGATTGGTCTGGAAGGACAAAACACAAACAATTTACACAAAATATAAGCCCCAACTGGACATGTGTGCTTTTAATAGATCAGACTACATAGATCATATCCAGGCATGGGATGGGGAAAGGTGTGAGTAAAGTTAATCTGAAATCCAAGCTGATTTACTTTTCCCTTGAGCAGTGAAAATATATTTTTAACAAAACAAGAGTTACATACATGTACATGAAGCTACATAATATTCCCTGTAATAGCTTCACTGATGAGAAGGAGTACATTCTAAATATGCCCAGGATAGCTAAAGGTATTGTGATTGTTATACATTCAGCAGAGAAATGTAGTCAGGCTTGCGACATAATTTCATGAATTACACATCTAACATACAGTACTTAATATTATTTCCATGTTCAGAAATAAGAAGGCAATTTGACATTGTCACACATTTGATTTCATCATATTACATTTTGAATACTATCCACATTGTATTCAACAAAGCCTGTGAATTTTTTGTTTGGCTTAAATTGACAAAAAAATGATCTTAACCAATGGTTTTAACCTCCAAAAGCGAGTGCACATGTATCTTCGACAATACACTTACATATACCCATATTTTAGTCAACCATAGAAGTTCAAACCATTACTTTAAAGACTTAGACCCCATCTTGTCGCTAGTCCTCCAATCAATCACAAATTTTCAAACTGCTATCTCTCCAGGGCTCCGTCTTATAAAGAGTTGATGTCAATCGCAACTGTGCACATAAGAGATAGGAGACTGCAAACTTGCGATTGATTTGGATCGATTGTAACTCTTTATAAGACGGGGCCCAGGAAATATATTAAACCTCTATGTTGAATTTGAGCCTTTAAGCAGATTCCTAGACTAACCTCTGATGTTTTCACATCCAGTGCCATTTTGATAGTGATGATTTCCTCATCTTTCCGCCTGACCTGAGCCTCCGAGGCTTTGATGCTAGCCTCCCACTCCAGTCTCTTATTGTTGACCATGATGTCAATCTGACGCATCAGCTCCTGCAGCTCGCCCTGGCAGGAAGACAGGGATCCATCAAAGAGGCTGGCGCAAAAGACAATCAATAGTTTTGCATCTTTACTAAACTACACTAACCCAATTCATCCATTAGACTGCAAGAATATTTTACTAAACTTTGATATAAATTTGAAACACTATTTATATGAATGTCTGAAATGTTGTACAGTGAAACCAGCTATGCATAGAAGACCACCCATCTATAAAGAGACTTTTTTCATTTCCCTTGAAGAGTGTGTCCATGAACTGTGTACCTAAAGACCACCTGGCTATAAAGACCATATTTCTTCTCTCCCCTGGCCCTGAGTGGTCTTGATATACAGGCTTCACTGTGAAAATGCTATTTTTATGTATTTCCTTCACCATGGCCCCACACACTGATGTAAGGCTTATCAATATGCCAGACTCTTCTAGGAGATGTTGAAAGGGATTATCATTTCAAGGTTCAAGATAATAATAATAATGATAATAGCGCGTTCTTATATAGCGCTTTTCAGGACCGCTGGCTTTCTCAAAAGGCTTTACAGATCAGTATTACCCTGGTCATTGGATTCAGGCTTACCAGCACACAATGACAATGTATGCACATTCTCCACTCCTTGGGGAGCATTCCAGCCAGGCGTCATATTTACAAGCGCATACTTGCTAATCTAAGCACATTAGCTTTCGCACCCTACCGGCTATCCTACTGTATACAATTATAAAGGCTTACCCAGCCATTTGGGCCTGCTGAACAATGTCTCCCATGGCAGCTTTTCCTTCATCCGCACCTTGTGCAGAAGCTCAGATCAACTGAAGTTACTTAATGCAGGATACATAACAAAGCTTGGTCCAATAGAATACAGTGTTTTTGCCCCTAAGAAAAATGAATGAAAGATTTATGATCAAGCTTGAGTGAAAGATGTCTATCATCAAGAAGTCCTATTTTTACCTTTGAAGAATAAATCATTAAATGAATTACTACAGTGTGTCCCGAAAAAAACTATACACTTTTGAAATGGCTGCCGAATAACAAATATATGATTCTAGGGGGAAAAGTTTTATATGTATGGAAAGCTCATAAACTCAACTTTCATATGACACCAAAAAGTTTGAAAATAATTCATGCTTGGGTGAGTACTGGTCACTTTTGTAAAGGGTATGGAAATTAGGTTGCGCAGGAATTAGCCTTCCAATTTGTGAGAGGTAAATCCTTTGGAGCTTACCGAATTGAGAGTGATATGATACATTCATGATTTGCTGAGTGAATTTCATGGTTTATTAAACCAAACTTTTATGCACGGAACAGGAATTTATTTTTCTATTGCAGCATTGTAACTTTCCCTGGTAGACTCAGTGGTGTGTTCATGAGAGTCCGGATGGGGTGATGGTACATGTTGTAATTTCCATGTTACAAACTGTTATTTTTTACATTTGTGACTTTGAATAAAAACCTTCACCCCACATTTCAGTTACCATTTACCTGAAGAATAAGTAGCCGACATCTTGGACATTCCTTTTGTCAGCAAACCGTATTTGAATATTCAATTTGCATTATCCCTACCTGGGTATTGAGTAAATCAATGAGATGTTCAACTAATCTTACAATAATTGAAATGTGGGGTGAAGGTTTTTATTCAAAGTCACAGATGTAAGAGAATAACAGTTTGTAACATGGAAATTACAACATGTACCATCACCCCATCCTGACTCCCATGAACACACCACTGAGTCTACCAGGGAAGTTACAGTGCTACAATAAAAATGCAATTCCTGTTAACTCATGCATAAAATGTTAATCCCATAAACCAAACAATTCACTCAGCAAACCCAAACTTATCACAATTGATCATAAATTGGTCATATCATCCTCAATTCGGTAAGCTCCAAAGGATTTACCTCTCACAAATTGGAAGGCTAATTCCTGCGCAACCAAATTTTCATACCCTTTACAAAAGTGAGCAGTGCTCACCCGAGCATGAATTATTTTCGCAACTTTTGGTGTCATATGAAAGTTGAGTATATGAGCTTTCCATACATATATAACTCTTCCCCCTAGAATCATATATTTGTTATTCGGCAGCCATTTCAAAAGTGTATAGTTTTTTTCGGGACACACTGTAAAGACCAGTTTTGGAAATGCCCCCCTCTCAAAACAAATGAAATGGAAGCTCTTAATACCAATCATGTGAAAGAAAATGTTTTGACTAATAAGTGATGATACAAATTTTGCCTACTAATTGATATATTTGGTAAATTATTATATCCATTTGGACCTGATAGATATCACACACGTGTCGCGTAGTCCCACATACATATTTCTGTGTACAGTGCTTGTAACTTTACACACTCTCACTCCTATACATGCTCCTATTCTCACTCCTGTACCATGGACACTCTCATACACACTCCCATTCACACTCCCATACACTAGCTAAGGTCTGCTCGCCCATCCCTGGAATTCTCTTGTGTCAAGAAGTGTTGGGTATTTCAAAATGTTAACAACAAAAAACAAGAAAGCTCCCTCCCGACCTTCCTTCATTGGAGCAAAATAAGTACATGAATTAAAACCTTGGACACTATCTGATCTGAATTGCCATGTCATGATTGCTACAAAACCTTATAATCACTATTCAATATATATTTATACATTTTAAAAAGGTGTTACAAGTGAATGGAAGCATACAATGTAAAAAGTAAAGTGTAAGCAGACAATGAGACTTCGGACCATTCAACAGGTAGATAATTAAGAGAAATGGGAAAGTGTAAATGGTGAAATAAAGAGGTTGTCTGCAAACTTTTATATTAATGGCTGTTTATGAAGGTCTGATACTTCCAGCATATTTAAGACAAAATCATATTCATAAACCAAGAAATCTTGCCAAGTTCTTTGATTTCACATACAATTTTTCTTGAAATAGTTTTACTTTAAAAAGGCCATTAACAAAATCTGCAATGGTCCATTGCTGACCACACTGAAAAGGGAATAGCTAAAACTATAAAGAGCCTCTACTCTCTAGATTTAAGTGTAAATCAGTTTTCTATTAGGAATTTGTTTTCAAAGAACACAAAAGTCTCAAAAGAGAAGGCACTCCAGTTAAAACTAGTGGTAAAAATACAACTTAGAAGGCAACGTTGTTGTTTGTCACGTCTCATCTCAAGACTCAAATCAAGAGTATGAGATATTCAATTCAAGACAAGACTCTCACTCAGTCGCAGTCTCTCACTCAGCTCACGTCACTTATCATAGGGAGGCCAATGCCCGGGCGTAAGGCTTCTACGCCTACGATTTGTGCGCTCGTCGTCCAAGTCAGAAAATTACCAGAAGAAAAAAAATGGGGAAAAAAAAGAAAACAAATATCTATGGAATAAAATGTATAACAAATACACAATTACACACTCCACAACATACCTATAATCACGGATCTGTAACGGTCTTTCACCATTTGTTGACGATCTTGCAGATTTTGATGTTTTTAGATCCAATAATTCTGTTAGCAGACGACCTTGGCGCACATATGAGAAACTAGAAGGGTCCTAGAGGGCGATGAGGTTAGCTCACTAAAATCCTTCTCAATGACTGAAGGTAGAGCCTAAAAATATGGAATCAATTTAATATCAAAGAACTTTTGATAGAGATTAACATATCAGTTGTGCACAAATGTCACTTTTAACAACTAGAAAATATAACGAAAAACGATTATATCTTTTTAATTGCAGATTTTTACAAACTGCACATACGAAGGTAGATAGAGTACGATGTTTTTGTCAATCTTGCGTTGGTTTGAGACCCATAGCTAGAGCCATCTCAAATTGGGGAGCAAAACTGTGAACAGATACGTCATTGTTCCAGCCCAAAATCGAAGTCTTGCGACATCATAATATGAATATGTATGAGGTCCGGTCTCATCGCGCGCAAAACAAATTTGACGTAGTCTTACACATAGTACCTTTTTCTCAGCACCAGACACCAGTGTCGTGCAGTAATGTATGAGAAGTGTAAAAAAAGACATTTCAGTAAAAAAAAAAAAGTCTACGTGAGCAGTCTATACTCCAATTGAGAAGTGTAATGAATGCCATGGTTTGAACGTGTGTGTTTTAGTGTATGATATCATCATATGGTTAGTGAGAGAGAGAGAGAGAGAGAGAGGGAGAGAAATATCTCCGTCAGTACACGTCTATCAATGCGTGCAGTCCTATTGACTATGTTTGATTCCGTATTGTGTTTGCTGCAAAGTTCTGTGCAAGTTGGATTTATCGATCGTGGATTTATCGACCGTTGATAGTGTCAAATTGATCTTTACTCATGAGGAAATAATTGGAATACAAACTAAGGTAGGCCTATTTATTTATTTCAATAATTTTCTTAATTTACAATGAGTGGCTTTCGAGCTTTCTAGTTTTGACCCTCCATGCCATGGCATGGCTAGCATGGCTCGATTGGCTCGATTGCGGCTTGCATGCAATTACCGTACCTGGACGGCCTGTAGTACTGTGTCGGTGTGTGCGACTAATTCAAGGCTAGCCGGTGATGATGAATGTACTTTCGCGCGAAGTTTTGAACTTGTTGTCCGGGCAATGACCATGATGACACGCCCATTCCCTCGGGCCTGTCTAATTCTCGACGTAATATTTGGGACCATGAAATTGATTGTTTCAAGGCTCTTACGGACGGCCAGCCGTAGAAGGAAGGGAGTTCTTAAAAGCTGGATATCTCCTATTTGATGGAACTTCTGGAGTCGGAAGATGGGTGAATTTTCTTAGTGAAGGTAAATGCTTTCTTTTAATCTTAGTTTTATTATAAACAAATTAGTAATTAAAAAGTTAGATTTGGGCATTGGCCTCCCTACTTATCAATCTCACTTTCTCATCAGTCTCACTGCTCACCCATGAAAGATTAAGTCAATGGAACTGCCAATATTAAGTTGAATGTGGAGAGACTTTACATAAAACATTAAGTACATTAATGCAACTAGGAGTGGTTTGCAGCTATTTGAGTGTCAAAAACAAAGCAAAAGGCAAGTAGAAAACGCCCACGACATGTGATAGATGCGCAGCGCAAAAGTTTACAAACAAAATAGTAAACGTATGGGACCGAATCAAAGAAACTCGACAACTTCCTACCTACCCTCGATTTACCACAATGGAATTAACACAATCATACATCATTGTCACACCCCAGATCATGAAAAAAAAAGTATTTGAAAATATCTGTAGGTATATTGAAAGATATTGAACACTTACCTTGGCCTTGCAAGGCCTTGTTTAGGCTTTACGAAAGTAGAAATGTAAACAAGATCAAAAGACGCGCCTGTTATCGATTGCTCTACGTTAGGAATACCGATACACGGGGCCGGGATCGGGAGGGCGCAAGCTAATCATGGTTTGTAGTCAGGATCAGGCAGGCCAGGATCAACTTTTATTTTAGGTAGTCAATTAGATCAACTTAGATGATACTGTTCAACACCTAATTTTAATGTTCATCTATGTCTGTGCACTAACGGCGATATAGCAGCATCGTTGTTTTTGTTTTGTAATTAACCATATCACGCATACAGTATATAAAAGGGGGAATGACCATATACGCGTGCGTGCCCCTATAACTCGATCCTTTGTTTAATTTTGGCTCTCTTTTGAACTATTTATCCAAAAGGCAACCTTTATTCTGAAGACCATGAAACTGATGCATTTCTTAGTACACTAAATCTTAAAGGAGGCCAACAGGGTCTGGGTATAATTCTAAACCACAAGTTTTTGATGACCTATATTTTTTTGGTCAAAATTGTTAGGAATTCGATCTAGCTTATATAGCCCCCACCTCGGTCCTACCCCTTTTACGAAATTCTAGAGTCACCCCTGTGAGGGATCTCTTCCCCCTCTATACCAAAACGCATCGTTGACATAGACCAAACATAATATAATTACAATTATTAAAGGATTTAGTACGTTTATTTGTCTGCATCCAGATAGAGCAGCTGAATTACCCCTACGGTATACATGTCAATTACATTGCAAATTTTAATCAAAATTTGCTGTCAATCTTGCATGTATTTTATTTTATATTTTTTTGTAATACATGTTGTGTGAAATAGAGCAGTGGTGGTTCTAGAATAATCGTTTGTTGCGGGAGGTGGGGGTGCATGAGTATGGAAGAGGGGGGTGGGGTAGAGGTAGGGTGGAAAGGTGGTCGAGGTAGGGTGGAAAGGTGGCCGAGGTATAGTGGTAGAGGTAGGGTAGTGGGGTGGTAGAGGTAGGATGGAGGGGTGGTAGAGGTAGGTTGGAGCGGGTGGTAGAGGTAGGGTGGGAAAAGAGGTAGGGATGTAGTAGATTTAGGGTGGTAGGAAAGGTAGGATCAAATGAGAGATAAGGGTGGAGACGGTAGAGAAGTGGTAGAGGTAGGGTGGAATGTGGATGGAGGAGAGGTAGGGTGGATGGAGGAGAGGTAGGGTGGATGGAGGAGAGGTAGGGTGGATGTAGGAGAGGTAGGGTGGAAGGAGGAGAGGTGGGGTGGATGGAGGTGAGGTAGGGTGGATGAAGAGGTAGGGTGGATGGAGGAGAGGTAGGGTGGATGGAGGAGAAGTAGAGTGGATGGAGGGGAGGTAGGGTGGATGGAGGAGAGGTAGGGTGGATGGAGGAGAGGTAGGGTGGATGGAGGAGAGGTAGGGTGGATGGAGGAGAAGTAGAGTGGATGGAGGAGAGGTAGGGTGGATGGAGGAGAGGTAGAGTGGATGGAGGAGAGGTAGGGTGGAAGGAGGAGAGGTAGGGTGGATGGAGGAGAGGTAGAGTGGATGGATGAGAGGTAGGGTGGATGGTGGAGAGAGTTAGGGTGGATGGAGGATGGGTAGGGTGGTGGAGGAGAGGTAGGGTGGTAGAGGTAGGGTGGAAGGAGGAGAGGTAGGGTGGCTGGAGGAGAGGTAGAGTGGATGGATGAGAGGTAGGGTGGATGGTGGAGAGAGTTAGGGTGGATGGAGGATGGGTAGGGTGGATGGAGGATGGGTAGTGTGGTGGAGGAGAGGTAGGGTGGAAAGGTAGGGTGGATGAAGGTGTAGGGTGGATGGAGGAGAGGTAGGGTGGATAAAGAAGAGGAAGGGTGGATGGAGAAGAGGAAGGGTGGATTGAGAATGGGTAGGGTGGTGGAGGAGAGGTAGGGTGGATGGAGAAGAGGTAGGGTGGATGGAGAAGAGGTAGGGTGGATGGAGAAGAGGTAGGGTGGATGGAGAAGAGGTAGGGTGGATGGAGAATGGGTAGGGTGGTGGAGGAGAGGTAGGGTGGTAGAGGTAGGGTGGATGGAGGTGAGGTAGAGTGGAGAGGTAGGGTGGATGAAGGTGAGGTAGGGTGGATGAATGGGTAGGGTGGATGGAGGAGAGGTAGGGTGGAAGGAGGAGAGGTAGGGTGGTAGAGGTAGGGTGGTAGAGGTATGGTGGATGGAGGTGAGGTAGGGTGGATGAAGAGGTAGGGTGGATGAAGGGGTAGGGTGGATAGAGGAGAGGTAGGGTGGAAGGAGGAGAGGAAGGGTGGATGGAGTAGAGGTAGGGTGGATGGAGAATGGGTAGGGTGGATGGAGGAGAGGTAGGGTGGAAGGAGGAGGGGTAGGGTGGATGGAGGAGAGGTAGGGTGGATGGAGGAGAGGTAGGGTGGATGTAGGAGAGGTAGGGTGGATGGAGGAGAGGTAGGGTGGAAGGAGGAGAGGTAGGGTGGAAGGAGGAGAGGTAGGGTGGATGGAGGAGAGGTAGGTGGATGTAAGAGGGGTAGGGTGGAAGGAGGAGAGGTAGGGTGGACGGGAGGTAGAGGTAGGGTGGATGGAGGAGAGGTAGGGTGGATGTAGGAGGGGTAGGGTGGAAGGAGGAGAGGTAGGGTGGAAGGAGGAGAGGTAGGGTGGAAGGAGGAGAGGTTGGGTGGAAGGAGGAGAGGTAGGGTGGATGGAGTAGAGGTAGGGTGGATGGGGAATGGGTAGGGTGGAAGGAGGAGAGGTAGGGTGGATGGAGAATGGGTAGGGTGGATGGAGGAGAGGTAGGGTGGAAGGAGGAGAGGTAGGGTGGACGGGAGGTAGAGGTAGGGTGGATGGAGTAGAGGTAGGGTGGATGGGGAATGGGTAGGGTGGAAGGAGGAGAGGTAGGGTGGAAGGAGGAGAGGTAGGGTGGATGGAGGAGAGGTAGAGTGGATGGATGAGAGGTAGGGTGGAAGGAGGAGAGGTAGGGTGGATGGAGGAGAGGTAGAGTGGATGGATGAGAGGTAGGGTGGATGGTGGAGAGAGTTAGGGTGGATGGAGGATGGGTAGGGTGGATGGAGGATGGGTAGTGTGGTGGAGGAGAGGTAGGGTGGATGGAGGATGGGTAGTGTGGTGGAGGAGAGGTAGGGTGGTAGAGGTATGGTGGATGGAGGTGAGGTAGAGTGGAGAGGTAGGGTGGATGAAGGTGTAGGGTGGATGGAGGAGAGGTAGGGTGGATGAATGGGTAGGATGGATGGATGGATGGAGGAGAGGTAGGGTGGAAGGAGGAGAGGTAGGGTGGTAGAGGTAGGGTGGTAGAGGTATGGTGGATGGAGGTGAGGTAGGGTGGAGAGGTAGGGTGGATAGAGGAGAGGAAGGGTGGATGGAGTAGAGGTAGGGTGGATGGAGAATGGGTAGGGTGGATGGAGGAGAGGTAGGGTGGAAGGAGGAGGGGTAGGGTGGATGGAGGAGAGGTAGGGTGGATGGAGGAGAGGTAGGGTGGATGTAGGAGAGGTAGGGTGGATGGAGGAGAGGTAGGGTGGAAGGAGGAGAGGTAGGGTGGATGGAGTAGAGGTAGGGTGGATGGAGGAGAGGTAGGGTGGAAGGAGGAGAGGTAGGGTGGAAGGAGGAGAGGTAGGGTGGATGGAGGAGAGGTAGGGTGGATGGAGAATGGGTAGGGTGGATGGAGGAGAGGTAGGGTGGAAGGAGGAGAGGTAGGGTGGACGGGAGGTAGAGGTAGGGTGGATGGAGTAGAGGTAGGGTGGATGGGGAATGGGTAGGGTGGAAGGAGGAGAGGTAGGGTGGAAGGAGGAGAGGTAGGGTGGATGGAGGAGAGGTAGAGTGGATGGATGAGAGGTAGGGTGGAAGGAGGAGAGGTAGGGTGGATGGAGGAGAGGTAGAGTGGATGGATGAGAGGTAGGGTGGATGGTGGAGAGAGTTAGGGTGGATGGAGGATGGGTAGGGTGGATGGAGGATGGGTAGTGTGGTGGAGGAGAGGTAGGGTGGATGGAGGATGGGTAGTGTGGTGGAGGAGAGGTAGGGTGGTAGAGGTATGGTGGATGGAGGTGAGGTAGAGTGGAGAGGTAGGGTGGATGAAGGTGTAGGGTGGATGGAGGAGAGGTAGGGTGGATGAATGGGTAGGATGGATGGATGGATGGAGGAGAGGTAGGGTGGAAGGAGGAGAGGTAGGGTGGTAGAGGTAGGGTGGTAGAGGTATGGTGGATGGAGGTGAGGTAGGGTGGAGAGGTAGGGTGGATAGAGGAGAGGAAGGGTGGATGGAGTAGAGGTAGGGTGGATGGAGAATGGGTAGGGTGGATGGAGGAGAGGTAGGGTGGAAGGAGGAGGGGTAGGGTGGATGGAGGAGAGGTAGGGTGGATGGAGGAGAGGTAGGGTGGATGTAGGAGAGGTAGGGTGGATGGAGGAGAGGTAGGGTGGAAGGAGGAGAGGTAGGGTGGATGGAGTAGAGGTAGGGTGGATGGAGGAGAGGTAGGGTGGAAGGAGGAGAGGTAGGGTGGAAGGAGGAGAGGTAGGGTGGATGGAGGAGAGGTAGGTGGATGTAAGAGGGGTAGGGTGGAAGGAGGAGAGGTAGGGTGGATGGAGGAGAGGTAGGGTGGATGTAGGAGGGGTAGGGTGGAAGGAGGAGAGGTAGGGTGGAAGGAGGAGAGGTAGGGTGGAAGGAGGAGAGGTTGGGTGGAAGGAGGAGAGGTAGGGTGGATGGAGTAGAGGTAGGGTGGATGGGGAATGGGTAGGGTGGAAGGAGGAGAGGTAGGGTGGATGGAGAATGGGTAGGGTGGATGGAGGAGAGGTAGGGTGGAAGGAGGAGAGGTAGGGTGGACGGGAGGTAGAGGTAGGGTGGATGGAGTAGAGGTAGGGTGGATGGGGAATGGGTAGGGTGGAAGGAGGAGAGGTAGGGTGGATGGAGAATGGGTAGAGTGGATGGAGGAGAGGTAGGGTGGAAGGAGGAGAGGTAGGGTGGATGGAGGAGAGGTAGAGTGGATGGATGAGAGGTAGGGTGGATGGTGGAGAGAGTTAGGGTGGATGGAGGATGGGTAGGGTGGATGGAGGATGGGTAGTGTGGTGGAGGAGAGGTAGGGTGGATGGAGGATGGGTAGTGTGGTGGAGGAGAGGTAGGGTGGTAGAGGTATGGTGGATGGAGGTGAGGTAGAGTGGAGAGGTAGGGTGGATGAAGGTGTAGGGTGGATGGAGGAGAGGTAGGGTGGATGAATGGGTAGGATGGATGGATGGATGGAGGAGAGGTAGGGTGGAAGGAGGAGAGGTAGGGTGGTAGAGGTAGGGTGGTAGAGGTATGGTGGATGGAGGTGAGGTAGGGTGGAGAGGTAGGGTGGATAGAGGAGAGGAAGGGTGGATGGAGTAGAGGTAGGGTGGATGGAGAATGGGTAGGGTGGATGGAGGAGAGGTAGGGTGGAAGGAGGAGGGGTAGGGTGGATGGAGGAGAGGTAGGGTGGATGGAGGAGAGGTAGGGTGGATGTAGGAGAGGTAGGGTGGATGGAGGAGAGGTAGGGTGGAAGGAGGAGAGGTAGGGTGGATGGAGTAGAGGTAGGGTGGATGGAGGAGAGGTAGGGTGGAAGGAGGAGAGGTAGGGTGGAAGGAGGAGAGGTAGGGTGGATGGAGGAGAGGTAGGTGGATGTAAGAGGGGTAGGGTGGAAGGAGGAGAGGTAGGGTGGATGGAGGAGAGGTAGGGTGGATGTAGGAGGGGTAGGGTGGAAGGAGGAGAGGTAGGGTGGAAGGAGGAGAGGTAGGGTGGAAGGAGGAGAGGTTGGGTGGAAGGAGGAGAGGTAGGGTGGATGGAGTAGAGGTAGGGTGGATGGGGAACGGGTAGGGTGGAAGGAGGAGAGGTAGGGTGGATGGAGAATGGGTAGGGTGGATGGAGGAGAGGTAGGGTGGAAGGAGGAGAGGTAGGGTGGACGGGAGGTAGAGGTAGGGTGGATGGAGGAGAGGTAGGTGGATGTAGGAGGGGTAGGGTGGAAGGAGGAGAGGTAGGGTGGACGGGAGGTGAGGTAGGGTGGAGAGGTAGGGTGGGTGAAGGGGTAGGGTGGATGGAGGAGAGGTAGGGTGGATGGAGGAGAGGTAGGGTGGAAGGAGGAGAGGTAGGGTGGATGGAGGAGAGGTAGGGTGGATGGAGAAGAGGTAGGGTGGATGGAGGAGAGGTAGGGTGGATGGAGTAGAGGTAGGGTGGTTGGGGAATGGGTAGGGTGGATGGAGGAGAGGTAGGGTGGAAGGAGGAGAGGTAGGGTGGGTGGAGGAGAGGTAGGGTGGAAGGAGGAGAGGTAGGGTGGATGGAGGAGAGGTAGGGTGGATGTAGGAGAGGTAGGGTGGATGGAGGAGAGGTAGGGTGGAAGGAGGAGAGGTAGGGTGGATGGAGGAGAGGTAGGGTGGAAGGAGGAGAGGTAGGGTGGATGGAGGAGAGGTAGGGTGGATGGAGAAGAGGTAGGGTGGATGGAGGAGAGGTAGGGTGGATGGAGGAGAGGTAGGGTGGATGGAGTAGAGGTAGGGTGGTTGGGGAATGGGTAGGGTGGATGGAGGAGAGGTAGGGTGGATGGAGGAGAGGTAGGGTGGAAGGAGGAGGGGTAGGGTGGATGGAGGAGAGGTAGGGTGGATGGAGGAGAGGTAGGGTGGAAGGAGGAGAGGTAGGGTGGATGTAGGAGAGGTAGGGTGGATGGAGGAGAGGCAGGGTGGAAGGAGGAGAGGTAGGTCGATGTAGGAGAGGTAGGGTGGAAGGAGGAGAGGTAGGGTGGATGGAGGAGAGGTAGGTGGATGTAGGATGGGTAGGGTGGAAGGAGGAGAGGTAGGGTGGACGGGAGGTAGAGGTAGGGTGGATGGAGAATGGGTAGGGTGGATGGAGGAGAGGTAGGGTGGAAGGAGGAGAGGTAGGGTGGACGGGAGGTAGAGGTAGGGTGGAAGGAGGAGAGGTAGGGTGGAAGGAGGAGAGGTAGGGTGGAAGGAGGAGAGGTAGGGTGGATGGAGGAGAGGTAGGTGGATGTAGGAGGGGTAGGGTGGAAGGAGGAGAGGTAGGGTGGAAGGAGGAGAGGTAGGGTGGAAGGAGGAGAGGTTGGGTGGAAGGAGGAGAGGTAGGGTGGATGGAGTAGAGGTAGGGTGGATGGGGAATGGGTAGGGTGGAAGGAGGAGAGGTAGGGTGGATGGAGAATGGGTAGGGTGGATGGAGGAGAGGTAGGGTGGAAGGAGGAGAGGTAGGGTGGACGGGAGGTAGAGGTAGGGTGGATGGAGGAGAGGTAGGTGGATGGAGGAGAGGTAGGTGGATGTAGGAGGGGTAGGGTGGAAGGAGGAGAGGTAGGGTGGACGGGAGGTGAGGTAGGGTGGAGAGGTAGGGTGGGTGAAGGGGTAGGGTGGATGGAGGAGAGGTAGGTTGGAAGGAGGAGAGGTAGGGTGGATGGAGGAGAGGTAGGGTGGATGGAGAAGAGGTAGGGTGGATGGAGGAGAGGTAGGGTGGATGGAGTAGAGGTAGGGTGGTTGGGGAATGGGTAGGGTGGATGGAGGAGAGGTAGGGTGGATGGAGGAGAGGTAGGGTGGAAGGAGGAGGGGTAGGGTGGATGGAGGAGGGGTAGGGTGGATGGAGGAGAGGTAGGGTGGAAGGAGGAGAGGTAGGGTGGATGTAGGAGAGGCAGGGTGGAAGGAGGAGAGGTAGGTCGATGTAGGAGAGGTAGGGTGGAAGGAGGAGAGGTAGGGTGGAAGGAGGAGAGGTAGGGTGGATGGAGGAGAGGTAGGTGGATGTAGGATGGGTAGGGTGGAAGGAGGAGAGGTAGGGTGGACGGGAGGTAGAGGTAGGGTGGAAGGAGGAGAGGTAGGGTGGAAGGAGGAGAGGTAGGGTGGAAGGAGGAGAGGTAGGGTGGACGGGAGGTAGAGGTAGGGTGGAAGGAGGAGAGGTAGGGTGGAAGGAGGAGAGGTAGGGTGGATGGAGGAGAGGTAGGTGGATGTAGGAGGGGTAGGGTGGAAGGAGGAGAGGTAGGTGGACGGGAGGTAGAGGTAGGGTGGAAGGAGGAGAGGTAGGGTGGACGGGAGGTAGAGGTAGGGTGGATGTAGGAGGGGTAGGGTGGAAGGAGGAGAGGTAGGGTGGAAGGAGGAGAGGTAGGGTGGAAGGAGGAGAGGTAGGGTGGACGGGAGGTAGAGGTAGGGTGGATGGAGGAGAGGTAGGTGGATGTAGGAGGGGTAGGGTGGAAGGAGGAGAGGTAGGGTGGACGTGAGGTAGAGTTTGGGTCTAGGAAGGAGAGATTGGTTGGTGGTGGAGGTAGGGTGGTGGTAGAAGTAGGATGGTAGTAGAATCAGGACGGTTGTAAGTAAACTGATAGTTGAAGTAGAGGTATGACTGTGTCGGGAAAGGGTACGAAATGAAGGAAGGTAGCAGATGAAAGACTTTCACATACACAAACACACACATGCTCTCATTATAAACGTCTAAAACGTTTGAGAAGCTTATTTCATTGGAAATAAAAACAGAGACAGTAGTAAGCATTTTAAAATTTCAATTTATCTTTGAGCATTACATTTTGTATTACATCACAAAGGTTAATAATGACAAATTATTTTCTTTATTTGTGTATTCAATTCATATTCTTTCTCACTAAATCGTTAATTCGATCATAGAGTTATACATATTGTTACATTATTGCATTAGGTCATTGGAAAATATCAAAATATTATACTAATGACGCATATATTACATTTGCATTTTCGAGAGTTTCAATGACATTGACATTGTTCAAACAAATAATCTCAGTAAATAGTGTAGGATGCATCAATTAATTCACAGTTATGAGTATTGCATTGAGACACAAACAATGATATTACCCAGGGGCGTCAATCCTAAGGCTAGCAACTAATTTCAGAAGTGTCTGTATACAGAACATACTAATGCAATGTCTGCCCGAACGATGGATTGACGCCCCTACCCACATCGATGTGATTGGAGATGTCATAAAGACATTTGATAAATGTCTCCTCTCGCCATCATACCTGTCATGTGGGTCGTACATGGCACAGAACGTACAGTTACCAGGGTTACATGTGGCAAGTAGAGTATACCTTGATAGATAACTACACTATCATGCAATATAGATATTGGATGACTGTTGGACAGAATGAACATCATTATGCCCAATAAAATATACATCACCCTAGTACCAATTGGAAATAATCCTTAAGATTGTGGAACTCAAAATCTAATTCTTGTATCATCATCCGACTTTGATAGGATGAGGATTTAACTATTGATGACAAAAATTAAAAGGGGGTATATGACGGGGGAAGGTAATGATGTTCCTCATGTGAGTCTTTGCCCCCTCCCATATGAGTCGAAGGTGGTATATTTGGGAATAGGTACTTTATTACCCCTCCCCCATAGTGTAATAATGGGAGGAGCCCATCAATGTAGGAGCACTGCATATATATGCCACTAGCTAGGCTCCTCCCTGTCACTGTATTATGCATGGGTATGCAGGGGAGGGACCCATTTGAAGATGATGTTCTGCGTTTCCCCTCCCCTTCTAGCTTTCAACAGATACTGAGAGGAGCAATTGATTAAAGCTCTTCCCTATCTGTATATGCATGGGTATGCAGGGGAGGGACCCATTTGAAGATGATGTTCTGCGTTTCCCCTCCCCTTCTAGCTTACAACAGATAATGAGAGGAGCAATTGATTGAAGCTCCTCCCTATCTGTTGTGTTTAAGAATGGTTCTATAGGGGAGGGGTAAATTCAGACACATTTTGCCTTTTTTATCATCCATTGACTCAGGATGGGGGTATTCCCTACCACTGTCCTCTAATTCCTTTTGTTTAGCTCAACTAGGAGGGGCTCCGTTCTCCCATCATCACCCCCTTCAATTAAAAATATTTAAAAAATCTTATGACCAAACGCCCCGACCCTCTAAGGGCAAAGGCACTATAATTCCAAAAGAGAATCCCAGTATACCTTGCTTGCCACCTGTAGTAAACAATTTTAAAAAAATGATTGAAAAAAGGTGCAGGTATTTCAATGCTAAACCATCCACTGTATGCAAACGATAAGGATATTTCTATCCTAAAACCATAACAAAATACCAGTTGGGGGAAAAGGTGCAGAAGAACAGGCTACATACTCGCCTGGCTGCACCAAGCTGGTATGTATGCTACAAGATTAATGTATCTTCATCGTTATGTAAAAAACATCAGTTTAATTGTCGTAAAGTGAGAGAGAGAGAGGGGATGCACTGACTTGATAAAATCATATAAGCCAATTTGAGGAAACACTATACATTTCTCCTATTCCCCTCTCCCACATATTCTGCTAAAATCTTTAAATCACATCTTGAACATAAAAATGTGTTGTAATAGTAGAACATTCATTACCAATACGACAAACATTCTTGTATGGTAAGAAACTGTCTACCAAAAAAAAAACTATACTCTCTCCTATAAATATACAGTGGATGGCACTATACCAGTCATACATTCTTTTAACCATGGAGACCAACAAATATTATTCATGAAAGCTTTCAGCCATTATGTAATCACGTTTCTCATATATCATATTTCTGTAAAGTGTTTACAGACATCGCAGATGTGTAGACACTAGTATTATACCATCTGATGAGATGATCACCATTATAGTGCAAAAATCTGTTTTGAGATGAACAAAACAAGGAGCACTAAAAAATTGCCAGTTACATGGACAGGCACCTTGCCTGTTATATCTCCCGGTATAAACCGCAAGATGAGGCAGATGAGACTGCTTAGTAGGAACGTGAAATTGTATGGCATGGTTAAAAGAACGAATGCAATCTGCGATATAGCTACGCTTGTGACAGTTCCTAATTCACCAGTGATACACACGTATGCATCCATGAATATGGTACATACACCAAGCCAAGCTAACAATCAAGCTTAGTCCAGGCTTCAAGAGGACTAGCCTCCATCCTCATCGAAATGAAGGCTCCTGGATCTGTTAACAGAAGAATGTGGGGACCTACAATCAAATTATATTACAGTATGAATTTTTACTAACAATAATTAGAATGATATGGGATAGAAGAGTTCCCAACATACTATGGCACATTAGAAGTGTCGTTAATACAATATCAGGTATGGCAATCATCCCTTTAAAGATATAAATAAATGTATATATAAACAGGAAACTTGCGTTGCCTTTTAATCATTTCATATTCACAATGACAAAGCTCTTTCACAACAAAGGATTCAGCTTTTTAAATATCAATCTACATTAAGGTAACAAGTATAGCATGATAACTAGTATGACAACCAGTGGAGAACAGAAAGTATGATAACAACTTAAAAATGATAACAATATTATAACAACTTAAATAGTGCTTTAACTTGGTTCATAATATTAATTATTAACCGTATCAAAAATCTGAGCAGTTTTTGTACAAGAGAAAATACTGGAATATATGATATACAAATTAATGATAACAAATGTATTTATTTCTATATTTATGAGTTGTAACATACATACAAAATTGCCTATTTGCAAGGTACAATAAAACTTTTCATGCCAGGAATATATTGTGTTAGGTTTTTTTTTTCTAGTTCTCTCACAAACACTAGGAATTAAAGCATGGCACAATGATGCACAATTGTTATTATTTGTTATGGTATTATTACCCAACTTAATTAACACTTCCACGTCTGGAAATGAAAAAAAAAGTTGCTGATGCAAAAGAGTTTACTCACCCACGTCTGGGTTCATACACCCTATTGCATATTCAGTATTAAATTACCTGCTGAAACAAAGAAAGATTGTGAATCTTTTTGTGTGTGTGCAATTTAACAAACAGTTCTTCCATGTATTATTCCATATTGTTGTGCTGAGACTCATAAGCAACACGTGACTGAGAATAAATCCTATCTTCGTTCCCGAGATGGAATTTATCTCAGATTAGTGATTTTTCATTTTTCCTTTAAAAATTCCTCCATCTCGAATTCTCTGCTTAAACATTGCAAGTAGGATGCTTAATAAAAAAAAAATCTTCAACAAATCAAGCTTTAGATGAAAGACAAAGAAGACATTTCGTACAATAAGAAAATTCGTACATTTATAAAGAACATTATACATTTCAATGTACTTTGCATAGCCTTAGCAAAAAAACTTTTAAAATGCATACATATGAAAATCAATTTCTAGAATTTTGCATTACTACTACAATAGTAAGAAATACTGTTCAATTATATAATGGCACTGTTACTGGCTACTAGTTACCACTCATTACAAATATTACACTATAGAATGAAATAATACATGGAAAATATAACCCATAATTATCGAGGTGATCATGAAATAACTATCGCATATCAAAAATAATCACATCAACTGGTTTAAACATTTTATGACTTGTTTACACTTACATGATTATTTCAAAACGGTTTATATGAAACAATAAATGTCACAGCCATGTGACCGAATAGACCAGTTCATGGTTAGTACAATATGTCTGTAATGACCCCGAATATCCACAGATCTTCAAAACATGAAGAGTTCCCACTTTGTAAATTTTGAAATAGTCAATCCTACAGCGATGGAGGTGCTACATAAATAACCTTTGTTTCGCCTTTTCAAAGAATACTTCCATCTGTGTATTGTGGAGTGTATTATGGAGTGCATTGCTTGTGCATGAATGAATAATGATTACATAACTTTCATGAGCACATATTAAGTATTTTGTCTCCGTGTATTTCACAATATGTTCTGCAATGACCTTCAATCTGCTCATGCTCAGACTGCAACCGTGAACTGCACAAGTCAGAGCTAGAGATTATCTTCCGATATGGTGATTGTGGCAGGAACTGTTCCTTATTGTCATTGATAATGCAACGTGTACTGTGAACAAAATGGTACTCTTTTTCAATAGGAATGTGCAGGTTGCTCTAGCATAAATCTGTATTTGATTACTGATTTTAAAGTATTTGTTTCTTTGTTTGTCTTGTATGCGTAGCATTAATTACTTGAATCGCTTTAGGCAATATGGTACTGGTAAGATACATTTGTATGTATGTATGACACTGAAAAGGCTATGCTTTAAACAAATTCCAGATATATTGGATTGAGTATATTATACGAGCAATATTTACGTCCCAAATATAAAGAAAATATGAAATAACTAAATTTTAAAAAAATAAAAAAAATCTAAACATTTGAGTTATAATTACAAAGAAATAAAAGGAAAATGGAGGGGTTGGTGCTGTGAATATAATGTAAAATATTCAAAACATGAAATCGATGTTAATGAGTCAAAAAATAGTCCATGCATTGGGATACTAGCAATCTTGCCATAATTGTGATGGAATCTACATGTATAGGAAAGTTTTAAAATATCTAGATTTAAAAGTCCTAGATTACAAGAAGTAAGAGAGAAAAACAGGGGGGGGTGGCTATTACTTAATCTGAAACCTAAATAGCAGTTTAAAGTTGATATATTTCTATAAGTAAAATTATAGTGTAATGGACAGAGAGAGAGAGAGAGAGAGAGAGAGGTGAGGGCACATCTTTTGATTTGAATATGATGTGCAATAAACAAGGAAAGCTTACATTTAAAAGTCTTAACTATAAACAATAATAGAGAGATGGTCGTTCCTTTCAATATGTTGTACAGTGTTAACAAACAGTAGAAAATGAGAAAAGAGCTTGCTGTGAATCCGCTAGAATGTACTATTAAAGAAAAATATTCAAATGAGTAAATCGAAATTCAAAATCATTGATTTTGTCTTGTCTACTTATCAATGTCTTAAAAGGATAATAGGAATACTTTTAAATAAACCGGACATGGAACATCCACAAAAGTAAATCAATTTTACTAGTAAGAACTACACAAGTTAATATAGGGAGACAATGGGAATACACTACTTCCTGAAATGAATCTGATAAACAATATTTTAAACACGTAAATCTATACCTCTAACAAATAATAGTGTAAAACAGAAAACAAGGATAATTTGTCTTGAGTCTAATTAACAGTATTCAAAGAAGCAAAATCAAGAAATTTGAGAAATAATCATTAACAAAGAGAGAGAGAGAGAGAGAGAGAGAGAGAGAGAAAGAGGGGGTAACTAACCACTGTATTGGAGTATTCAAACAAGCAAATCAATGTAATAATTATGAAATATAAGAGAAGAGGGAAAGCCATGTGTATTGTTATTTGAATCTGATATACAAAGCAGAAGAAAAGGAAGAAGAAGAGATATAGAGAGGGAGGAGGAATGGAGGGAGATAGTTCTTGCTTTGAACATGGTATTACAGTATTCAAACAAATAAATATGACAGTTGAGAAGGAGAAGGGAATAATTCTAATTTTAAATTGTGTGTTTATGATTTAAAATACCATTCTTTTCAGACTTTAACTTTCTATAAAGAGTGTTCTAAATAATTATGGAAATGAGCAAATTAGATCGTTAAAGTCACGAGTATGAGGTGTATGGCTTAGAGAAGTAAACAGAGTCATTCCTTTTCTCTTCGAACATGGGTTACTGTAAGGGTTTGATGAATATCACTTTTTAAAAAGTACCATTGCCTCAAGATTCAGAAAACTCGATCGCAACTACACTAAAAAGATAAACTTAAGGGAAATGTCAATACCCTTTTGTATGCCCAATATAGTCAGGTGGCTTAGCGAAATTATCGTTACTCGGCGGATAAAAGCGCCATTTTTGGTACAGGGCTTCCTTAGGACCTACTAAACAATATTAGCCTAGAAGCCCTCGGTACAAAAATAATATAAAGGTGTGGGGCGGGGGCGTCATCCCGGAACCCCTAGATAGTATATAACGAAAAATAACATTGATTTGTTGTTGTACGAATGTAATTTTTGGTACAGGGCCTTTTAGGACCTTCTGAACAATGTTAGGGTTGGAGCCATCAACAAAACATTTATATAGGTGTGCTTTGGGCGCGGGGGCGTCGTACCGGAGCCCCCATATTATATATCATGTAAGATCACATTGGTTTGTGGTTGCACGATAGCCTGTTTTTGTACAGCCAGGGCTTCCTTATGACCTATTAAAAGATAGTAGGGTAGAAAATTTACAGGAATAATAAAGACCCTATCCATTCAAATAAAATAATATTGAATACAAGAAATACAAAGATGTGCATTATTTCCGGATTAACTGTGAAAAGTGATGCCACAGTTTATGATACATTGTTCAACAAATAAATCTAGATAAAGTCATAATTTGAAATTAAAATTCAAACGAGCAAATAATTAAGAGTAAAAACTTATAACTATGACGATAAGGATATAATGATTTCTTGTGAGACTGAGAAAATACTACAGCAAAACATTGCTAAAACAGTAATTTTTAGTAAATGAAAACAAATTCGGAAATCAATTTTTTGAGAAGAACGAAGATCCCAACACATATGCAGACCCTTTTCAGTTTTGTTAAGATGAAGATGGGGTATGGAACGGGTCTCTAACATTCCTGGGTGAAAGTCATGAAAAAAGCTTTCCAAATTTGGTTCCATTCACATAGATTCCTATTGGCTTCATTTTACAGTTCTGTATTGAATTATATATCAAACAATAACATAATATATATAAATATCTGTAAAGCGCTTTGAGAGGGCCTTCGGTCCTGAAAAGCGCTATATAAGAACTAGCTATTATTATTATTATAATAGAAACAGATTATAATTGATTTGAATGTGGCATTAATAATAATAATGATAATAATAATAATAATATTAATAATGGGTTCTTGTATAGCGCTCAGGTCAGTCAGACCCTAGAGGTAATTTGTATAATCTTATAATCTTACAAACAAGAATCAAATTGGAAATCATAATTCATTCACAGGTCACCATCTCCCGGCCAGTAATGACCTATGACTAACACCATGAAATACAAAAACAGTTACAATTTAACGGAAAGAAAACTAGCAACTGCAGGGAGTGCCGTTCGCCGACCTATTTAAGGGACAGTGCCCCTTAGGCTCATAATTCACAGGTCACCAATTCCCATCCAGTAATTACCGAATCTAGCACCATGAATACCTTCCCCCCCCCCCCCAACAAAAAAAAAAAAAAAGGCAATCTCTAAAAATGAAAGAAAACTAGCAACTGACAGGGAGTGCCGTTCGCCCAAAATCGAAAGGGCGGTGCCCCATAGGCTCATCATTCAAGGGTCACCATCTTCCAGCCAGTGAAGACCTAACCTTGCACCATGAATACTCCCCCCCCCCCCTCCCCCCAAAAAATGTAATATCTTAAAATGAAAGAAAAACTAGCACATGACTGGGCTTGCCGTTCGCCCAAAATCTAAAGGGCAGTGCCTCATAGGCTCATCATTCACAGGTCACCATCTTCCAGCCAGTGAAGACCTAACCTAGCACCATGAATACTCCCCCCCTCCCCCCCAAAAAAAAAAAATGTAATTTCTTAAAATGAAAGAAAACTAGCACCTAAACGGGAGTGCTTTTCACCATAAATACCCCCGCCCTACAAAAAAAAAGAGTAATATCTTAAAATATAAGAAAACTAGCGCATGACTGGGCGTGGATGGTGACGTTAAAAGTCTGTCCCCAGACGTGAAAAATCATATTTAAATGATACACGTCTATAAAAACCTAAATACACAAACACACACACGCGTGCCGGTCGCCTAAAATTTAAGGGACATTGCCCAGTAGGCTCATAATTCACAGGTCACCATGCCAGTGAAGACCTAACATAGTACCATGAATACCCAGCCCCCCCCCCCCCCAAAGAAGAAGAAAGAATTAAAATCTTAAAATGTAAGAAAACTAGCACATGACTGGGCGTGCCGTTCTCCCACAATTAAAGGGACAGTGCCCAGTAGGCTCATAATTCACAGGTCACCATGCCAGTGAAGACCTAACATAGTACCATGAATACCCAGCCCCCCCCCCCCCCCAAAAAAAAGAAAGAAGTCAAATCTTAAAATGAAAGAAAATTAGCACATGACTTGGCGTGCCGTTCTCCCACAATTTAAGGGACAGTGCCCAGTAGGCTCATGATTCACAGGTCACCATCTCCCAGCCAGTGAAGACCTAACCTAGTACCATGAATACCCACACCCCCCCCCCCCCCCACCCCCGACCGAAAAAAAGGGGGAAAAAAGTAGAATCTTAAAATAAAAGAAAATTAGCACATGACTGGGCGTGCCGTTCTCCCACAATTTAAGGGAAAGTGCCCAGTAGGCTCATAATTCACAGGTCACCATCTCCCAGCCAGTGAAGACCTAACCTAGTACCATGAATACCCAGCCCCCCCCCAAAAAAAAAGAAGAAGAAAGAAGTCAAATCTTGAAATGAAAGAAAATTAGCACATGACTGGGCGTGCCGTTCTCCCACAATTTAAGGGACAATGCCCAGTAGGCTCATATTTCACAGGTCACCATCTCCCAGCCAGTGAAGACCTAACCTAGTACCATGAATACCCAGCTCCCCACCCCCCCCCCCCCCCCAAAAAAAAAAGAAGAAGAAAGAGGTCAAATCTTGAAATGAAAGAAAATTAGCACATGACTGGGCGTGCCGTTCTCCCACAATTTAAGGGACAGTGCCCAGTAGGCTCATAATTCACAGGTCACCATCTCCCAGCCAGTGAAGACCTAACCTAGTACCATGAATCCCCCCCCCCCCCAAAAAAAGAAGAAAGAAGTCAAATCTTAAAATATAAGAAAATTAGTACATGACTGGGCTTGCCGTTCTCCCACAATTTAAGGGACAGTGCCCAGTAGGCTCATAATTCACAGGTCACCATCTCCCAGCCAGTGAAGACCTAACCTAGTACCATGAATACCCCCCCCCCCCAAAAAAAAAGAAGAAAGAATTCAAATCTTAAAATATAAGAAAATTAGCACATGACTGGGCGTGCCGTTCTCCCACAATTTAAGGGACAGTGCCCAGTAGGCTCATAATTCACAGGTCACTATCTCCCAGCCAGTGAAGACCTAACCTAGTACCATGAATCCCCCCCCCCCAAAAAAAAAAAGAAGAAAGAGGTCAAATCTTGAAATGAAAGAAAATTAGCACATGACTGGGCGTGCCGTTCTCCCACAATTTAAGGTACAGTGCCCAGTAGGCTCATAATTCACAGGTCACCATCTCCCAGCCAGTGAAGACCTAACCTAGTACCATGAATCCCCCCCCCCAAAAAAAGAAGAAAGAGGTCAAATCTTGAAATGAAAGAAAATTAGCACATGACTGGGCGTGCCGTTCTCCCACAATTTAAGGGACAGTGCCCAGTAGGCTCATAATTCACAGGTCACCATCTCCCAGCCAGTGAAGACCTAACCTTGTACCATGAATACCCACCCCCCCCCCCCCACGACCCAAAAAAAAGGGAACAAAAAGTGAAATCTTAAAATGAAAGAAAATTAACACATGACTGGGCGTGCCGTTCTCCCACAAGTTAAGGGACAGTGCCCAGTGGGCTCATAATTCACAGGTCACCATCTCCCAGCCAGTGAAGACCTAACCTTGTACCATGAATACCCACCCCCCCCCCCAAAAAAAAAAGAAGAAAGAAGGCAAATCTTGAAATGAAAGAAAATTAGCACATGACTGGGCGTGCCGTTCTCCCACAATTTAAGGGACAGTGCCCAGTAGGCTCATAATTCACAGGTCACCATCTCCCAGCCAGTGAAGACCTAACCTTGTACCATGAATACCCACCCCCCCCCCCCCGACCAAAAAAAAAGGTAACAAAAAGTGAAATCTTAAAATGAAAGAAAATTAACACATGACTGGGCGTGCCGTTCTCCCACAATTTAAGGGACAGTGCCCAGTAGGCTCATAATTCACAGGTCACCATCTCCCAGTCAGTGAAGACCAAACATAGTACCATGAATACCCAGCCCCCCCCCAAAAAAAAAAAGAAGAAAGAAGTCAAATCTTGAAATGAAAGAAAATTAGCACATGACTGGGCGTGCCGTTCTCCTAAAATTTAAGGGACAGTGCCCAGTAGGCTCATAATTCACAGGTCACCATCTCCCAGCCAGTGAAGACCTAACCTTGTACCATGAATTACCCCCCAAAAAAAAGAAAAAAAGAAGAAAGTCAAATCTTGAAATGAAAGAAAATTAGCACATGACTGGGCGTGCCGCTCTCCCACAATTTAAGGGACAGTGCCCAGTAGGCTCATAATTCACAGGTCACCATCTCCCAGCCAGTGAAGACCTAACCTAGTACCATGAATCCCCCCCCCAAAAAAAAAAAAAGAAGAAGAAAGAAGTCAAATCTTAAAATATAAGAAAATTAGCATATGACTTGGCGTGCCGTTCTCCCACAATTTAAGGGACAGTGCCCAGTAGGCTCATAATTCACAGGTCACCATCTCCCAGCCAGTGAAGACCTAACCTTGTACCATGAATACCCACCCCCCCCCCCCCCCACGACCAAAAAAAAAGGGAACAAAAAGTGAAATCTTAAAATGAAAGAAAATTAACACATGACTGGGCGTGCCGTTCTCCCACAAGTTAAGGGACAGTGCCCAGTGGGCTCATAATTCACAGGTCACCATCTCCCAGCCAGTAAAGACCTAACCTTGTACCATGAATACCCACCCCCCCCAAAAAAAAAAAAAGAAGAAAGAAGGCAAATCTTGAAATGAAAGAAAATTAGCACATGACTGGGCGTGCCGTTCTCCCACAATTTAAGGGACAGTGCCAAGTAGGCTCATAATTCACAGGTCACCATCTCCCAGCCAGTGAAGACCTAACCTTGTACCATGAATACCCACCCCCCCCCCCCCCCCGACCAAAAAAAAAGGTAACAAAAAGTGAAATCTTAAAATGAAAGAAAATTAACACATGACTGGGCGTGCCGTTCTCCCACAATTTAAGGGACAGTGCCCAGTAGGCTCATAATTCACAGGTCACCATCTCCCAGTCAGTGAAGACCAAACATAGTACCATGAATACCCAGCCCCCCAAAAAAAATAAAAGAAGAAGAAAGAAGTCAAATCTTGAAATGAAAGAAAATTAGCACATGACTGGGCGTGCCGTTCTCCCAAAATTTAAGGGACAGTGCCCAGTAGGCTCATAATTCACAGGTCACCATCTCCCAGCCAGTGAAGACCTCACCTTGTACCATGAATACCCACCCCCCCCCCCCCCCCCCGACCAAAAAAAAAGGTAACAAAAAGTGAAATCTTAAAATGAAAGAAAATTAACACATGACTGGGCGTGCCGTTCTCCCACAATTTAAGGGACAGTGCCCAGTGGGCTCATAATTCACAGGTCACCATCTCCCAGCCAGTGAAGACCTAACCTTGTACCATGAATTACCCCCAAAAAAAAAGAAAAAAAGAAGAAAGAAGTCAAATCTTGAAATGAAAGAAAATTAGCACATGCCTGGGCGTGCCGTTCTCCCACAATTTAAGGGACAGTGCCCAGTAGGCTCATAATTCACAGGTCACCATCTCCCAGCCAGTGAAGACCTAACCTAGTACCATGAATCCCCCCCCCAAAAAAAAAGAAGAAGAAAGAAGTCAAATCTTAAAATATAAGAAAATTAGCATATGACTTGGCGTGCCGTTCTCCCACAATTTAAGAGACAGTGCCCAGTAGGCTCATAATTCACAGGTCACCATCTCCCAGCCAGTGAAGACCCAACCTTGTACCATGAATACCCACCCCCCCCCCCCCCAAAAAAAAAAAAAAAAAAAAAAGAAAGAAGGCAAATCTTGAAATGAAAGAAAATTAGCACATGACTGGGCGTGCTGTTCTCCCACAATTTAAGGGACAGTGCCCAGTAGGCTCATAATTCACAGGTCACCATCTCCCAGCCAGTGAAGACCTAACCTAGTACCATGAATACCCAGCCCCCCACCCCCCCCCCCCAAAAAAAAGAAGAAAGAGGTCAAATCTTGAAATGAAAGAAAATTAGCACATGACTGGGCGTGCCGTTCTCCCACAATTTAAGGGACAGTGCCCAGTAGGCTCATAATTCACAGGTCACCATCTCCCAGCCAGTGAAGACCAAACATAGTACAATGAATACCCAGCCCCCCCCCCCCCAAAAAAAAAAAAAGAAGAAAGAAGTCAAATCTTGAAATGAAAGAAAATTAGCACATGACTGGGCGTGCCGTTCTCCCACAATTTAAGGGACAGTGCCCAGTAGGCTCATAATTCACAGTTCACCATCTCCCAGCCAGTGAAGACCTAACCTTGTACCATGAATTACCCCCAAAAAAAAGATAAAAAGAAGAAAGAAGTCAAATCTTGAAATGAAAAAAAATTAGCACATGACTGGGCGTGTCGTTCTCCCACAATTTAAGGGACAGTGCCCAGTAGGCTCATAATTCACAGGTCACCATCTCCCAGCCAGTGAAGACCTAACCTAGTACCATGAATCCCCCCCCCCCAAAAAAAAAGAAGAAAGAAGTCAAATCTTAAAATATAAGAAAATTAGCACATGACTGGGCGTGCCATTCTCCCACAATTTAAGGGACAGTGCCCAGTAGGCTCATAATTCACAGGTCACCATCTCCCAGCCAGTGAAGACCCAACCTTGTACCATGAATACCCACCCCCCCCCCCAAAAAAAAAAAAAAAAAAAAAAAAGAAAGAAGGCAAATCTTGAAATGAAAGAAAATTAGCACATGACTGGGCGTGCTGTTCTCCCACAATTTAAGGGACAGTGCCCAGTAGGCTCATAATTCACAGGTCACCATCTCCCAGCCAGTGAAGACCAAACATAGTACAATGAATACCCAGCCCCCCCCCCCCAAAAAAAAAAAAAAGAAGAAAGAAGTCAAATCTTGAAATGAAAGAAAATTAGCACATGACTGGGCGTGCCGTTCTCCCACAATTTAAGGGACAGTGCCCAGTAGGCTCATAATTCACAGGTCACCATCTCCCAGCCAGTGAAGACCTAACCTTGTACCATGAATCCCCCCCCCCAAAAAAAAAAAGAAGAAGAAAGAAGTCAAATCTTAAAATATAAGAAAATTAGCATATGACTTGGCGTGCCGTTCTCCCACAATTTAAGGGACAGTGCCCAGTAGGCTCATAATTCACAGGTCACCATCTCCCAGCCAGTGAAGACCTAACCTTGTACCATGAATACCCACCCCCCCCCACGACCAAAAAAAAAGGGAACAAAAAGTGAAATCTTAAAATGAAAGAAAATTAACACATGACTGGGCGTGCCGTTCTCCCACAAGTTAAGGGACAGTGCCCAGTGGGCTCATAATTCACAGGTCACCATCTCCCAGCCAGTGAAGACCTAACCTTGTACCATGAATACCCACCCCCCCCCCAAAAAAAAAAAAAAAAAGAAGAAAGAAGTCAAATCTTGAAATGAAAGAAAATTAGCACATGACTGGGCGTGCCGTTCTCCCAAAATTTAAGGGACAGTGCCCAGTAGGCTCATAATTCACAGGTCACCATCTCCCAGCCAGTGAAGACCTAACCTTGTACCATGAATTACCCCCCAAAAAAAAGAAAAAAAGAAGAAAGAAGTCAAATCTTGAAATGAAAGGAAATTAGCACATGACTGGGCGTGCCGCTCTCCCACAATTTAAGGGACAGTGCCCAGTAGGCTCATAATTCACAGGTCACCATCTCCCAGCCAGTGAAGACCTAACCTAGTACCATGAATCCCCCCCCCCCCCAAAAAAAAAAAGAAGAAGAAAGAAGTCAAATCTTAAAATATAAGAAAATTAGCATATGACTTGGCGTGCCGTTCTCCCACAATTTAAGGGACAGTGCCCAGTAGGCTCATAATTCACAGGTCACCATCTCCCAGCCAGTGAAGACCTAACCTTGTACCATGAATACCCACCCCCCCCCCCCCACGACCAAAAAAAAAAGGGAACAAAAAGTGAAATCTTAAAATATAAGAAAATTAGCATATGACTTGGCGTGCCGTTCTCCCACAATTTAAGGGACAGTGCCCAGTAGGCTCATAATTCACAGGTCACCATCTCCCAGCCAGTGAAGACCTAACCTAGTACCATGAATCCCCCCCCCAAAAAAAAAAGAAGAAGAAAGAAGTCAAATCTTAAAATATAAGAAAATTAGCATATGACTGGGCGTGCCGTTCTCCCACAAGTTAAGGGACAGTGCCCAGTGGGCTCATAATTCACAGGTCACCATCTCCCAGCCAGTGAAGACCTAACCTTGTACCATGAATACCCACCCCCCCCCCCCAAAAAAAAAAAAGAAGAAAGAAGGCAAATCTTGAAATGAAAGAAAATTAGCACATGACTGGGCGTGCCGTTCTCCCACAATTTAAGGGACAGTGCCAAGTAGGCTCATAATTCACAGGTCACCATCTCCCAGCCAGTGAAGACCTAACCTTGTACCATGAATACCCACCCCCCCCCCCCGACCAAAAAAAAAGGTAACAAAAAGTGAAATCTTAAAATGAAAGAAAATTAACACATGACTGGGCGTGCCGTTCTCCCACAATTTAAGGGACAGTGCCCAGTAGGCTCATAATTCACAGGTCACCATCTCCCAGTCAGTGAAGACCAAACATAGTACCATGAATACCCAGCCCCCCCCCCCCCCAAAAAAAAAAAAGAAGAAGAAAGAAGTCAAATCTTGAAATGAAAGAAAATTAGCACATGACTGGGCGTGCCATTCTCCCACAATTTAAGGGACAGTGCCCAGTAGGCTCATAATTCACAGGTCACCATCTCCCAGCCAGTGAAGACCCAACCTTGTACCATGAATACCCACCCCCCCCCCCCCCAAAAAAAAAAAAAAAAAAAAAGAAAGAAGGCAAATCTTGAAATGAAAGAAAATTAGCACATGACTGGGCGTGCTGTTCTCCCACAATTTAAGGGACAGTGCCCAGTAGGCTCATAATTCACAGGTCACCATCTCCCAGCCAGTGAAGACCTAACCTAGTACCATGAATACCCAGCCCCCCACCCCCCCCCCCAAAAAAAAAAGAAGAAAGAGGTCAAATCTTGAAATGAAAGAAAATTAGCACATGACTGGGCGTGCCGTTCTCCCACAATTTAAGGGACAGTGCCCAGTAGGCTCATAATTCACAGGTCACCATCTCCCAGCCAGTGAAGACCAAACATAGTACCATGAATACCCAGCCCCCCCCCCCAAAAAAAAAAAAAAGAAGAAAGAAGTCAAATCTTGAAATGAAAGAAAATTAGCACATGACTGGGCGTGCCGTTCTCCCACAATTTAAGGGACAGTGCCCAGTAGGCTCATAATTCACAGGTCACCATCTCCCAGCCAGTGAAGACCTAACCTTGTACCATGAATCCCCCCCCCCAAAAAAAAAAAAGAAGAAGAAAGAAGTCAAATCTTAAAATATAAGAAAATTAGCATATGACTTGGCGTGCCGTTCTCCCACAATTTAAGGGACAGTGCCCAGTAGGCTCATAATTCACAGGTCACCATCTCCCAGCCAGTGAAGACCTAACCTTGTACCATGAATACCCACCCCCCCCCCCCCCCCACGACCAAAAAAAAAGGGAACAAAAAGTGAAATCTTAAAATGAAAGAAAATTAACACATGACTGGGCGTGCCGTTCTCCCACAAGTTAAGGGACAGTGCCCAGTGGGCTCATAATTCACAGGTCACCATCTCCCAGCCAGTGAAGACCTAACCTTGTACCATGAATACCCACCCCCCCCCCCCCCAAAAAAAAAAAAAAAAAGAAGAAAGAAGTCAAATCTTGAAATGAAAGAAAATTAGCACATGACTGGGCGTGCCGTTCTCCCAAAATTTAAGGGACAGTGCCCAGTAGGCTCATAATTCACAGGTCACCATCTCCCAGCCAGTGAAGACCTAACCTTGTACCATGAATTACCCCCCAAAAAAAAGAAAAAAAGAAGAAAGAAGTCAAATCTTGAAATGAAAGGAAATTAGCACATGACTGGGCGTGCCGCTCTCCCACAATTTAAGGGACAGTGCCCAGTAGGCTCATAATTCACAGGTCACCATCTCCCAGCCAGTGAAGACCTAACCTAGTACCATGAATCCCCCCCCCCCAAAAAAAAAAAAGAAGAAGAAAGAAGTCAAATCTTAAAATATAAGAAAATTAGCATATGACTTGGCGTGCCGTTCTCCCACAATTTAAGGGACAGTGCCCAGTAGGCTCATAATTCACAGGTCACCATCTCCCAGCCAGTGAAGACCTAACCTTGTACCATGAATACCCACCCCCCCCCCCCCACGACCAAAAAAAAAAGGGAACAAAAAGTGAAATCTTAAAATATAAGAAAATTAGCATATGACTTGGCGTGCCGTTCTCCCACAATTTAAGGGACAGTGCCCAGTAGGCTCATAATTCACAGGTCACCATCTCCCAGCCAGTGAAGACCTAACCTAGTACCATGAATCCCCCCCCCCAAAAAAAAAGAAGAAGAAAGAAGTCAAATCTTAAAATATAAGAAAATTAGCATATGACTGGGCGTGCCGTTCTCCCACAAGTTAAGGGACAGTGCCCAGTGGGCTCATAATTCACAGGTCACCATCTCCCAGCCAGTGAAGACCTAACCTTGTACCATGAATACCCACCCCCCCCCCCCCAAAAAAAAAAAAGAAGAAAGAAGGCAAATCTTGAAATGAAAGAAAATTAGCACATGACTGGGCGTGCCGTTCTCCCACAATTTAAGGGACAGTGCCAAGTAGGCTCATAATTCACAGGTCACCATCTCCCAGCCAGTGAAGACCTAACCTTGTACCATGAATACCCACCCCCCCCCCCCCCCGACCAAAAAAAAAGGTAACAAAAAGTGAAATCTTAAAATGAAAGAAAATTAACACATGACTGGGCGTGCCGTTCTCCCACAATTTAAGGGACAGTGCCCAGTAGGCTCATAATTCACAGGTCACCATCTCCCAGTCAGTGAAGACCAAACATAGTACCATGAATACCCAGCCCCCCCCCCCAAAAAAAAAAGAAGAAGAAAGAAGTCAAATCTTGAAATGAAAGAAAATTAGCACATGACTGGGCGTGCCGTTCTCCCAAAATTTAAGGGACAGTGCCCAGTAGGCTCATAATTCACAGGTCACTATCTCCCAGCCAGTGAAGACCTAACCTTGTACCATGAATTACCCCCCCAAAAAAAGAAAAAAAGAAGAAAGAAGTCAAATCTTGAAATGAAAGAAAATTAGCACATGACTGGGCGTGCCGTTCTCCCACAATTTAAGGGACAGTGCCCAGTAGGCTCATAATTCACAGGTCACCATCTCCCAGCCAGTGAAGACCTAACCTAGTACCATGAATCCCCCCCCCCAAAAAAAAAAGAAGAAAGAAGTCAAATCTTAAAATATAAGAAAATTAGCACATGACTGGGCGTGCCGTTCTCCCACAATTTAAGGGACAGTGCCCAGTAGGCTCATAATTTACAGGTCACCATCTCCCAGCCAGTGAAGACCTAACCTAGTACCATGAATACCCAGCCCCCCACCCCCCCCCCAAAAAAAAAAAAGAAGAAAGAGGTCAAATCTTGAAATGAAAGAAAATTAGCACATGACTGGGCGTGCCGTTCTCCCACAATAAAAGGGAAAGTGCCCAGTAGGCTCATAATTCACAGGTCACCATCTCCCAGCCAGTGAAGACCTAACCTTGTACCATGAATACCCACCCCCCCCCCCAAAAAAAAAAAAAAAAAAAAGAAAAAAGAAAGAAGGCAAATCTTGAAATGAAAGAAAATTAGCACATGACTGGGCGTGCTGTTCTCCCACAATTTAAGGGACAGTGCCCAGTAGGCTCATAATTCACAGGTCACCATCTCCCAGCCAGTGAAGACCTAACCTTGTACCATGAATCCCCCCCCCAAAAAAAAAAAAGAAGAAAGAGGTCAAATCTTGAAATGAAAGAAAATTAGCACATGACTGGGCGTGCCGTTCTCCCACAATTTAAGGGACAGTGCCCAGTAGGCTCATAATTCACAGGTCACCATCTCCCAGCCAGTGAAGACCAAACATAGTACCATGAATACCCAGCCCCCCCCCCCCAAAAAAAAAAAAGAAGAAAGAAGTCAAATCTTGAAATGAAAGAAAATTAGCACATGACTGGGCGTGCCGTTCTCCCACAATTTAAGGGACAGTGCCCAGTAGGCTCATAATTCACAGGTCACCATCTCCCAGCCAGTGAAGACCTAACATAGTACCATGAATCCCCCCCCCCAAAAAAAAAAAGAAGAAGAGAGAAGTCAAATCTTGAAATGAAAGAAAATTAGCACATGACTGGGCGTGCCGTTCTCCCACAATTTAAGGGACAGTGCCCAGTAGGCTCATAATTCACAGGTCACCATCTCCCAGTCAGTGAAGACCTAACCTTGTACCATGAATCCCCCCCCCCAAAAAAAAAAGAAGAAGAAAGAAGTCAAATCTTAAAATATAAGAAAATTAGCATATGACTTGGCGTGCCGTTCTCCCACAATTTAAGGGACAGTGCCCAGTAGGCTCATAATTCACAGGTCACCATCTCCCAGCCAGTGAAGACCTAACCTTGTACCATGAATACCCACCCCCCCCCCCCCCCACGACCAAAAAAAAAGGGAACAAAAAGTGAAATCTTAAAATGAAAGAAAATTAACACATGACTGGGCGTGCCGTTCTCCCACAAGTTAAGGGACAGTGCCCAGTGGGCTCATAATTCACAGGTCACCATCTCCCAGCCAGTGAAGACCTAACCTTGTACCATGAATACCCACCCCCCCCCCCCCCAAAAAAAAAAAAGAAGAAAGAAGGCAAATCTTGAAATGAAAGAAAATTAGCACATGACTGGGCGTGCCGTTCTCCCACAATTTAAGGGACAGTGCCCAGTAGGCTCATAATCCACAGGTCACCATCTCTCAGCCAGTGAAGACCTAACCTTGTACCATGAATACCCACCCCCCCCCCCCCCCGACCAAAAAAAAAGGTAACAAAAAGTGAAATCTTAAAATGAAAGAAAATTAACACATGACTGGGCGTGCCGTTCTCCCACAATTTAAGGGACAGTGCCCAGTAGGCTCATAATTCACAGGTCACCATCTCCCAGTCAGTGAAGACCAAACATAGTACCATGAATACCCAGCCCCCCCCCCCCAAAAAAAAAAGAAGAAGAAAGAAGTCAAATCTTGAAATGAAAGAAAATTAGCACATGACTGGGCGTGCCGTTCTCCCACAAGTTAAGGGACAGTGCCCAGTGGGCTCATAATTCACAGGTCACCATCTCCCAGCCAGTGAAGACCTAACCTTGTACCATGAATTACCCCCCCAAAAAAAAGAAAAAAAGAAGAAAGAAGTCAAATCTTGAAATGAAAGAAAATTAGCACATGACTGGGCGTGCCGTTCTCCCACAATTTAAGGGACAGTGCCCAGTAGGCTCATAATTCACAGGTCACCATCTCCCAGCCAGTGAAGACCTAACCTAGTACCATGAATACCCAGCCCCCACCCCCCCCCCCCAAAAAAAAAGAAAAAGAAGAAAGAGGTCAAATCTTGAAATGAAAGAAAATTAGCACATGACTGGGCGTGCCGTTCTCCCACAATTTAAGGGACAGTGCCCAGTAGGCTCATAATTCACAGGTCACCATCTCCCAGCCAGTGAAGACCTAACTTTGTACCATGAATACCCACCCCCCCCCCCCCTCCCGACCAAAAAAAAAGGTAACAAAAAGTGAAATCTTAAAATGAAAGAAAATTAACACATGACTGGGCGTGCCGTTCTCCCACAATTTAAGGGACAGTGCCCAGTAGGCTCATAATTCACAGGTCACCATCTCCCAGCCAGTGAAGACCTAACCTTGTACCATGAATTACCCCAAAAACAAAAGAAAAAAAGAAGAAAGAAGTCAAATCTTGAAATGAAAGAAAATTAGCACATGACTTGGCGTGCCGTTCTCCCAAAATTTAAGGGACAGTGCCCAGTAGGCTCATAATTCACAGGTCACCATCTCCCAGCCAGTGAAGACCTAACCTTGTACCATGAATTACCCCCAAAAAAAAGAAAAAAAGAAGAAAGAAGTCAAATCTTGAAATTAAAGAAAATTAGCACATGACTGGGCGTGTCGTTCTCCCACAATTTAAGGGACAGTGCCCAGTAGGCTCATAATTCACAGGTCACCATCTCCCAGCCAGTGAAGACCTAACCTAGTACCATGAATCCCCCCCCCCCCCAAAAAAAAAGAAGAAAGAAGTCAAATCTTAAAATATAAGAAAATTAGCACATGACTGGGCGTGCCGTTCTCCCACAATTTAAGGGACAGTGCCCAGTAGGCTCATAATTCACAGGTCACCATCTCCCAGCCAGTGAAGACCCAACCTTGTACCATGAATACCCACCCCCCCCCCCCAAAAAAAAAAAAAAAAAAAAAAAGAAGAAAGGCAAATCTTGAAATGAAAGAAAATTAGCACATGACTTGGCGTGCCGTTCTCCCACAATTTAAGGGACAGTGCCCAGTAGGCTCATAATTCACAGGTCACCATCTCCCAGCCAGTGAAGACCCAACCTTGTACCATGAATACCCACCCCCCCCCCCCCCAAAAAAAAAAAAAAAAAAAAAGAAGAAAGGCAAATCTTGAAATGAAAGAAAATTAGCACATGACTTGGCGTGCCGTTCTCCCACAATTTAAGGGACAGTGCCCAGTAGGCTCATAATTCACAGGTCACCATCTCCCAGCCAGTGAAGACCTAACATAGTACCATGAATACCCACCCCCCCCCCCCCCCGACCAAAAAAAAAGGTAACAAAAAGTGAAATCTTAAAATGAAAGAAAATTAACACATCACTGGGCGTGCCGTTCTCCCACAATTTAAGGGACAGTGCCCAGTGGGCTCATAATTCACAGGTCACCATCTCCCAGCCAGTGAAGTCCTAACCTAGTACCATGAATACCCAGCCCTCCCCCCCCCACAAAAAAAGAAGAAGAAAGAGGTCAAATCTTGAAATGAAAGAAAATTAGCACATGACTGGGCGTGCCGTTCTCCCACAATTTAAGGGACAGTGCCCAGTAGGCTCATAATTCACAGGTCACCATCTCCCAGCCCAGCCAGTGAATACCCACCCCTCCCCCCCAAAAAAAATTAAAATCTTAAGATGAAAGAAAATTAGCACATGACTGGGCGTGCCATTCGCCCACAATTGAAGGGACAGCGCCAAGTAGGCTCACAATTCAACATGTCACCATCTGCCAGCCAGTAAAGACCTAACCTAGCACCATGAATACCCCCCCCCCCCCAAAAAAAAAAAAAAAAAAAAAAAAATAGTAATGACTTAAAATGAAAGAAAACTAGCGCAAGACTGGGTGTGCCGTTCGCCCACAATTTAAGGGACAGTGCCCCCATAGGCTCATTATTCACAGGTCACCATCTTCCAGTCAGTGAAGACCTAACCTAGCACCATGAATACCCCCCCTCCCACACACACAGAAATATAATATCTTAAAATAAAAGAAAACTAACACCTAAATGGGGGTACCTTCCACCTTCAACTAAAGGGACAGTGCCCAGTACGCTCATCATTCACAGGTCACCATCTCTCAGCCCCAGTAATTACCTACACCTAACACCATGAATAACCAAAAGAGATTCAATTTAATGTCTCAAATTGAAAGAAAAATAGCAACTGACTGGGCGTGCCGTTTACCTACAACTTAAGGGACAGTGCACCGGAGGCTCATCATTCACAGGTCACCTTCTTCTCCCAGCCATTAACGTCCTAACCTAACACTATGAATACTCCAAAAAAATACAATTTAATGTCTTAAAATGAAAGAAAACTATAGGACCTGACTAGGCGTGCTGTTCACCTACATAGCGTTCCCATCCCTTCTGTTTCATGATACAGTATTCGAATAACTAAATCTAGATTTAAAAATAAATTAATGTAAAGAAAAATAAGGGAGGAAACACATTTCCTGCTTTTAATGCGATATGCAATATTATGCTTTTCAGAACTACTCTCTTTACTCTTCACTCTTTAACCTTCGTGATCTCCTCACAACCTTCTCAATCTTGATTTTGTTTTTGTCTCAATGTTACGGAATGACCCTTAAAGATTCAATATTGTTAGATGTACGGAGCTATTAGAAAATTCTCCAATATCGAGAACCATCCCTGCTGCAATGGAGAGAAGGGTAAATCAAAGAGAGCATTGGACAAGATAAACAGCTGTTAAAAAAATACTGAGAATTGTTGCATGGTAACAAAAGACTGAAAGAGGGAATCACAACTTTCGTAGATGTTATATACAGTGCAATACTAATTTGTCTAGTTTTTTTTGTTAAGAGTTATAGAAGGAGGGGGATGTATCAATAGGAGATGGGAGGGAGTTAGTATATTCACACATGCAAGTGAGAATGATAGGTCATTTTGAAAAGGATAGGGTGTGTTTGAAGGTATTTTTGTCACAAATCTGAAGTAGGGCCTACTGTATTAAATAATTTAATTTATTTAGTGGAGAATTGAGAAGAAAATCAGAAAAAAGTTTATGATATATTTAAAGACATGTAAAAGGAGTCATATCCTACTAGACGAACAACAAAAACAACCCACAATAAAAGCAATTGTATAAGATTGAAGAGACAAACTGTAAAGATTAGCAGAGAAGGAAAAAGGATAAAAATATTACATTTCACAGAGAGTATTATTACCAATCCTATTAGAGACCACACATGGGATTTACTGGGGCGGTACACCTGAAAATAGTGAACACGATATATTCTGTGTCCGATGTCATGCTACTACGTATTATGGTAACTTTGAAGAATATACTAAAATCAACAAATTAAAATACTGTCTCATACTCAACTATAAATGGACAACTATTTTATCCCAGCCACACATAAAGGTGTGAGGTGACTTAGATTAAGTGATTCCTTTTTTTCTTCAAATTGTAAGATGTCGGGAATATGCACCCCTTTAAAAGATAGGATTGAGAACAATCCGCGACAAAAAGAGAAACAGAATGGGATTTGTTATAAGAGAACCTATATGCATAAATTGGATATAATGTATAAGAAATTTGAATCAATTAATTTGCAATTAGAATCTGAGATTTAACTTATTTGTTTCAATGGACTGGAAAACTTTTATGATCAATAATTTTACTTATCTTTTTTAATTTGATATTTTTTAATAGTATTTCATTTTATTAGTTTGAAACCATTTTTCGTATAAGATCATTAGTTGTTGGAATGTTCTTTTCTAATTCTTGTGTGCATTTTCTGATATTCCACATGAAAGTACAATCTTTCCACAAGTACCGGTACACATCCTATAACAAGTCAGTTTGTAATTGCAGTCTAAATTTGTTTATGGTTTTAAAAAAATGTGGAAAAAATACTGGATACATGCTCATGTTCAAATATTCATTTTTATTTCATGCACCATTGATATTTCATGATACACAGGTAAAGTTGTCTCTAAATGGAGATAAAAGACATTCACGTGACCCCTCCACTTTAAGGATCATGTTGGGTCTCTTCATGTTCAGATATTCAGTGGATATTTCGTGCTAATTACGAACTGGGTAATTGGACAACTCCTGCCAAGTGTAGCTCTTACAACAAGATACAATTTGAAATATCAGTACAACTGTTTTTATGAGAGGGATGATTGCAAAACCCAATAACTAAGACTTACAAAAGAAGACAACTTCTGAATCCTTTGTTAAAACAATATAATGTATATTTCAAAAAGATTTTCGACCAAATATTCACAAGTTCTCAACTTAGTAACCAACGTGTCAAACTTATAGATATACATGACTCCCATTAGGAGGTATGGGGGTAAACAGATCTGGTGAATAGGAACATATTGTCACAAGGTAGACATTGAAATACCTGCATACCTACGACGTGTGTGCGCGTCCCACGGTGAGGCCTGATCTGTGGAATAAAGAGGTAAACAGAATGCTGTATTAGGCATCTCAAAGGAAATATGATGGGGCAGATACAATCTTAAAACTCAAAGACAAATTATGATATTTTGTTAGGTATAGTATATAGCAAGTTTATACATTCATTTCAAAATAGATTTATTTCCAAGTATCTTGAACAAATATTAACATATTTTTCACCTTTCGGCCCTACATTACTAATTATAAAATAGAGGAAACATAGCAGTTGCATACTCTCCAAAATGATGAGGACATATGCAAACAGAAGCAAACATGAAGACTCACCATGTACTGCTATACTATAAAGAACTAATTACTATTTCAAACTTTTGTTTCGAAAAACCTCCTTTTGTTTTTTTACAAACCAATGTTTGTAAAACGCGTCGAAACGAGTCGTATGACGCACATAAACCTCGGTTTGTCGACAAACCTCCTTTGTGAATTCGGGCCAATCTGTATGAAGCCTAATAATGAACAGTACACATACCTTCTTGGAAATAATTTACAGGCGATCAAAGAAAGAGAATGGCCTCCGGCGTCTACCCCGACTGACCACACCCAGTCTTTCTTGACCACGATAGTGCAGCGGGCCTGGTTTGAGTGACCATGCACTACCCGTCTCGGCTTCCTCCCTACTACTCCTATAGCAAGGCGTTTACGTCCCGAGAACCTCAGCAGTGTTCGACCCAGTATCCCCCCTCGGTCTCCCCCTGCTGCTTTTGCGAATCAGTCTGTAGGAAAGAACAAAGTGAGTTTAAAAAAAATCATTCATACTAAAAGTGGAAGTCCACCCTGATATCAAGTTGGTTGTAATTAAACCATAAAAATGAGATAAACAAAGTAGTGCAATATCAAATTAAAAATATGAAAGTTATGAATGTGTTAAAGTTGATACTCTAAGACAATCCCAAATACTGAGATAATTACATAAATAGAAAGCTTTTAACCCCCATAATAACACCAAATGGTGTCCACCCGACAAAACAAGTTTAGAATAATGAATTTATTCGAGTAAACTCTACCAAAATATCTAAGTCTGAAACCCGGAAGTGCACGTAGAGTCGGGCCTCTATCCGTGACGTCACGAACGGGAGTCATGGGCTCAGTGAGAGTGAATGGCAGTGATATCCCTACGTAAATGCTATCCTGTCAGAGCTTAGATTTGTTGTTGTTAAGGAGTATATTTGATGGATTTTCTGTTTTCATTTGAATGAAGAATAACGAAGCAACATTTTCCAGTCGCTGATTTCTTTTTATATCCTCATATTCACCTATTTGGTAGAGATTTAAGACGAGTTTACTGCTTAGGAATTAAAGTTAAATCGTGCACTTATGAATAGGCGGATGCATTATATTGTCATCAGATGTACATGAGCAGTTTTGTAAAACGAATAGGTCTAGAACTATGATAGTACTTATCATAGATGTGTGTGACTGCCTCAAAAAAGGATACAGTACCAGTTAAACATTTTATGTTGTAAAATATCAAACTTGAACGAGATCATGCAAGCGCGCTTCCTCTATAATATTTTGGCGAGTGATGCGGCTCTTGCATGAACGTTCGTGAAGCGAGCAGAATCGGGAGGTAAGACCAAGCCGCTGCTCTAGGCGCTGCTTGCTTGTGATGGAACGTACGTGCGCTAGTTATATGTTTATCGGCAATTGCAAGAGAATGAAAGCGACGTTGCCAGCTAAGAAAAACAACTAACAAAGACTTGCTCCTGACTACCGGTGTCAGAATTGGTAGATGAAGGATGTTCAGGGCCAAGGAAGGCGAAAGACATGGGAAAAAGGAAGAAGAAACCATCGAGAGATCGTTGTAGTGTATGGTAATGAACTGTGCATGGGTAGGCAGCTACTGTTCACTCCGTGCCTGGGCCGATTTCAACACCAAAACAAAAATTATACATGGTGAAAATATCGACTAATAGCACATCGTTGGCATGTATATGTCATAATTTTTAAAAGGGGAATTGATATTAATACTATGAAGTACTAGGGGAAGGTAAAGAATTGTACATAGAATTATGATTTATTAGACTTTTCAGCCTTTGAAACAAAAATATGCAGAAAATCGTATCACTCTGCACATGTTTGCTATGGAACATCCGGGTACGTGAATATACTCTCTCCCGGACGTGAGGTCATAAATAGTAGACCAGCGCCGTGACTGATTTTCTATGCAAAGAGAGGCGGATATTTTAGACATTTCAATTGAGGATTTCGAGTAGACAGAATTTTTTTGTGATATACTAAGTAATTGAAAAACTTAAAAATAACATATACTTGCCGTAGGTAACAAATTAAGGGACATTTATTTGCTTAGAGTATCAACTTTAAGCTGTCATCATGTAAGCTCCTCTCCTACTTGCTCTGTACAGATTTGTTGTTTTGTTAATTATCTTAGTTATTGGTGACGGAATAGCAACGTTTCATACAGGGGTTGTATAAAACCAAACTTGCAATGATTATACTTAGGGTTAATATATGATTGAAACATTTCTTAAGTGAAAATATACGTTTTTAGGATTTGGGGGGGGGGGACACCGGGAGGCGGGCTCACGTCACGTGATACGTCAGAATCGCTAATTATGTTCGATTGCTTGCTCCCATAATAACTTTCTTATTTTCAATCGGTTTTATATGCTCAAACTTTCACTGGCCTCTTTCTCTCATTTATCTGCTTCTATTAAAACAAACTAAATATCAGGGAGTACATACATCCCCTTTAATTTCATTATGAGCCAGATGTTTGGTTTCATACTTCTTTTTAACGTACTTAACAACAGAATATGCGTTCAGTTTAATTCATTTTCAGAATCCCCTATATATAAGTGGCAAATAACATGTTACTGTTAAGGCCCTTTAGGGATCAAAGATAAAAGAAACATTGAAACCACCTCGGCTTACTTTGTTTCAACTAAAGATTAACAGTTGCTGCTATGTTGGTAAAGATTGGGCAGATTCACAATTCTTCAAATTTGAGATCTTTTGTTTAGGTACATAATTATATTTTGAATACATTGTATGCTCGTCTATTTTTTTTTCGGAGGGGGGGGGGGATATTGTTATAATTATAAAAATAGGCGAGCGTAGAAATAAAGTAATTTTACTTACCCAGGCTATAATCACACATTGCCTCGCCTCGCGGCAATCCGGGCCGACCTCCGCAGGTTCTGGTTTGCCCGATTGGCGGCACGACGTTGCTCCCTCTCTGCGGCGAGTTGAACAGCGGCAGCTGCGATCTCTCGCTCTACCAGACGCGGTGACCTGCGTCTCGGGTGGAGTTGCTCACGCTCCTCCGCCCTCCTACGCTGTTCATCCTGCTGTTGGCGATTAGCAGAAACGACCTCCGCACGACCGTTCTCGCGATGCAACTTGTTGACTGTATAAACCAAGCAAAATATAAATGGTTAGGATGTGCTGATGACATTAAAATACACGATTCTCCATTGATATTTTTTATATAGATCTACCCCCCCCCCCCCAAAAAAAAAGGCCAAGTGGTGGCCCAACTCATTAACCTGTCACAGTACAAAGCGTACACTTTGAATGATCCATCATCTTACATACTTAGAAGTTACAGCTATACGGGCAGTGTAATTAGTCTCAAAATATTTTCGTCATGATTCAATATTCACGATTCTATACATACTATTTTTAACCAGTAAATGTCTATGGTCCACAAGACTGCCTTTTAAACAAATGAGAAGTAACAGTCATTTTGAGAGTTTTACTTTGAATAAATACATACCGTGTTGCGTGCAGTAGAGTTCAACGGCGTTTTCGTCTAGCGAGTGACGTCCACGCCGGCTGCAACGTCTGCCATTCCCATGAAGCCCAGTATGTGCAGAGCACTGGACCTCGGCTGGCTGTCTGTAATACAGGAAACATAAAACAAGGACATATTACTTCTAGATTGCCAATAATAATAGATTGCGAATAATTATAAAGTGCACATGTTACAATTTTTTAACACTTTTGATTAGGTAATTTGACAAAGGATGACTCTAAAGAAACCTATTTCAACTCATTTAGGGGTCATTATACTTCTTGAATGTATAATCAACTATGGTTGGTAAATTGGATTTTAATTTAGGAGATTATTGTGTACTTACTGACGGTGTTGCCAGCACTCTCCTTCAATAGACCAGTTCACGGTTAGCACATTACTGCAATGACCCCGAATATCCACAGATCTTCAAAACATGAAGAGGTCCCACTTTGTACATTTTGAAATAATCACTCCTACAGCGATGGAGGTGCTACATAAATAGCCTTTGTTTCCCCTTTTCAAAGAATACTTCCACCTGTGTATCATGGAGTGCATAAATGAATAATGATTACATAACTTTCATGAGCACGTTTCCAGTATTTCGTCTCCGTGTATTTCACAATTTGTTCTGCAATGACCTTTATCTGCTCATGCTCAGACTGCAACCGTGAATTGGCTTATTCCTAAGGCTAGGGGTACCTTCCTCAAACAACGCGTACCCTTCTGGGTATACTCCACACAGTTATCGTTGTACCGGTCAGCAATCATTATGACACTAAGCAATACGACGACGACGAATTCAATTACGAAGCAAAAACTAAGTAAAAATCTCCAAGCGACTTGTCTAGGACAGAATCTTGCAGAGACAGGCAGATTTTTAGCCCCTCATCTTAATACACGAAACCTAAAATTCGATTTGCGCGGGCGGTTTCTTTGAATGCATCACGTGATTTGAGCAGACGAACGAATCACATTCACTCAAGACAAAGGCATTTTAATGGCAACGGGTTCCAAAACTATGCTGGTGATAACTGTCATGCTATTGAGCCCACCGTGCTAAAATCTATTGTCATGCTAATATAATGTTGGAATTCCAGCGAACCTTGTACTTTCTATCGTCTGATTTGTAGAGGAATTGCTTGAAGCTATCGTCTTCAGCTGTTGATTGATAGAGCATTATAAGGTCATTCATGAACTGGTACTAATGTGCTTCTGCATGGGTGATCAGTAAAGTGTGCCCGTATGTTGTTGTTGTTGGGTAATTGTTTATTGGCGTTCATTCAATATTGAATATATACGCCATAATTATCTTTAATTTTATAAGGAAAATCAGTTATAAATAAGAAAACTGAGGATAAAGATTTGTAATGATATAATTAATTAAAAAGTATGACGTGAACGTCTTTCTTTCATTTTGATGGACACGCAACAATGAACCTGCAAACAAAATCAGTGTTAGAGGATCGAGACAGTTAGGAGAAGAAGAAGAAGAAAGTGAGCAAAGTGTGATAAATCACTATGAATATGACTGACAAAGAAAGCGGACAAAATATACAGTTCCTCAGGTACACAAAGGAACATCCCTTCACTGCTATTATGTAAAATTGTGTAGAACAGGTGTCACATGCATATTCACATTTTTACATAATAGCAGTGAAGGGGTGTTCCTTTGTCTACCCGAGGAACTGTATATTTTGTCCGCTTTCTTTGTCCGTCATGTTCATAGTGAATATTTCTTTTTGATATCACTATAATCGTCAGACAATCAGACCGCATAATAGACCTACATGTATTTCCCCTATTTCGTCAATGTGTACAATCTGTTGACTTGGAATGTTGTATTAGTTTGCCATGATACAAACACAGATTCACCCTTCTATAATTACCCAAACATCACATCACTTGTGTATATATTCTACCAATAGACCATTTCGTAATTAACACATAGTACGCAGTTCAAATGACCCCAAGTATCAACAGACATTCGTGAGATGGCGCTTTTTGCATTTGAGAATCATCGCTGCCAATGTGATAGCCGTGCTTTATGATTCCCCCTTTTGAAAAGAATACTTTCACTTGTGTCGGTACCATGCATGTCATGGAATTCACTCTTAATAATTTTCATGACCTCTATCTGTTGTAGATTGTAGGCTATCATCGAAATACAAACAGGCCCCGTGAAACGTTTTAAAAAGTGGGGGGGGGGGGGGGGCTAAAGTATTTACGATCAGGTAAGTTCAAATTCATTTTATTCAAAACCAAACAAAACATGATATGATCTTTTACCTAAAAAATAGACTAGTAATAGTACATTAATGAACATATATTACCTTGATTACAACATAAAATGAATGGTTTTAGGACCCCTTTAGAAGCTAAGCTTGTGAGCGGGGCCCTATATAGTCAACACAATACATACATTAACAATATGGCAAGGTGAACAAAAAAGAATGTAACTTATATACAAGGGATGGAAATACTAAGCTATATAATATAGAACGCACACGCACACGCACACACTTACCGCCTTATTTTAAATAGGGGGAAGAGGCAGTTTTCGATCAAGAACAATTTAATGAAGCCACCTTCTATACAATAGTTAATAGGTAGTCAATTATAATTGCACGATTGCACACGGAAACGCAAGAAATATAGGCACATTTTCGAAAAATTTCCTCTTTTGTTACCCAAGTAGGCCTAATTCGTTTTGGACGACACCCCCCCCCCCCCCCCTATGGACACACCAGGTCCACCTAAAGCGATTTCCTTACTGAACTATACGGTATTAAAGATGAGGTGTTTGCAAGGTCTGGATATGCCACACGTTATGTATGTGTGGGAAAAGGAGGGGGAGAGAAGGGGGGAGAAAGCATGATTCGACTAATTTGAAGCAAGAAATTAACAGAAAACGTGTTTTATTCATACAATTTTCTGCCCGTTATCTCTGTCTCTCTCTCGCTCTCTCTTTCTGCAATATGCATAATATCAGTTACGTTAAAGGCCAACGCTGTTGCTGAATATATCTATTCAGTGTATGATATTTTCCAATATTAGATTATCTATAATAGTTAATTAAGTCACATTGTTCGTGAAAATTCGATTCGAAGGTCGTTTCGCTTGTGTTCGTCCGTGTTGCTGGGGCAACAACAAACATTATCCCTCCTCTTCACGCTTCCCTCCCTTATTTTTTTCTTTCCCCCCCCCCCCCCTCTCTCCCAACCCCTCTCTCTCTCTCTCTCTCTCTCTTTCTCTCTCTCTCTTACCCAGGCCATTTTCTCCCATTGTTCCCATTAATTCCCGGGAGGCAATAACTGATACACCAGTGGAGATCTAACAAGTTTATCATTCAGACGTGACAACGACTGTCAGTTTCAAAAGGGACTTGATTAATGTTTACCCAAATTAATGGCACACACGTAATTCAACCATACCCGGGGAAAATAAATGATCATCAGCTCTTTGTACAACGATAAAGCAACAGTACTGACCGATACGAAAGATATCAATTATTAGATAACAACAGAAAAGTCAAACTCACACAATACAAATTCGACAATGAACGAAGATCATTAAACGTGCACGAATTGTAGGCCGCTATATTTTATTTTAGGTTTAATTAGCTGTCAAAACAAAGCAAGCATCATTCCATCATTTAATTTGTCATTGATAAAGGAGGCTATGACATGGCTACGTCGTTAATATAGAAATGAGAGAGACATTGAAAGGCACTTTCATGTTACGATGCTCGAATAGTCCAATAACAAACTAACAACACATTAAAAAAAAGGACAAGAACAAGAAGAAGAACAAGAAGAACAACAACAACAACAACAAGAACAAGAAGGAAAACAAAAGAAGAAGAAAAAGAAGAAGAAGAAGAAGAATAAGAAGAAGAAAGAAAGAAGAGGAGAAGAAGAACAACAGGAACAAGAAGGAGAAGAAGTAAAAGAAGAACAAGAACAAGAGGATGTGGAGGAGGAAGAGGAGGAGAAAGAAGTAGAAGAAGAAGAAAAAGAAGAAGAAGAAAAAGAAAGGAGGAGGGAGAAGAAGAAGAAGAAGAAGAAGAAGAAGGAAGAAAAAAGAAGAAGAAGAAGATGAGGAGAAGGAGGAGGAAGAAGAGGAATACAAAGAAAAAGAAAACAAAAGGAGGAGGAGAAGAGGACGAAGGAGAAGAAGAAGAAGAAGAAAAACAAGAACTAGAGAAGGTGGAGGAGGAGGAGGAGGAGGAGGAGAAAGAAGAAGAAAAAAGAAAAAGAAAGTAGGAGTGAGAAGAAGAAGAAGAAGAAGAAGAAGAAGAAGAAGAAGAAGAAGAAGAAGAAAAAAAATAAGAAGAAAAGAAGGAGGAGAAGGAGGAGGAAGAGGAATACAAAGAAAAAGAAAATAAAAGGAGGAGTAGAAGGAAGAAGGAGAAGAGGACGAAGGAGAAGAAGAAGAAGAAGAAGAACAAGAACTAGAGAAGGTGGAGGAGGAGGAGGAGGAGGAGAAAGAAGAAGAAAAAAGAAAAAGAAAGTAGGAGTGAGAAGAAGAAGAAGAAGAAGAAGAAGAAGAAGAAGAAGAAGAAGAAGAAGAAAAAAATAAGAAGAAAAGAAGGAGGAGAAGGAGGAGGAAGAGGAATACAAAGAAAAAGAAAATAAAAGGAGGAGTAGAAGGAAGAAGGAGAAGAGGACGAAGGAGAAGAAGAAGAAGAAGAAGAAGAACAAGAACTAGAGAAGGTGGAGGAGGAGGAGGAGGAGGAGAAAGAAGAAGAAAAAAGAAAAAGAAAGTAGGAGTGAGAAGAAGAAGAAGAAGAAGAAGAAGAAGAAGAAAAAATAAGAAGAAAAGAAGGAGGAGAAGGAGGAGGAGGAAGAAAAAGAAGTAGGAGAAGAGGAATACTAAGAAAAAGAAAATAAAAGGAAGAAGAAGGAAAATCAGCAGATAAACAAGAACATGAAGGGGGAAAGATCGTCAACTATCAATTCTTCTTTTCCTCATCCCCTTTCCTCCTCCTCCTTTTTAAAAGGGGAGCCCCCTGTACCCCCTAGATCCGCCACTGCCTGAATAGCAGTTCCCTTTAGTGGTGTGAGTGAGATATTATGCTCTAGCGCAAAACGTTTTATTGTTTCGTCTTGCAAAGCTATGTCATGCAAACATTAGATCGTGATCCATACCCATGGTTTATTTGCCCAGCAATTATCATGCGCTGGATTGAATCAATAGTTGTCTGGCATTCCAATTAAATCAGAAAATGATAGGATAGTTCCTTTTATTTGGAGGGGCATCATGGCAGGAGATTCTAAAACGTATTATATTTCACATTATTGTGATGCAGATAGACTTGCAAAATAATGTATGATTCAAAGTGACAGTTATTTTTAGCATCACGAATTTCGTTTATGGTGTGCAATAATAATTTGCATTTTTCATTATTAAAATAAGAAAAAAATAGAGTAAACTATCAATTCAATTATATTTGTGACGGAAAAACTACCTTAATTTATTAAATATACCAGCATTTCTGTTGTCAATAATATAACTTCTCATCCAACACTATTCCTTAGAATTCGGAAGTAGAAACCCTTTTAATGACAGTGTTATCGAGAATGATATATGTCCAGGTAATTTGAAATTATCTATGATATTACTAAACATCATATATTTAATTTTCAATATACTGTATTCCGTACGATTCCGTCAGATCGTTTAAATGAAGAAAAAAAAGTATTTTTAAATGTAGCGTTTACAAAAGTATACTGACTGTGATGGTGGAGATTCGATGTTAAATATAAACCGTGTAGAACTCTTGCCATCATGATACAGAAAATCAACCAATAATGATTGCCCATTAGATCTCCGTTGAATTGCCGTTTAATGACACGTTACACTTTACAGTAAACACTTTGCTGAAATTCTTTTTACAAATAATTTGCCTAATAGACACAAATCAATAAATAAGCCAAAATAAAATATCTCTCTGTCTTATTTTGCTTTAATTCTATATCATTCTATATAATCCAGGAACAGAAAAGAGTTGTATATTAAAGTCGACAAATGCTCTTAACTGATGTGATAAAAATATACCCTGTTATACAATTGGGTATTTTACATAAATAAAGGAAAAAAATTGAGACTGATCCAGGCCATGACAACTATATGACAGAACAACTACTATTACGTGAATAGTCATTTGTTATCCGTCACGAATTAATGACACAACTTCTAAGAGACTAAAATTTGAAAGCTCCAATCCGTAATAGTTCATCTTGCATGGATATTAATAAGTTTTCCTAGAACACGAACTTATGATTTAAAGATAAACTCCAGTACTGGTAAAAAAAAGAAAAATTATTCTCACAGAATCAAACGAAACTTACACTGAATGTTCAAGATTACAAATAAATGACATGTGCCAAACAATTTTGGAAGAAAATGTATACTGGCTGAGTAATGAGCATAGAAAGACAAGGAATCAAGGTAGTACCAACCCCGACACCATGCGTGTTGTCCCATACATAGCTTTCTGTGTATGTGCTTGTTACTTTACCAAGACTCGGTCAAATTTATTATGATTTTGATGACTCCAGAACCTTGCAGTGCACACCAATACTTACATGCTACATGATCAACTGTTTCTGATCCTTTCCACACCTTTTCTTTCACAATGCAATCGCATTACCAGTACTAAAGTTTATCTTTAATATTCAAAATACTAAGTGCACTTATACATGACGCAAACAATGTCATACAATTATGGACTACACATATATTCGCATAGAATTACCATCTTAGAAATGAAAATAGCTCAGTGTGATTACTTTTTGTTAATGATATAATGCATCTGTATTGTCTAATAATTGTATTAATTGTAAAATTATTTGATGCCTCCAAATAAAAATATTTCATAGACTGTCAACGTAAAAGGTAATACAATCTGCATCAATAATGCAGATGCTTTTAGGTGATTTTTTTTTCTTTCCACTAGTGCGCCTTGAGCAATTGATGTCAAGTTGATAGCGCCTTACAAATCTCATATATTATTATTATTGGTAGTAGTAGTAGTAGTAGTAGTAGTAGTGGTGGTGGTAGTAGTAGTAGTAGTAGTAGTAGTAGTAGTAGTAGTAGTAGTAGTAGTAGTAGTAGTCGTACTACTACTAGTAGTAGTAGTAGTAGTAGTAGTAGTAGTACTACTACTACTAGTAGTAGTAGTAGTAGTAGAAGTAGTATTATCATTAAAGCCGTACTTTTATTTCAACTGTATTGATAGATATATAGATAAAGTCTACAACAAATTGATCGGATACTTCATGAAAATATTAAGACCATATTCATCCAAAAGATACAATCTATATAAGGCCAAACAAAAAAGAGATGTTGTATTGCCTTTTGCGACCGACCCCCAAAAAATGAGAAATATCAGCCCAAAGAGGGAGTAAAAAAAAAAAAAAAAGGATTTCCGACCGACCGACACATGTTTCGGCACCTAAAGGGCAATACAACAACATCTTTCTATATAACTTCAAAAAGTAGTGATACAATATAGATGACTTCTATACATCAACTTATTGTTACGTTTGGTTGCATATTGCGCATATTGATAAGTTCACATTTAGTATGGTTATCTAGATCTCTTACTGGACGGAACACGAACGCATCTTAGAGAAGACGATTTACATTGCAGAAAGACACATAATGCTTGATTGTCTTTTTAAGCGCTAAAAAGGCATATTGGCTCCATGTTATTAAAGTGCGTTAACGCCCTTCTGGCTCTCTGCAGACGTTAATATCCCTGTTATAGAAAGCAGGAAATTTAACGCAATACAAAAATAGTGTTTATATAGTCAGATATCTTGACAAGACTGAGGAGAAGGTAGGATATTGATGATCCCCGTTATTATTGTCAACCATCATCATGACATCTTGAGTACAATGTTTACATGAACTATCTATTACATAAATATCGTTGCCTTAGTAATGAAATGGCACTGGTTGTGTGGTCCTTTATCGCACGAGTTCTATTTAGAAAGTAAATAGTGACGCATTTTGTATTACGTTCGATCTAGCGAAACATTGCAAAGACCCTATCACATATTGCTCAAGTGATAAAAGAACTAACAATGGTAAACTAAACGATGTGGAGATGTCCAGTACTTAATTATAGTAATCTAGTCATGCTGAACAATAGTAGGCTAGGCAGCATAGCCAGCTATGCACAGAAACAAACATTTTATCCAATTTCAATATTTTATTATTAACCATTTGTTCAAAATAATTCCGGAATCATCATAACTATACAGGCACTGATCATCAACCCTCAACCCTTTTTTGTCCTGTTCTTTGTATTCTCGAAGACGTCATTCTTTTGATCTAATACAATTTTACTATAAGCCACACACACCCAAATCACAAACCAAAATGAAATACATATGTAATACATATAGGTTACATTTCATACATTTCACTACAGTATGTAATAAATTACATTTACATTCCAATTTGTCTTGCATCTACCGATGGTAAGAAATAAGCAATATGATTCAGATTTAATATCGCTACACTGTTTTCCATTGAATAATTTTGAATGTAGCCATTGTGAGCTCACTTGTCACCAGTCGTCCATTTAATTAATACACAAGCAGACAATAGGAAGTCTGAACAGCATGGCGGAATGCATACGGTTACCGTGGCAACACCTGGTCGATTGTTCAAGAGCACATGGGTTTATATGTAATTCCCGCGTAATGTTGAGTTATAAATGATGTGGAATTATTTAATCCAATCACATGCGCATGCGGCACCCACGGTCACGGTACGATTTAATTATATCTAATCCGGGGGCGTCGTCTAGACACTTCCATTGGTAGGAGGGTGTTATCATGGAGTAGGTCCATGGTTTTATCATCAAAATAGATATAGGGGGATTCATCACCCAAATCCCTTTTTTATCGAGTTATATTAGCATTTTATTGTCATTAGTGTTTTGTTGTTGTTTTTTGCCGTCTATTAAGGATCTCCCGACAGCGATACAGCGTTTATTTATTTTTTATTTTTGTTGGCGGGGGGAGGGGGGGTTTTATTGTGGTCATGGTCCTCTGTATGCATATTCAGGGGTATAGTATAGTGTCATTAATTTGAGGGGGAATCGCCCTAACCCAGTACTGTCCCTTAATTGGTCACCGAGTGCATGGTATTTTTCATTACATTAAATGGGAAATTTTAACGGGTTCTCTGAGAGTGATACGTATTTTGTCCGCGGTCCTGCATTTACATATTGCCAATCGTTATAAGGTGTCATTCAATTGAGGGGGAAGTGAAACAGTTTCATTATTAAACTGTATATTTGTATACTGGATTTTATTACTGGTTTTATAAACAAATCAATTGTAAACTCTTATTTATTATCAACCATATTTCCTTCTTCTTTCTTTCTTTCTTTCTTTCATTTTCCCCATTTTTTTCCTTTTGATTTCTCCTTCTTATTTTTCTATTTCTCTTCTTCTTCTTTTTATTCCTTTTATCATATCAATTTAATTACTGATGTATCTTTATTTCATATTTGCCGATTTTACATTGTACATTTTGCATGTATTTTATATATTACAATTTTATCTGTAAATTCAAGATTTGTTAAGGTTTTAGCTATTACTTTGAATTTTAATCAATAGACGTTGTCAAATCAATTCAATTCTAACGTGCCCCCGTACCAGCCCATGCGTTACGTATGTACCTGAAGGATTCTTTGCATTATGCTTTTCATGATAACAATATGACAAAATTACCAACGCGTTTCCCTGTTTACGATGCAGAATTTTCTGCATTTTGTTCATGATTAATTACCCCCATACTACTGGGCTACACCACATGCGTAACCTGATTATTACACGAAGGATACTTTGCATTATTGATCTATACATACCTATGTCATGCATGAAATTAACACGATGACATTAATGCTGATGAAATTAATCTGAAATTGGATTGCGTACCTGTAGATGCCAGGTAGATGTATGTAACATGATGATATTAACTGCACTGCAGATGAAGGCCCATCAGGCATTGTTTCCTTCTCAATTACAATATATTGGATCGGCATGTCTGATTTTACAAGCTGAACAATGCTTGAGGAAGAAAATTAATGATATCTCGCTATGCACGATGAGGCATTTCATCAAAACTCCAAGCGCTGTATAACTTTGTATGCTTCTTTGTCATCCGTCACACGACTGATTTTGTATTGATTTGATTAGTGCTTTCACTAATATCTGTCATGCTAAACCACGACAAGTAAGGTAATTCATGTGTGTGTGTGTGTGTGTGTGTGTGTCTGTGTGTGATATGTGTGTGAGGGTGGGGTGATCGAATATATTAAGTTCTTGTGAATTGTGCTCCCTAAGCTCCCTTCTATCAAAATATGCAAATAATATAGATAGAAATGTAGATGTACAAGGTATTAGTATATTTCAATATCATTGATTTGAAACTCTCTGTGTAAAAAGTAAACATTATAATGTATTTAATAAAAGTCATCAATTTAATAAATATGATTGAAAAATTGGAAATCAATCATTCAGGAGCGACTGGAGGCACTGTAGTCTTTTCCCTTAGTTGATTGTTATGAGATATCTTACAACTTTTAACATGCATATAAGTAGGCCTCTTTGATAATTAACTCTTGTTTGGCGTTCCTGAATTCGATTTAGCCTTACGTTTGGATTGCCTGGGTACCTGTTCGAAAGATGGACCAGCAAGCTTGCCCCCATCGGCTTCTTTTTCCAATTTAGGCTCCTCCTCGACGATCTTTAACCTTGCCGCTTGGATATTCGTATACTGCGGATCCGTGCAGATGTTTGGACGGATGATCCGACCCGATTTGGTCTCATAAACTGGTCGGTCTTCCTTCTTCACCTTGACTTTCTTTTTCTTTTTCTTCCCAGATCTCTTAGAGGCTTCATCGGCCTCCTCTTGGAGCTTGATCATGTCTGGAGGGGGGCGGATCCACACCCCTCTCCTGACGGACGATTCCGTGGTTGCTATGGACACGTTGTCATCTTCGCTGGTTGCTCTGCTCGAGAAGGACTGCGTCGATCCCGTGCTCCTCACCGTACCCGGCCGTGATACGTTCGCCATGGACGACGTAGGACTCGTCTTCCTTTTCGTCGAAGACTTATTACTCTGTAGGGAAACCGAAGATTTGACCATGGCCTGTTTTTTCTGAGACTGGCGCGATTCCGCTATTCGTTCCTGGGATACGAGCTTGCGCGGTGAGTCTTTATGCCTTGGTGAACTCTCGATAATGACCTCCTCGGTTACACTTCTAGATTCCGGTACAATTTCCTTTCTTTGTTTTGTGATAATCTTGCGTTCTTCAGTTTTAATGTCGTTCTGGTTGGTCACTACATGCTGACCTTGATGAACCTCAGTGACTGTAGATGCAAGTAATGTTGGCTCTATTATTTCTCGGCGTTCGTATCTTTCAGTCTTCTCAACAACTTTCGTTGAAGATGGTATTTCTTTCTCTTCTTCTTTTACAGTCGAGGTGACAGTTTTAGAGTCAGTTTTGTGCACTTCAGTGGACCGCTGAGACTCAGCGGTGTCTTCTTTCACCTTTTTGCCTTTCTTAAACTTTTTCTCCGCTTTGATCACAGTGGCTATATCTTTCTTTTGTTTGTTATTTTCAGTTTTGGAGACAATATTTTCAGTTGTTGACACTACCTCTACATCAGCTTTCTTTTCTTCTGATTTATTTATTATTGTTTCTTCTGCATCATTTTTCTTTTCTTCTGATTTCTTTGTTATTGTTTCTTCTGCATCATTTTTCTTCTCTTCTTTCTTCTTTTTGAATTTTTTCTGCGCTTTGATCACGGTAGCAACATCTTTCTTTTGTTCCTTAGTCTCGGTTGGGGAGTTAATAATTTCAGTAGTTGCAACTACCACTACGTCAGTATTTTTTTCATCTGATTTCTTCCGTACCTTCTTGACTGACTTTTCCTCAACTTTAGAAGAGGACTCTGTCTTTGTCGATGACTCAACGTTAGAAGAGGACTCTGTCTTTGTCGATGACTCAACTTCATTCTTTCTCCGCTCTGGGGAAGGTGACTCCCTGGAGGCTGGGCGACGTGCAGTTTTAGCCGATGTCGCTGTTCTGGCTGCCACTGTTGCTGCGATGACTTTTTGTTCTTTCTTTGCTTCCTCTGCAATCTCCTCCCCGCCAGACCCTCGTCTTGAATTTCTACGTTCCTTTCGCTCAGGATCCATCTTCAAGAAGAGCTGATTGTCCACGGGACTTTCTTTTTTCGGCTGCGCGTCTGGAGGATCAGGTTTCTGAGGGGGTTCTTTTTTGCTTTCCGTTTGATCTTTGCTCTCAGCCTTGTCATCCTCACGGGGTGACTGATCAGCTTTCTCTTCAGCAGGTTGTTCCTCTGCCTCTTCTTTAGGTGGCTTTTCATCTTTCTTTTTCGGACCCTTTGGCTTCTTTTTTGGCTTTCCCTTCCATTTCATTGAAGATCTCTGCATGATGTTTGGTTCCAATGAATTATCGCGGTAACCCTTGAACATATCACCCCACTTATCTTCAGGCTTCTTCGCGTCTTCGTCCTGGCACTCTTCTGGTAGATGTTTCTTGAAGAAGCTTGGTATAGTGTCGTGCCGGGCATTACCCTCTCGAACAAGTATCTCACAAATTTCGGTACTCTGCTGCTTCGCGGCCACCAAGAGTGGGGTCTTCTCCTCAAAGTTCTTCATATCAGTGTTCACCTTCTGCTTGTTTTCCGGAGTGAAGAACACCCGAACAGCTTCGACGTTTTCGATCATGACGGCATGCATAAGGGCGGTGTTGCCGTTTTCATCCATACGGTTAGCATCAACCTTCTTAGCCGAGAGAACAAGCTCAACCATGTCTTCTTTTTCATCTTCCATGCAGGCCGTCATCAACGCCGTCCTGCCGTGACGGTCCGCCAAATTGACATCGGCACCGTTTTCGAGGAGGAGCTTGCCGATCGCCTCCCGGCTCGACTTGTCGCTTCCGAAACACGTCCGGATGATCGGCGTCCGTTGCAAGGAATCTTGGATGTTGACATTGACGCCATCTTCTTCGATGAGTTTACGAACGGCATCGACGTCTTCGTTCCCGACGGCACGCACGAGATCGCGTTCCTTCGCGTTCAGAGGTTTGTCAGCCATGCTATGTGATGAGGTGGGTCGCAGTTCGTCATCTATGGCCATTCCGTCCTAGTGATGAAGTCTTGCTGCAGATTCCATGACAAGTGGCAACTCGTAAACTGTATTGGAGACATAAGAAGTATGCACAGACAAAAAAAAGCATTATTCATCCTGAATAACTTGTTCAGATATGGTTCAGTTATTGGGTGGTAAACTGCCGGTAAAAAAACGCAGCAAGGTGTTTAAGGATATTTGAATGACAACTGCTCCCAACGAAGAACTTGTATGTTTAATATTAAAGCTATGTGTTATAAGATGCCACATGGGAAAAGTATTACACTAAAGGCCAATTTACACAACCCCCCCCCCCCCCCCCAAAAAAAAAAAAAAACCGTTTTGAAAAATCGTCAGTTTTGGGGATTACCATTTACTCTACTGGAAAAACCCGTGATAAATCAGTCGAAGTTTGCTCATACCGGGGTTTTTTTAGTGAGTAGTACGCATGCGAAGTGAGCATACTATGCAACTACCGATATTGATTTCCTGCGTTATGTTTTACAATATGTAATATAATGTTGTTATAATATTGTTTTTATTAATCATGTCACAACTCTGTATTATATTATTTCATGTTCAATTGTTTTGAGTACCAAATAAAACGTCCTAAAGTCATAACTGACAGTAATGAAGATTAATGCCTCTCAAAAGGGCACTAATATAGCCGATCGACACGGTTTTATTCTACTACTTCTCTCTCCCTCTCTTTCTCTATCTCCCTTTCTCTCTCTCTCTCTCTCTCTCTCTCTCTCTCCCTTCTCTATTTCTCTCCCTTTGAATTTCGACATTGCTTTCTCCCCCACTCTTCCACTCTCTGTCTGTCCCTCAATGTCGAGGAGGTGTCGTGGTATGGTTGTTCATTCACTTGACTCTCCACACAAGGGTTGAGGGTTCGAATCTCAGCCCCGCACTAACGTCTTCTGACAAGACATTAATCCACATTTGACACTCTCTACCCAGGTGTAAATAGGTACCTGGCAATTGCCGGGGTAATTATAATCATTAATGATCATTAATTTCTACCTCACCTTCTATCGATCTTTTCCCCAATTTGTCTCCCCTCTCTGTCTCTCCCAAGGTATGGATGTATGTACATGTAACTATGTAATATCTTTCTTTCACTCTCTCTCTCTCTTCCTTTTTGAATAAATAAATATGAATATGAATATGTATATGTGTAGTATATACATATTTATGATTTCATATATATATATATCGTTTTACATAATCATTTTGTCATGTGTAAATGCGTTAATATTACACGAGTACAACATGACTTGGTGTTTATGACATTTCCCAGCGAGAAAATCATTTCAAGAAAACAGCCACAATATTATTGTTCCCTACGGGATGGAAAAAGGCCACATTGTTTAAAACATGGACATAATTAAAACATCAATATTGATGTCAAGGAGAGGTTGTCTTATATTTGATCGGCGGCAATCGGTCCGACCTTTATTTAGCCAAATATAGAGAGTAGACTATTGAAACAGGGATGCTATGTTTTATGTGAATTTACGCTGTTTTCAATATACATAACGGCGACTGTTTTAGCTCTAATTCAATGCAAAAAATTACTAGTCCACGAAAAAGAATTTCTGTTCTTGTTAGAGCTACCATGCTTAGATGTGAAGTGTATAATGTAGATCATATGTCTTTTCCTCATTTTTTTGTTTGGCTTAAATAATTTGGACAAATATATATTGAAACAAATATATATTGTTGGACTACATTCACTCAAAATCTGATCACTAATCAACATGTTGTGAACTTTAGGTTTTAGCATGTTCTGCCATACAAGTTAGTGACACGCGGAATACCGCCCTGCTGTCTTCAATTTCAGAAGATTCATGTATATGCACTAATACATGGATTTGAGTGTGACAGTTTAGTTATGTTTTGTTAATTATCGTACACAAAACATCTTCTACTTCACGACATAAGGCTATGGGGAGAATTGCTGATATGTTATTGCAACAAGTACGATCATGAAAGAAAAGCTCTACTTTCGATGAATCATTAATAAGAGCGAACGGAGCAAAACGGGGAGCTCGTATTATAAATACTTGCGATTCTTTTTTCGTACTTGTAATTAGCGAACACGATTTTTTCTTCTCCAACAGGCTCTTATTTAATTCATTTGACAAACATGTTGACAAATCAGTCACTGCAATTTGTTTGAAATCTCTTCAATTGCATTTTGCTTTTGAAATATGACATTGATGTATTTGTTATTTCCCGTATCTTATATCGTGGAAACGAAATTATGATAACCCACAAAATTCGACCTTTGTCATACACGATTGGAATTCGAACAGGACAATCTACATTCAGCTTTTTCAATTAACTCTGTGTCATTCGAAATTCACCGTGTAGTCGTTGGGAATGGAAGACCTTCATACATTATTGGTAAAAGTACGAAGAGTTCAACAGGAGGCTTTAACATGTAAATTCTTGTTATTGATAATACTGCTGAAGTTTCCTGTTCTTTGGTTGTTTTCTTTTCTTTTCTTTATTTACCTGACTGCTGAGAAAGCATGTATATGCTTGTAAGTATTAAGCAACTTGATGACTGACGGCTTAAAGTCCTCTCTGAGGGACTTGGTAATGAGGAGGAGTGCCTTAGTAACGCATTGACCTGGTTTCGAACAATGGGAGGGTTACGAGACCATTGAGGCACCATGCCTCCTTTTGATTTGATATTTCGTATCGACAATTCATCTGTAACCTGTTTTTATTCTTATACCTCAGTCACACCGCCAAACTGACACCAGACTGACTCCAAACTAATTTTTTTCTCTGCAAAGGATCGTGTTAATTTGGGGGTTGGTCTGGTGTCGGTCTTGTCACTGATACTCAGGCATTATTTACTTGTCTTTTCATTTCATTATTTAATTTTTTACCTCACACCCTAACATTAAGGTTGCTTTCACATATACTTTTATATTTATGATGATTGGTTCGATCACATTTTAATAAATCGATTTCATATGACTTGGTTGGTATATTTAAATTAACATTTATTTTCTTCCATTCAATTTGACAACATATTTGACATCTGTTCAAACAATACAATTTATACGTAGGAACATAAATATAATTAAAGAACTTTTATGAAAACCCGATAAGCAGAGCTTGTAATGGGTACGCCCGAATACACAAATACATAATATACATTATAAATAGAAGAAAGGAAGAAAGGAAGAAAGGGATAGGCAAAGAGGAAAGGAGGATAGAGAGCTTGGAGAAAGAAAAAAGAAGAGGAGTGCAACATAGTAGCAATGGAATGTATGGCATGCATACACAACATAATGGCAAGATATAGTTGAAGGGTATAATATTGAAATATATATATGACTATGTACTTACGTTTCTACGATGGAAATCATGATGGAAGGGTAATCTGAACGTCCGTCTGCTCCAACTCCATCAATCTTTAAATATCATAAACTCAGTCTTCAAAACAAACACGATAATTCCATTCCAATAACAAAAAAAAATGTTAATTATAAAAGATGACACACTTCACGAACACCGCTGCCGTATCAGTGAGCTATCAGTTAAACACGTGCATGAGATGGTATGTCATGTCTCACACCAGAAGCGAAAACGTATTCCTTTTAGACTTAGGGAGGTGGCAAACCATATCGAAACGATATGTGCCGTGCTCTTTATTGGAAGCCAAGTGCGAGCACCGCACTGGTATATATATCAATTGCACGCGCAATATATATCAATTAATTTCCCCATCCTCGTATTTCACATTGAAATGATACAGGGTCCTTAGCAACCGAACGCCACACAGCAGAACCCGGTCGTTATCTGAACTGAATGCCTGTAAGGAACGTACATGTATAATGCAATCGCGATTGGAATAGATGCATTGTTATACGAATCCGGGGAAGGAAAGAACTTTTTTTTAATCATCATCCTTCTCAAATTCTACATTTTGTAATCATCATCTTTCTCAAATTCTACATTTTGTAATCATCATCTTTCTCAAATTCTACATTTTTTAAATCTTTAATTAGATTCATGTATATCAATGATTTATACTAAGATCAGATGCATATTTTTTCAAAGAGAGAGAGAGAGAGAGAGAGAGAGAGAGAGTGAGTGAGAGAGAGATGAATTTGAAAGAAATGTAATGTTTTTTTTAGTTTATCAATGATGTTAAAAGGAAGAGACGTTGTATACCTGCACATTCTTTTAATGAAAGCTAAAAAGAAGGAATTCGGAGTGTTTGTCTACCTATCAATCAATCTTACCATCTATCTATCTACCTATTTATCTTCCTATCTACATTATCTATTTACCTATCTAGCTATTCCTATCTGTCTATCTTCTATCTATCCATGTATCTTCTATCTATCTATATATACATGTATATATATATATATATCTGTCCATCCGTCTTCCCCTCTCTCCCTCTATATCCCTCTTTCTATCCATATATCTATCTCTCTGCTCTTTTCAAAAGCGCGGCAAACGAGTGTCTTTTGTTGTCTGCGCGAGGAAATGAAATATTATATGGAGACAATGGTCGGATGGTGTATTGTGGGTCATTTTCATGGTCAGACGCGTTACTGCATGACAACGGTGAAATTACGATCGATTGCGATGTCATGATGTATGGGAATTTTGTTTGCGGTAAAATATGGCTTGTCATACTGATCTGACAAACTCTGCCTTTCCATTTTAATAGCCTATGTGAGATGATGAAAGTTATTCTCTTTCCTTTGAAATTGCATAGATCAAGACTTATTTGTGTAGAGAGAAAAATTAGAAAAATTATATTTTCGTAATGCTTGTCAAAGGAGAGCTTTAAAACATCGCCATTATTGCTTTCTTGTCATTTATAAAATAAAAAACTTAATGTTGTCATATGCAGCTTTATAAATCGTTTCAAAATAAAAATTAAAAATTCTTACATTCCTACATATCAACAAAATAATAAAATAATGTAAACATAATTATATAAATAATTCAGAACATTGTAAAACAAAGAAGAAGGCGTAAGTGTCATAAATAATAAGCTTGTGTTGCGTACGCCTAATATGTAAAAGAGTGCAATATACTGATCATACATTGATTTCGTATGTTTTTACATATTTTAAAAGTATGTTTAATTGCTACAATGTAATCGCTATTTGCTATGATTGTGATTTATGTGGTGAGCAAGCTCATCATAGAACATTGCAGTGCCTACTGGGTACGTTGATGATGGATGCCCTTTCACAAATTACAAGATGTTCAGCTTGCTTATGGGTCATCAAATATTTACCCCGCAGTACATTGTTTGTACATGGAACATTGTTCTCGTCACCAACGCCATTTTTAAAGGTGGAGTTCTTGTAAAGGGGAAACGTGATTTGCCAGCTTTTCTAATTTTTCAGGTCAGTTTGCAAGAAAGTCATAACTGAAATATTCACTTTAAGGTTACCCGTCGGGTGCTCTCATTTTCAAATATGACAAAAATTATCTAATGTGTTCGAACCAACTTTCATGCCACATGTTTTTATAGTCCCATCATAAGTCATGTAAACATATCTTTTATCATTTTATGATTAAAAAACGTCGAAATATATATGTATATACACCAGGGGGCGTTTCACAAAACTTGTCATCAGTGACAAATGACAGTTTTTGTTATAAGCTACTGAAATCCTTGCTTCTGATTGGATATCAGCAGATTTGTCACTGATTTTTGTCATTTGTCATTGTAAAAAGGCTTAGTGAAACGGGTCCCTGTTCTTATAGTCCTGCTTAGTCAAGCTTTTCCGATCACTTCCAGACAGTTCCTTTCACAATACAATCGCAAGACCAGAACTAAACTTCATCTTGAATGACTAGGCTGACGTAAATCGAAGATACTATCTATCAACAGATCTCGTCCTGAAAATGAAAGAATTTGAAATGGTTTATCTCAGGATGAAATGACAAGAAACCCTTGTTGAGGGCGGAAAGATCGTACAATGAAGTCTTTTATTCATTTCAACATCCGTCGAGCATAAACACCGGTTATTCCTCCTTTCATCCAGAGCACGGTGTAATTGCTAAATTCTGAAATTCAACATAACACCATAGCCCCTGCTAGCTATATGAGCTATCAATTCACGCATATTCCGACAATATTTTTGATTAAAATTGATACAATTAATACGGCTTGGTAGTCTTTCATTCATTAGCATTTCCATTGAGCAAACATTGGATATTCTTCTTCGTAATCGCGTTATAATTGTTTAAGTGATTAATGAGGTGGGGCGGGCGCGGGAAGCTACTAGCTCACCGAGCAAGACCAACAGGGCGAGAAGTTAATTAATCTAATGTTGGAGGTTAGACCGTGCATGGGGAAAATCCAATGAGCACTGAAGCAAAAATAGAAATTTGTATCGATGCGAGTATTTTGCGACTGAGAGACTGCACTCGGGATCGGTTCCACTTCATTTCAACTCATCTGATAGAGTTATGGCTTTGCGTTAAATATTATTATTATTATTTGCTTTTAAAGGTAGAGGCCAATTTTGGAAACGCCCCCTCTCAAAAAATGAAATGGAATCATGTACAAGAATATGTTTTGACTAATACGTACGTGATGATACAAATTTTGCTAAGAAATCGCCTACTAATTGATATATTTGGTAAATTATTATATTTATCCGGACTGGATAGATATCGCGTAGTCCCATATACATATTTCTGTGTACGGGCTTATAACTTTACCAAGACTGGGCCAAATTTCTTATCATTTTGATGATTCCAGAACCTTGCAGTACACACCAATATACTAGGTGATCAACCTTTTCTGATCGATTCCACAATGTTTCTTTCACAATGCAATCGCATGACCAGAACTGGTCTATACCTTTAAAGTCCTTTAAATGGCTGTATTTAGTAGCCTTATATTAGCCGTCTATCAAATCCATTGATTTATTTACCGATATCTGTATCACTACACGGACGCGTGGATACTCAGTCTCAGTAATGCTTCATGACTTGCATTTAAGGGTGATCAGACCTTTTTACGAAGTCGTTTTTTATTATTTACTTATATGTATTTATTTGATTATTTATTCATTATCTATCTACAATATATTAATCAAATTATTTATTTATTCTTTCACTAATATATTAGCAGGGTAGTTCTTTAAACAACAGTTGGTCTTCCAAATTGGCAATGTAGGAAATCGATCGTGACGTATTTACGGACAACCCTACAAACTACAATACAAATATTTTACCTAAGCGCCTTTTTCCGACAGACAGTACTCAAAATAAATTTTGGAAAGCACGTTATATTTTCGAATAGAGGGTGAATATTATCCCAAATAATACAATTTGAAAGAAAATGAAATTGTAGTCATTTTGCGTGCTATATAAGAACGAAAGGGATAGTTGTCCGCAATTACATCCCTGCTGATGTTACCGATTCGGCCAGTTTGAAATTCCTTTTTCAATAGTTTATTACAAAGTTTATCAGATTCTTTTGTTGTGTGGGGCGGGGGGGGGGGGGGGTTCTTTTAGATAGAAAAAGACATTAACATTGGGGTAAATTGCTCTATTCGTCTAAGATAAAGGGTTAATATTAGGTCTTATCAGGCGCGTTCACAGGGGGGGGGGGTTGTGGGGTCGAATCCCCTCTCACATTTTTGTTTGTGTTTTGGAAGAAACCCCCCCCCCCTCAATTTTGTTTTTAATAAAAAGAAATATTAAAAAAGAAATACAAATTGTGCTAATGGGTGACCACAAAAAGGTGACCTCCCCCCTCCCCCCCCCCCCCTCCCCCAACGGAACGAAATATCAATCGGACAAATTTTCAAATTTTCGGGACAAAAAACAAATGCTCTTACCCCCTATTCCAAGCTATCCTACCATAATAGAGATAGGGCGCACTTTCCCTTGTGTGAGGTGGCGATATTAACGACCTAACTTCAGATACTTCAAGCGATTGCTGGTCATATGTATGCAGCTTCTTGCAAAGTTCATTGCTTTAGACATCCGAAATTGTGTAGGAATTCATGTCTATGTAGTATGTGCTAATGTGAGTAATATATTAATTAAGTTAAGGTTTGCCTTTTTTAATTACATGTGATTAGTTCACAAGTTGAAAAGAATGAACAATTCGATTTAACGTAGAAATAAAATACATGTTTGCGCTTGTGTGTGTGTGTGTAAATGAAATGATAAGTAAAAGCGATTTTTCTACATCAAATCAGTATTGAGCTTTGAATAATCAAACATGTACAGTACACCACAAAAAGGGGGTTTGACAAAATGATAAGGAATCATGATTTATGCTAGCTTTATTTCATCCAACATGCTACTGATTCTGACAACAACACCTCTGAAATAAAATGAAATTCTAAAGTTCATTGAGTATCAATTTTTAGAAGTATTTTACTTTAATAATGAAGACCAAATAAAAGTAAATGAAATCGACGATAACTCATTGGAATTTTCGATGGCCTTTAAAGAGAACAATCATGTCGGCTTCACTGTACCGATACAATCATCTACACTTAACGTCGAGAAAATTCCTATATTGGTAAATATATATTTCAAAGAACGCCCCCTGATAATTATTATTTTAAAAAAAAAACTGAGGAAACAGCACACTTCTTGCAAAGGAGTAATGTCCCTACCAACAAACCAGGCATGAGTAACTATCTAATTATGTAATTCAATAGGGAATCTTGAATACGAAATTATTATCCCGTTGCCTACTGGAACCGAGTGTTCCCCGTAATAAGCCTCTGGGAATGAGAGAATTTAGTAGTAAACGGGTTAATGTATTTCTCATAATTAAATTCATAAGGATGAAGAGCATCGTAATCTCGATTAGTTGACCATATCTAAATTAAATTAAGATCTTTAACTATTTATAACTTGTACCCTTGCAAGAATTAAGTATAATAATTTATCGTGGCTTAATATCGTAATTTAATTGATTTGGTCCATGAGAGGGGTTTAAACCCACTAGTAGTAGGGTTGGGGTCAGACCTATATAGGGGTTAAACCTATTACCCATACTAGTAGAACGGGGTAAACTATAACTTGGAGAGAAAACCTACAATTAATACCACCTGCAGAAGCTACCACTGCCGGCTTTAGCTCCGATATGGATAGCAATCATCGGGTCTTCGCCGTTTGGGATACTAATCGTAGCCCAGCCGTAGTCGTTCACAGTGATCGTCTTTCCTGTACAGCCGGAACCTGTTGGGTCACCACTAATGACGTCACAATAGTCACCAGAAGGTAGGCCGGTTTGGAGGTTATCATTGACGGTGTACGCCTGGTTGTTAAGGGCAAAGAAGGCTCGGTTACCTCGCGAGAAGGCGATGAAATTGTCTCCGTTGTCGTGCCAGTTCTGCACGGGTTCCCAGCCTGCAGCGTTACGGAAGCACGCCATGTTCCTGATCTGCCGCCAGCGATGTTCGCAGACCCAACCGCCATCACAGGTACCGTCAGAGTTGATGGTAGGTGAGATGATGGTCCCATCGGAATAAGCGGGTGGGCTGGAGTCAGTGTCTTCAAAGAAAAAGCTGCTCATGATGCGGAAGGTGCCGTAGTCCCATGCCATACCAAAGGCCAGAGCCTTCTTGTATGGCCACGAATCCTTGTATGTCAAGATGTCACCGCCGCCTCCGTGGCTGCGCTGGTTGTCATGGTTATCGACAAACACAAAGGCGTGGTCACTGTTCATCATACCCCACGCTTCACCGAAGTTCCAGAACCACTTGGCCTGGTTGGTGCCGTGACCAAGACCTACTATCTGATCACAGTACTTGAATTCGGTGACGTCACCAATGTGGACGTAATCCCACGATTTGATGGCCTCGTTTCCTGAGCGGTCGATGACCTCCTGGAACACGTAAGGTCTGCTGCCGTCTTTTGTGTTCCAAAGTCTGTGGAAGTTTAAAAACGAGAATGTGTCATTGCAAATCCCATAAGGAAATAAATGTACATGCAGGCTTTCGGTCACACTGTTGCCGTATTATACTGGTTCTATTAAACCAGTCCCAGATGATAAAAATAACGTTCAATAAAATGAAAACGTTCACTTCTGATTATTAATTTCCTTTGCTAAACCTGAATATGGAGAAGAAAAAAAAGCTACACCCAGCGTCGCATGTGTCGGCTTTAAAGTGTAGTAGAATACAAGCTGTTGTGTTTAATATGATAATGGCAATTAATTACATTTCATTCTTTTTGTAATGATTATTTGAAATAACTTCAATAGGCCTATATGAAACTAGATTAAATCATGTATCCCCTTCCCTACCGTAGAGGTTGTCATGGTATAGCTTTTCATACACTTAACTTGAAATTCATGGGTTAAAGGTTCGAATCACGGCCCGGCACTAACGTCATTGGCAAAGACATTAATTCAGATTTGCCAATCTCCACCCAGGTGCAAATGGGTACCTAACAACTGCTTGGGTAATAATAATTACAGGGCCCGCAAGAAGTACACCGTTGAAGCTGATGAGGTTTCAACTGGTAATCGAAATGATCATTATTAGTAGTATTAGTAGTACTAACAATAGTTATTATTTTCATTATGTTTTATTACTGATGTCAGTTATTTATATAATTAAACAGACTAACATATCAAATAGAAAGAGGAAGGCAACGTTAAAGGAAGATAATAACCCCTTCCCGCACACTTGGTTTGTGTGTTTATTTTGTCGGTGTATTTATGCGTGCGTGCGTGAATGTGTGCGTTTACACGATGAAAGAGATTTGAAAATGTAAAGAACCGTGGCAACTCTTTTTGACAATTGTGAAGAATGAAACTGAGAGAACAATCGTGCGTAACTCTATAAAAATTCCCCATCGCTGTTCTACCATTTTGAATGTTTGCAAAGGTTTTTAAAAAAAACTCGGGACCATGGCTAATTGCAAATTGCCTCCATAGCATGGATTAGTGCAAAAATGAGTAATGCTTCGTAAAACATAATTGGAATTATATCTTACTCCCTCACGATGTCTTCCAGGTCACCTGGCCACATATGTTTGGCGGCATCGACACGGAAACCGGCAACCCCTATGTCAATCATCTTGTTCAAATAATCCACGACTTTCTGGTTGGTATAGTAGTTTACCTCCGATCCGAAGAGAATGTCGTTAAGCCCAACCAGGTTGCAGTTTCTTACGCTGATGGCGTTGCCGTAGTCCATTTCACCACTACTGGATGGGCACTTACCACGGGGGACGTTGAAGTGCTCGGAATAGTAGGGAACACCGGGGTACTCATAGCTCACTGCATGGGAGAAAAACCAAATAAGTAAAATAAAGGTGAACATTTTAATGTCATTATTAAGCTAAAAACGTATACACTTTCTTACCAATTTATGTTTTGAACTCTACCTTAAAAATCCTTCCCTATTAATGTTGTGTTCATTTTAATGTATGTGGTAGGCCTATTTTTAATGACATTGTGTCAGTTTTCCAACATTTCAATTAACACATTAATTCCTTTCTTGCTACCGTCAAAGTCCTTCGAAATAAAAAAAAAAATGTTGTTTGTTCACTGATACGTGCTACTACCAGTGATAGGCTTATTCTAAATGACCATGTTCTCATAGTGCCAATCTCCAATGTGAAAACTAAATGGTCTTGATTACAACTATTAAAAGCGTTAAAGCATTTAATACTAACTTTACGAAGGTTGAAGGCAAATAACTTGATGCTTTGACAACTTTGAATTTGAAACGCTTATAAGATTTTTTAGAATTGTTTTTATCTATTCCACATGCAAAGGATAAATATCATTGACAGTTTAGATGAAAAAATGAATCCGAGAATTATCGATGTTTTATCATAACTTAATCGCAATTATAATTAATAAATGACACATATTTGTGAAGCTTAGATCCTCCTCTTTCATTTGATGCAAGTCATATGATCCATATTTCACGCATGAGTGATTAAAAACAATTTGAAGAGAGGTTACCAAAAAGTCAGTTGGCGGGCGGTATATGAATTTCAAAGAGGAAATAAAATTTCTAGAAAGTTCAATTTTGCCCTTTCATATGACACCTCAATCAGGAAAAATGAGCCAGGAATAACAAAGTTATGTTTGTTTAAAGTAATGGTTGCATTTCTATAATTTGAAATTAGTTCGTTTTCACTGGCTGCCTGCCGTAGCAACAAACAGAGTTGACAAAAGACTTAACTCCGTTTCGTTGACGATCAGCCATGCACCAAGAAGACGAAAAACTTGATGCATGGCTAGTTGTCAACGAAACGGAGATAAGTCAGTGAAAATGAACTTGTGTAGTTTAAATCAAATGGTTTCCCTTGGTTTTAGTTCATTTCGAATACTCGTTGCTTCCGTCCCGTGTGAACCCTCGTCGTCATTAGTGAATCGTCGTTTGTAACATCGAGGTTTCGGAAACCTAAAGTTTAAAATGACGTTGGTTCCGTGTGAACATAGATTCAGCTAAAGATTTATTCAATTCTGATGAAGTAGTTCAGGAAGTTTTAACCGGAGATTCATCTTTTTCTTTGCTATGATGACACAGAACCAAGTTTTACAAAATGCTTACTTGCTGCCATGTGGTTGATAACTGCATCGACGTAGATAAGGACGTCGACGTTTCGACATCGTTCAACCATGTCCTTAAAGGCGGCCTCGTCTCCGCTTCGGCTTGTCAGTTCGTAGCTCATTGGCTGATAACGCTCGTACCAAGGACGCCATGGATTCTGGACCTCGTTGTGCTCCGCAGGAGGCGAGATCTGTACCCCAGCGAACCCATAAGGTCCAAGATATCTATCATAATAACGATAGTAATAATAAAATCAATAATAATAATAATAGTAATAAGAATATATAGGCCTAACAATAATAATAATCATAATAATTATAATATTAATAAATAATAATAATAATTAAAAAGGCTCCCTCTAGAAAGAAAAAGTGAAAATATTTACAAATTAATTAATACTGATGATGATGATGAGGATAATAATAATAAGTCTCATTACAGTACAGATATTTGATACAGTTTTCCCTCTGCATTAATTTGTTCCTAAATAATCGCAAGAGATGATTTGCGATAAAATATATTTGAAATGACTTAACAGGTTATCCTTTGTATTATAGAGTGCTTGAAATTTTTGCATGCAACATGTTGCATGGATTTATGAATGAACTTTAACAAATAAGTAAAAAATGCAACATCACCAAAATAATAATGATAATAAAAATGTATGACCTGCTCTAAATCAGATTTCGCGTTAATTATACTCTAAGTTAAATCAGAGTTGATTTTAAATTATCCTTAGACGCATTTTATAACTTCTATACAAAGTTAAACCCGACTAAAATCGGAGTTTAGATTAAAATGGATTTCAGAATACGACTGAAAGGAATATATTTGGGCTTAAATGTAAGCTCTCTTACAGCGCGGTCAACACACCAATGTGCAATAGTGCGATGAACCTTATCAATAATGAATTGTACCGCTGGAGATCCGATATAATTATCATTCGGCTACATTTTTGGAGGGTTTTAGACTTGTAGTGTATCACCCCCCCCCCCCCCCCCCCCCCCCCACTCCGTGAACGGAGGGATACCATCCGTGCGGTTCCCAAACTCTCCGGCTCGTAACAAAATAAAAAGGTCGACCCGTATTGACTTTACAACCGGACTTTTGCTGCAAGAAAAGGGGGGGGGGTTTCTGGGAACACGCATATGCGAACCCTAAATAACCCTGAGTGGGGGGGGGGGGTTCAAATAGTGCCATCCCACCTGCAATCACGGGGTGGGGGATTTATTTCAGAGCTCCGTCAATTTAAAGTATGAACTACCTCGATTCCGGTGACATAACTACCCCTCTGAACAAGCTCTAGTATAACTATACACCTACCGTTCGCATTCATCGGCGATGTCCGTCCACTTCCATTCGAACAGGTGAACTATGACCTTTCGCCCGTCCTTGAAGTTCGGCTCTGTTTGTGCCGAGACACACGTCACGACAATCGCCAGAAGACAGTAATAGATTCGCATGGTTCTGTATATGATTTGTATAATGATAATGATAATATTTATAATGATGATAATGATAATAATAATAGCAATGATAATAATATTTGTGTCTATCCAGAAAAGCTTCATTAGCATCAATGTTGTTTTTATTATTATTATTATTACCCCAGCAATTGCCAGAGACCCATTTACACCTGGATGGAGAGTGGCACATATGGATTAATGTCCTGCCAAAGGATGTTACTGCCGACCCGGGATTCGAACCCTCAACCCTTGGACTGAGAATCACGTGAATGAACCACACTTCCACGACACCTCATCATTACAAAAACATCTCAAACACGATCGGAAAGATTTCGAGAAAAAAATAACCACAGAAGATTTCAAAATTTCTATGCGTCACCTTATGAAATGTGAGTACCAGAGACGATATATTAGGGACTTTGAGATTATGCAAGACGAGAACGTGGACTGCCCTTTTATTTAAGGGAATGTGACGTCACTAACAGTGCCTTAAAAGGACGTCACATTGCCTTAAAAGGGCAGTCCACGTTCTCGTCGTGCCGAATCTAAAAGTCCCTATTGTCACAGTGGGACAAACGAAACATTCCATTGCAACAACAAAAGGCAACATATAACAAAATTAATCCCGAAGCAAAATATCTTGTTTTTCTTATTGCTAATCCAACCATTCTCGTATACCTGGATGAAATGACAATGAGCCAAGTGATGTGAAATAGTTCATGAATATGAGGAAAAAAATGACTATAATTTATGAAGGAACCATGGCCCTGTTTCATAAAACTTAACTGTTATAAGCTTTTGAAATTATGGCAGTTGTTTGGCTGTGAATTTGTACACATTTTATTGTAAACAAGTTAATGAAACAGGGCTCATGTCGATAGAACCACATTAAAATTAATGTTATTGAATTGAACTGACTTTAGTTAAAAATGAATAGAACTGCGTTGTTTTGAACTAAATTATCATTGTTCCATATATTTGTATACAACGTTTTAAATGTACATATACATATTTATATTTATATATATATTTCAATATACATATATATTTCATATTGTGATATATAAATTGTAAAACGTTGTTTAATACAATATGGAACAATAAGCATTACGTTCAACAGTACATTACAATACAAGTTTGGAGATACAACTGACAGACATGTCAGGGGGACAGAATAATAACGAAGATATGATATAAAACCAGTGAAGAATTCATAACTTCAACAGTACTGATGATTTTCATATCAATAACATAACCACAAGACTTTTTGTAAGCATTTTTTTTTCTCCATTGATAGTATCAAAAGTTCATTATTTGATAATTTGTTTACAGAGGAAAAGCATACAGTAAAAGGATGTAAACATATACGGAAACATTACTGGTAGTATATGTTCAATAACACTTTACAATATAGACAACAAGGAAAGAAGATAAATAGGCTATGGCAGGCAAAATACGCATTAGAACAAGAGAAGCATTAATAATTGAAACAATAGAAATTGTAGCTATAATAATTACAGAACAATTTTCATCCCAACAGTAGAAATAAAAACATGAAGTAAACGTTAGCCACATAAACATCGGCTATAAAATTAATCTGAAAAACTTCTTCAACAGTCAAATTGATTTGTTAATGTATATATCAATGTTGCCGTAAAACATGTTTTTGAGGTTCGATGCGATTAATAGTTAAATTCGTGCATATTGAAAGAAAAATATCACCTAAACAAATAATTTTAATTTTAATCCAGTAATTCATCATCATGAATGCATTTTCTTTTTTTCTTAAAAAGATAGCAACCGTTAAAATTACTGGCGTATGATTACTTTATTTAAAAAGAAAATGTAAATATAATAATTCCATAATTCCTCATTGAAAAATACAGTGGCAATCGACTTCGTCAAACATGCTTCAATAATGCACGGTAAACGGTCTTTTATTAAAATATTTGTCGATGTTGAACTAAGTAGCAACACCTTGTTCTTACCTTTAGTGATTATGCAGATGCTTGGGCAAAAACTCCTCGTGAATATAATTGCAACACTCCTTGAAGTTATGTGATTTCCGTGAAGGTGATTGGGTTTTTAGACGTGTGGCGTAGCTACAGGGGCACGCCCCCACCACAAAAATGGGGAAGAAAGAAGGATAGAGAGAAAGGGGAGAGGGGTAGGGGAGGGGAGAGGGAGAGAGAGAAAAAGAGATGACAGAAGAGAGGCATCCAAAGAAAAGAGGGAGAAAGAGTAAGGCAACGTGAAAGGAAGATAATGACCCCTTCCCGGACACTTGGCCATACGATGTCTGCTTTATCTCACATTTTCTACAGCAAAATACCAAGCAACCCCCTCCCCCCCCCCCCCGCCCCCTCTGACATCAGTGCCCCCATATTGTCTGGCCCCACGCAATGCCCTTGATTTCGTTATCTTTGTCTGCATTTATCTAAGGATAAAGATATTATTTAAATAAATATTTCCTGACTGGTGATACTCTATCTTGATAATATTTCGTATGGGTCACCCCCCCCCCCATTCAGACTACCAACATTTATTGTACGGCAATAAGAAGACACTAATAGCTGTATGTTACTTAAGTGTACAAAAAAATACAATTCTTCTTGTCTGAACGTCGTATAACGAAATGTCGTATAAACTAGACGGGGCTTATCGTGAGCGCACACTGATGATTGGCCAACTGCTCACCTCAAAACTAGTTTGTTATCTGACGTGTACGCCGCCTTCACTGTACGATGATTCTGTATACGATTTCTCTTTATACAAGTTTCGTATAAATGTTCCCTTGTCTGAACAAGCTATACAAGTTTGTTCACCATTATGACATCAGTCGACCGCCACGTATGAGCAAGTGGTATATTGGTGAAGAGTTGCGATTGATCCGCATCAATCGCAAGTTTGCAGTCTCCTATCTCTTATGTATATAGTTGCGATTGATATCAATATCAAATAGGTTGCGATTAATCGCAGCTGTTTATAAGACAAGGCCAAGAATGCGAGCGCTTATGGTAATGCACACAGTTCAGGAAAAAAGGTTGCCCCCCCCCCCTTGCTTAAAAATACCACTTTTCGTTCGAGCGGTACGAACAAAATGTCATGCTTTTAAAATAGCATGCATGTAATATCATCATTATCTTGCAAAGAAATCACTAACCTCCTATACGCATAGTACTGCTGAATTCCTTTTTCTTGATTAAAAAAAAAATTGGTAAGGAGGAGAAAATTGCCCTTCTTGCCCCTCCTTCTTGTTTATTTTTGCCCAAAATTGTCCCTCTCGAATAGAGATCTTTATCATAAATCGATGAGAAGATAAATGGCATATATGTGGAATATATCCCCTCACCAGTGACTCTTCGCCAACAGCAAAAGAATTTCCTTATTCATTAATTAGAGGAAGAAAAGAATAGATAAAATTGAAATTCTTTCGAGCCTGCAAGCGTTTCATGTGTTTTAATGGATACCTTTAAAAATAGTTTTAAAATTTAATCATATTAAGCTGGATACATGTACCTACACATGTCAATCTTACGATTTACAATCGAGTTGATGAGCTTTCCTATTTAATTTGTAATTTGGATGTATAAATTATTGTTTTATCTGAAAAAGGGTCCCTTATTTTCTCCACATAGTAAAATACAAATGCATCCAGCAGCAAAATGATTATATCAATTACGTAATAATGATGAGAATCCTTTCTTTTGCCATATAATTATCTTCAGAATTCCATTTGCTGTTATTTAAACATTTAAGTTATGTAATAATGGTGAGAATTCTTTCTTTTGCCATATAATTATTTTCAGAATTCATTTTGCTGTTACTTAAACTCTTGACGTCAGAAAGCTAATTTAATTGATATTTCATTACAGTTCAAACAACTCTTGTGGCTTGAATTGTCTATTTACATTTCGTTAAGGAACTTGAACGATATCAACCAGTATCAATATTTTTTGAGATAATAATATTCACCACGTGTCTGGCGGATTTAAATTCTCACGAAGGCAATCGAACTTTAAGTCAAGACGTTCACTAGTTGAGAGATGCATCTCCATTCTAGATGGAAAGACTAGGACTAGGTCAGACGGGGGGGGGGGTGGACTAGGGGCGGAGTAGGGAGGGGCTTGTGCGGGAGGGAGAGGAGGGGCATGGACACCTACTCAACTGTTAAAACCGCCCCTTACTAACCGATAATATATCATGAGCAGAAAGAAGTAGTGATAGGTGGATGAACACCATTTTCTGTTTTTTTTTCCCATGTAAAAATATATTATGTCAAATATGCCATCACGCCTCTGGGAGGGGCGATGAGTTTACCATCATTTTCTTATTTTCTCGTTTGATTTATATTATTGATTTATTCCGAATCTTTAAACAGAGTGCCCTACTACCATGGTTACTAGGTAACACATTTTATGGTAGAACATGATTTTATGCACAATGTAATAAATATATAGAAAATGCATGAATAACGGTACTGGTCTTCCTAAATGCTTTTCATAAGGCCCAAACAAATACTTACGTACTTCATACAATACTCACTACCCCCTTAGGGGTGTAAAAACACAAAAACAAGAAAGCTTGTACAAGATGATGGACAGAGAGATAGAGGGAATCTCGTGATGGAAGTCTAGAACACGGCATAGAAGGGGAGAGATTAGCGAAAATGACAGGCTGAGTGACAAGGTAGGAAAGCAAAATATGGTGATAATATATATCCTCTATCTTTCTCTATCTCTCTCTCAATCTCCTTATTTAACCTCTTTTAATTTATCTCTTTATATCTATCTATTGATCTATCTCTTTCTTCCTTCCTCTCTCTCTTTCTCTCACTCAGTCTCTCTCTCTCTTAATCGTTCTCGTTCTTTCTTATTATCTCCTTGTTTTTGTCTTTCTCTCCATCTTATTTATTTCTCTTTCTCTTTATACCACGTTATGTCTATCTCTCTCTTTATCTTTCTATCGCCAGGATCGATTAGTTTTTGTTGTTATTAGTTTGAATTGATTTATTTTTTCGTTAAATAACGTAATACAAAACAATCAAATATTACAGGAAAACATGTATATATATTTTCAGATAATGATAAATTACTTTTGAGCACAAAAAGAAAATACACATAATAGGAAATAAACAATTTTTACAATTTATTCACAGAATTTGTGAAATCAGGATCCGCTATCATGAGCAAATTGCTTGAAGCCGATGGCAGCCACTCTTCCTCTGTCTCTCCTTCTTTGTCTTGCAGTGTATCTATCGGTTAATCTTTTGCTACTTATTTATCCCCCTCTCTCTCTCTCTCTCCCCCCATCTCTCCTCTCTCCCTCTCTATCTCTCTCTCTCCCGTCTTTCTCTCTCTCCCCTCCTCTCTCTCTCTCTCTCTCTCTAACTCTAACTCTCCCTCCCTTTCGCTTTCTCCCCCTCTCCCTTCTATTTCTGTCTGTCTCTACATCTTTCACGAGACTTTCCATCATAACATATTCACATAACATAACATGAGAAACGTAACCCACTTCACAATTCGCCCACACCCCGTTCCACACGATCAACTCATGCAGCTAAACACAAAGAGAATCAATAATGGATGAATTATAGAAATATTAATTTGAGAAGAGAGTCGAACACGGACGCCCGCTGGAAAGTAAATTAGTAATGACAACAGAAAGAAGGAAACTAAATGTCATTTCTTAATGCTTTTGTCTGAAAGGTCGAGCTTTTATTGAGATTGATTATTTGATTAGGTGTCTTTGGCACGTTAGCTATACATTTCAACTCAGATTTCAAGCTATGGTAGTCATAATTTGTTTTAGTAGATGTTTTGTTATATTTGAATGTCTCCTTCGAATGTTAAACATGTGAAATAAAGATTATAGAACCTGTATAGAAAGACCACCTCCATTCAATGGTCGCTTTACACTGAGTCTCACCTTAGAGTTGGGTCTTTTTCTTTTATTAAGTATAGATTGTGCCATTATGCAATATGAGTGGAACCATTATTAAACAATTCGCATATATTTAGGTCTACTTTATTAGGTTACCACGTAAACCATTTCAGGAAGATACCTATGGTTTCGTGGTATATTTAGCTGTTGTGAATTCGGTTTACCAATGGCACTGAGTGTTTCCACTCCCAGACATAGCTCCGACGTGGATAGCTATCATCGAATCCTTGCCGCTATGGATCGAGATGGAAGCCTGGCCTTGGCTGTTAACAGATATCTTGGTTCCTGCACAGCCGCTATTGGTCGGGTCGCCGCTAATGACGTCACAGTACTCGCCAGCAGGGAGACCAGTTTGGAGAGTGGAAGTCACGCGGTACGATTGGTTGTTGATGGCAAAGAAGGCACGGTTGCCGCGCGAGAAAGCGATGAAGTTGTCTCCGTTGTCGTACCAGTTCTCGACGGGGTTCGAGCCAGCGGCGTTGCGGAAGCACGCCATGTTCTTGATCTGACGCCAGCGATGTTCGCAGACCCAACCGTTATCACAGGTACCGTCAGAGTTGATGATAGGCGATTTGATGCTTCCATCACTATGAGCGGGTGGGCTGGAGTCAGGGTCGTCGAAATAAAAGCTGCTCATGACGCGGAAAATGCCATAGTTCCATGCCATACCAAAGGCCAAAGCCTTCTTATATGGCGTCGAGTCTTTGTAGGTCAGGATATCACCGCCGCCCCCGTGGCTGCGCTGGTTGTCATGGTTATCGACGAACACGAACGCATCTCTGGAGTCCATCATTCCCCAATCCTCGCCGAAGTTCTTGAAATACTTGGCCTTATTGTCGCCCGTGCCTATCCCTACGATCTTGTCGCAGTATATGAACTCGGTGACATCAGCGAAACCGACGTACTCTGACGCTTTAACGGCTTCCGCTCCGGGATTACGGTCAATCACCTCTTGGTAGATATAAGGCTTGCTGCCATCCACTGTGTGAAGTCTGTAAAATTGTAAAAATCAAGGTTGTATCGATATACGTGTTTTAAAGTACAGAATGATGCTTTAATCTGAACTCAAATTGTTTTATTATTTAGCATGTAACACGATCGCAAATACAACCCAATACAATTTCAATGGCCTTTCACGTTACCTTTTGAATGTGCGAACATTGCTATGACATATGACTAAATCTGAACATGATTTCTATAGGACATACAATAGCGTATTTAAATTGCCCTTGAATTGGCTTTCCAAAAGTGACCAAATGGTATAATTTACAAAATAAAAAGATGTTTTTTTTTGTTAAATCCCCGACATGAATTCATATTAACGTCTGCAATCTGCAAACCGTTGGCAAAGTCCATAGCCAGTTGAGAGAGTTAGTTGCGTCACCGAAAATTGCTTCTGATTGGTCAATCATTTCATGGGACTGCGAATACAGTTTGCAAAAATATATAAGTGGACACTATTAATAATTAAGATTTTCAAATAAATATATAATGTAAACTTATCTTTCATATATCACAATAAACATAATTATATTAATTCTCTTTAAGATGATATGCAAGTGAAATTCTACTATTCACGCATGAGTGGGTATAGTCATTAATTTTATCAATAAGACAATATAAAAAATGGGGGCATTTGGCCTTTCAAATGTAAATGACCGTTTCCATCTTGTAGAGTCAAATTTAAACAATGAAACCAAATCACAAGAAAGTCGAGAAACACATAAGAAGAGGCATCTTGCTTGTCAAAAGCATGCAGTGCTCACACCATAATTATCTTGGTCCTCCTCATTGTTCTTATTCCTTGTTTTCAATGTTGAACAAGCCGAGCATAAATATGATTACCTTCCGAAAATGTTTTGCAGGTCACCCGGCCACATGTGCTTAGCGGCATCGATCCGGAACCCGGCCACACCGATGTCGATCATCTTGTTCATGTAGTCGGCCACCTTCTTGTCGGGATAATAGTTTGTCTTCGATCCGAACAGAATATCGTTGAGTCCGACCAGGTCACAGTTTCGCACAATGTCTGCGTCGTGGTAGTTGCTACCAACTTTTCCATCACTAGTAGAGCAATATCCTCTCGGAACATTGAAATCGTTTTGGGAATATGGAACCTCGCTGAATTCGTAGCTCTCTTCAAAATAGAGATGAAAGAGCGTAAATTAAGACATGAATTAAAGTGTACCAATCATCAAAACAGGTTTTGCTCTTGGTGTTAGGGGTTCCGTGTAGTTTTACTCTATTCAGTATATGTGCTTTAAATATTATTTATACAAAGAGATGTTGCCATTTAAATACATTTTTAGTGAACAGTAAAACGTTTCGTTGAGTAGGCTCGCATATAACCAAATTTCGCACAATTATAAACACTGTACATGGGAATGAGTTAATTAAACGATATGTCCGCACTCGAGTTGAGGCTGTGTGCATATATCGTACGTATCCGCCAGGTTAGGTACGATAGTTGCATACGGCCTCAACAAGAGCGGATAGACCTAGTAATTCACAAATTAAACCCATAAACCCTCGGAAAATGATGTAACAAAATAAAGTTTCAATATTTTATCTTGGCATATTACAGAGTGTAAGCGCAGTAGCCTCTTTCAAAAACATGATAGTCTCATTAAATGAACCACACTGGATCGAGTTTGGCCAATCATTTGATTAGGATCTATATAGGAGTGAAATGTTTACAAAAATGACTATATACTTACTTGCTGCCATGTGGTTGATAACGGCATCGACGTAGATGAGGACGTCGACGTTTCGACATCGTTCAACCATGTCCCTAAAGTCGGCCTCGTCTCCGCTTCGGCTTGTCAGTTCGTAGCTCATTGGCTGATAACGCTCGTACCAAGGACGCCATGGATTTGTGACCTCGTTCTGTTTTGAAGGGGGTGAGATCTGTACCCCAGCGAAGCCATATGGTCCAAGAAATCTGATTAAAAATGATAAAAATGCAATGACAAAGAGAAAGGTAGTTGAATGTTTCGTTTGTTTTACCTGACAGCTAAGAAAGCACGTGTATGCTTGTAAGTAAGCGACCAGGGGACCGAGGGATTGAAGTCCTCTCTGAGGGACTTGGTAATGAGGATTAGCCTACACAATGTATACCTTATCAATGGGAATTGGTTTGGAACCTGGGACCTTCCGGATGTGAGATTACTGGGCATCCACGCCTCTTCAGCAATGTGTGACTGGAATAAGGGCGTTAGCTTGCCGCACATTGAATTTCTGGTAAAGTCATTTTACAGGTTTTTATTAAGCATGTTACATCAAAATAAGCACATGTCTTGGAGTTGAGGAAAGATCGGCAGCCTGGTCGAGGAATTATATACAATCAGTCACCGATTAATCTTAAACGTTTGCCCAACAGCGGCAACCAGCAAGTGATTTAACTTTAGAAACTTTGAAAATTCTTTTGTAGTTTCTACTGCATTTGGTATAGATAGCGCGAATGAAATACTAACATAGAAAATAATGAAAATAAATTGTCACCTACCGTTCACACTCGTCGGCGATATCATTCCATGTCCATTCGAACAGGTGAACGATTACCGATCGTCCATTCTTAAAGTTAGATTTTCCATACCCGGAGGTCGCCGCCCAGGCAGAGGTGCCGAAGAGAAGCAGAAAGCAGGTCAAAATTCGCATGGCTGTAAGAAGATCAAAATTAGCAGCCAAGAAAATTCAAAAGATGTGATTTCCCCCAAAAAAGAAATAATCACTAGGGTAAATAAATGGCATCGTTAGTTATGGATGAGTACAGTCACTGTTAGTCTTAAACCCCATCGTAACTGTGGTTATCATCAACATCATTATCAGATTAATCATCATCATCGCCATTACCATAAACACTACCACTATCACTACCACCACCACCACAACCACCACCACGACTAGCAGGTCTGAGAAAACCATTTAAAAAACTATTTAAAAAATGTGGAATATATTTAGATGTTTGAATAACAAAATATGAATCAACTTATATTTGGATGTCACCCGACCTTTAATAACATTAACATAATATATATTTTTTTTAATCTTTAAACCACCAACAACAAGATCGTGAATAAGTTCGTCATTTTTAAATCTTTATGATCCTCATCTGCAGTCATGATCACCATCATCATCATCATTATCACCATCATCACTGTCATCATAACCACACCATCACCATGATCATAACCACACCATCACCACCATTATAACCACCACCATCATCATCATCGTAATGATCACCGTCATCATAACCACACCATCATCATCATCATCGTTATCATCATCACTGTCATCATAACCACACCATCATCATCATCATGATCATAACCACACCATCACCATGATCATAACCACACCATCACCACCATTATAACCATCATCATCATCGTCATGATCACCGTCATCATAACCACACCATCATCATCTTCATCGTTATCATCATCACTGTCATCATAACCACACCATCACCACCATCATCATCATCATCACTGTCATCATAACCACACCATCATCATCATCATGATCAAAACCACACCATCACCATGATCATAACCACACCATCACCACCATTATAACCACCACCATCATCGTCATGATCACCGTCATCATAACCACCACCATCACCATCATCATCATCATAACCACACCATCACCATGATCATAACCACACCATCACCATCATCATCATCATTATCGTCTTGATCACCGTCATCATAACCACGCCATCATCGTTATCATCATCATCATCGTTATCATCATCACTGTCATCATAACCACCACCATCACCATCATCATCATCATAACCACACCATCACCATCATCATAACCACACCATCACCATCATCATCATCATTATCGTCTTGATCACCGTCATCATAACCACACCATCATCGTTATCATCATCATCATCGTTATCATTATCAACACCATTCCCATTATCAGAAATTTTCTTTATTTCTTATTTCTGCGTGAAATCATGATTGATTTGGTCTGTAAAATATTAAAACTAGTGTTCTTGAGGGTAAGCTTGAATAACACAATTTGAATTTTTGACCATGCATGCTCTTCGGTATTTCTAAATGCATGTTTTTCTAAAAGCATGTTCATTTTATGTAACAAAATAAAGTTAAAACAAAAAATCTAAAAGCATAAAACAGAAAATATGCGTATGATTTAAGAATGACAATGGAACTCTAACACAATCATGGTAGTGGTCTAAAATTCTAGCAATTATCATCATAAGATAAGAATGTCGCCAAAATGTTAAATTGAGTAAGATCAGAACACACCAACGAGGCCGATAGCAAACCGAACCCAGACCGAACAAAACTTCCATTACCCTGAATGGCTAAGAGTCGGTCGATTTAAAGATGGTTTGGCGGTGTGACTGAGGTATTAGTTATCAAAAGTAAAAGGGAAATAAATAAATACATATATTTCCTCTAAGAGAACAGCGTACAAACTTGAAATAAAACAGTGCGTTAGAAAATACAACAGCCTCCACTAGTGATCCGTCAAGCAAACAACACTGTTGCTCATAAAATTGGAATACATTTTTGTTCGATCTATTTATGAGGTGATTGTGAGAACATGATTAATCCTTTATCGATTAAGTTTCACATCTTCTCATAACTTTATTGATCAATCTAAAGAGTGACAGAGGTTGATCAATAAAGTCCCGACAAGAGATAACATTTAACTATTAAGAATAAACCGTATGGTCACAATCATTTTATAAAAAGGGGTGAGACAATTTATTCCAACTTCATGAGAACCGGTGCATTATAGATGTGTAATGTAATTCGCCCTCATTGAAGCCTAATTTTGACAGTTTGGGAAAAAGCAGTCATTCCTACCTGCGCGGTGCGTGATGCAGATACTTGAGGATAACTAGATACTTGAGGATAACTTGAAGCAAAGTCTACTGGAACAGAAAGTACAGATGTACTATAATCATATATTTAGATATGATGCGATGAATTTTATGTTATCGTTTCGTTTCAGCATGAACCGAGTGCATGATTTGGATGTAAATATTACGTGTCTAATTTTCATTGGTTACATATGTTGAAGATTTAAGTGAACGCCACGTCCCGGAGCAGTGGCGAATCCAGGGGTGGGGGGCGAACCTCCTCATCGCCATCCTTTTGCGGTCTAAAAACAAGGGGGTAGTGCGACGGAAGAAAAAAGGAGAAAAGAGGATGAAGGTGAAAAGAGAAATGAAAGAAAGAGAACAAAATTTAAACAATCGCTACCCTTAGTGACAGGTCGGCAACCTATTGGATAGGATGGAAACCCCTCCCCACAATCCAAGCGTAAGGCCAAACAAAATCAATCATTTGGTTGTCCTCGATTGCTTTTCTAGAGTAGGGGCGGGCGGGCGTATTTTATTTTTAATTTCATTTTTTTTTGGGGGGGGGGGGGGGTCTTTTTTAAATTTGTTTTTCTTCCCCCATTTTTAATTTTTGTTTTAAATAAATATTTTTCCATAAAAAATACAAAAAATCATTGGGATGTCAAGCATTTAATCAAACGAAGTCAATAAAACACTTTAATATGGTAAAGACTAGTTTAATGTACAATGAATATCAAGACCAACACAGAAAGTATTTTTGGCTTTGAAATACAGCATCTTTTAAGTCCCCACTGTACTACTGATAGCTACTTGCGCCCTCTATATAGCAAACAATGCCTAATCGGTGACCATCTTTATCTTATGTTAACTGAGAGCTGATTTGATGAGATAACCACCTGTCCAGTGACCTTGCAGGGTGGTCTAATCCCTCCTGTAAACTAGTACAGATGGGCTTTAAAATGAGTTAAAGAATGCTCAGAACCTGATTTGAATGAACGGCATTTTGACATAGAAAAATAAATACAGAATTGCGTACTGAAAAGACCAAACTGGCAACGGGACGAATTTTGATCCTTGCAAAATGCATAAATGGTATGTTTGGCGTTTAAGATTGCTCCCCCCAAAAACAAATATTTAACAAAAACTTTAAAAAAACGAGCGGCCCGAAAATGTCGAGGACAACCAAATGATTTATTTTTTTCGCCTAATGCGTGCATAAAATGAATATATAAATCAGTAGCTGATCGGGGGGCGAAACATCCAAGGCCCCTCTTTTTGTCAGCCTAGGAAAAGAGGAAAGGGAAATGGAGAAAGGTAGATAGAAAGAGAAAGAAGGTAAAGAAGAAGAAGATAGAGGCCGTGAGGAAAAAGAAGAGAGAGAAAAAAATTAAATATAAATTTACACAGATTACCGACTAATTTTGCTCGGCATGCGCCTTCGGAGACTCATCTTTTTCAATATTCATATTTTTAAGATATTGATCATTATGACAATTGTTATAAAAAATAATGAAGATCGAAACCTGAAATTAAATCACAAAGTAATAGTAGTGTAAGGGGCGAGGGTGATGATGCAATAATCATGACATTTAATATTGTGGAAATATGACGTAAGGAGATGGCAGGGAGAAGGAGGAAGAAGAGGAGGAGGGGAGGAGGGAGAGGGTAGAGAGAGGGAGGGGGAGGAGGAGGGTAGCACATTTTGTTTGTGTGTGTCCCAAAATTTGAAATTTTTGCCAATCGATATTTCGTTTCGTTGGGGGGGGGGGGGGGGGTACGGTCAGCTTTTTTGGGTCACTCATTACCACAATTTTTTTTTTAATTCTAAATTTTAAAAAAAATACAAAGGGGGGGGGGGAGTTCACCAAAACACACCCATAACAAAGTCAAAGAGGGGGGGTTCAACCCCCCCCCCCCCCCCCCCTGCGTACGCGCCCGACTCACACTCTACATAAAGTAACACAGACTTCCAAACTAGTTTAATTGCAATCGGCACAAATCTAGTGAGATGCAAAATATAGAATATGGATATATTATCCAAGCCAGATAACAGCTTTTCCATGTTTACATTTAGATATAAAAACTCTGGAGATATTTACACGATACCTGCCACCGTGGCGCGTGCGTGCGTCTGATAATGTATTTTCGCCATATGATTGGTGTCTTCAAAGTTCCCACAAGCAAAAAAAACACAAACAGAATTCGAGGAGGTCATCTAAGGTCATGTGGAAAATGATTGGGAAAAAAAAGAAAAAAGAATACATTAACAAGAGTAATTTAAAAGTTTAATTGGGATTTGGATTAGATTAATTAGCTATGGATTCCGGCAACAATTTCTCCTGTCTTTATGTAGTCAAAGATATAGTGAAAGGGTTAGAGTTGCAATTGGATTTAAGACAAGCTTTAGTGCTAGGAAGTTCTTGGGGAGAATGAAATTCGAGTTTGAAATTCGAAAAATTGAATTTCAAACTTTGAATGAGATTGTGTTCTACTCCCGTGCATGTATGTAGGTGAAGGGCGTAACTAAACTTGAAATCAGAAAATGAATGAGATCTAATTTCTTTACCTCTCTCACTTTTTCTAACACTCTGCATCAGGACTACCTACTGTATAAGATCTTAATTTTAAATGACGAATTTTCTTTTTTTCCCTCTTTTTTAAAAATCACTATGGCATTATTCAAGCTAACAAACAAAACCAAAATGTATTCATATATTTGACACATACATACATGAATCGTTTAAAATGATACATGAAAATGTCTTTTATTCGTCATTATTTTGATGAAACTAACAATTAAAACTCCTTTTGTGGTAAATACTGTAAGGCAAGGTATGTTTATAAATTTCCTACATTAAAGATCAAATCGCCAAAATTCTTGATGCCGTCATAAATATGAGCAAAGGATGACAACGCATTTCAATTAGTATAGACGCAATATACAGACAAGGGACTGAATAAACACATACTATAGATATATTATTGTACTTTGAACAAAATATATATCTTCTCATCAATACTGTCAAGAAATGAAACAGCTGAAAACACAGTGATTATGTTTAACTCTTTAAATGCCACACAAGCTATCTCCCTGTACCACATTGTATTTATCATGGGATAACCGGATAGATATACCACGAGGCTTCAAAATCATTCAACTGTTTCCAGTGCCAGATTGATATATACCAGTATTAAAAAGTTGTTGTGGAGCAAATCTGGACCGGTAATGGGTAATTTTGCAAAGTCACTGTGTTGCACAAAGCAATCATCCCATAAATTGGTGCCTATTTAACATGTTCTGAACAAAATTGTACATGTGGCAAACTAGCGACCATGCAGAGAAGCGAAGAAAGCAAAGTGTTAAAGGGATCCGGTAACTTTGTCTTAGATCCTTTAAAAAAAATCCTTGATTTAGCTCATGCTGCAATGATAATTATAAACCGTTAGGTCAGTCAGAAACCCCATGACTTTTACAAGCCAATCGCCTGTCTGATTATCAAGAAATTTATGATTGAAAATTGAAATTCAATTTTGCGTTTACCAAACGGTTTTCATAACACTACAGTCTATTGGGGAAAACGAGTATGGTAAAACCGGTCACTCAAAGGTTTTTACTTTTTTGAGGCACTTCTTGATCATTTTGAAGCGCAACTTTTTTTAGGGCTTCAATATAACACCATATCACAGACACTGTTAACACGTAGGGCTGTGCATCTCAGATTTAACATTGTTAAACCCCTTTAAGGAGGAAGTCCCATTTTATAGTGTTGGGTTGGCTTTAATAAAAAATAAACTAGATGGAACTTCGACTGCGCGCAGTCGAAAATGATGCCTCCGTCAAAGAGCAATTTTACAAACCAAAACAGAAGAAATTTTTTTAATTCAAGTTCAATTGTAATCCATTAACAGGTTCTCAGAATATCGTGATTACAAGCAATTTCTCGTATACATATATGACCCTTTGATCTTTGACCTCATGACCCTAAAATCTACTCAGTTCATTGGTTCTGCAAGATGTCCTGAGTTAAATAGTAATCCATCTGTCAGTTCTAATGAGAATGCGTTCACAAGCTATTTTTGCATACATAATGAGCCCATGACCTTTGACCTCATGACCCAAGAATCTACTCAGTTCATTGGCTCTGCACGATACATACATGATCTAAGTTTGGCAGGAATCCATCAATGGTTCTTGAGATAACGTGATCACGAGCTGTTTTTGCATACATAATGAGCCCTGTGACCTTTGACCTCGTGACCCCAAAATCTAATCAGTTCATCAGCTCTGCAAGATACATACATGACCAAAGTTTGGCAAGAATCCATCAATTGGTTCTTGAGATAACGCGATCACGAGCTGTTTTGCATACATAATGAGCACTGTGACCTTTGACCTTTGACCTCGTGACCCCAAAATCTAATCAGTTCATCGGCTCTGCAAGATACATACATGACCAAAGTTTGGCAGGAATCCATCAACTGGTTCTTTAGATAACGCGATCACGAGAACGGGACGTACGGACGTACGTACGGACGGACGGACGGACAACCCGAAAACATAATGCCTCCGGATACTTCGTAACGGAGGCATAAAAATTAAATGAGAGAAATAAGTGCAAGTCATAAATAAAAGGAAATAGAGGTTGGTTGTTTTTTATTGGAGGGCAATTACATAGTCATGAATGACTGGTATTAGATTTACAAGCCTACTTTAAAGAATCTTACAATTTTTATACAGTGTGAAAATAGTGTCCTTTAATGTTAGAACGAGTTGCAGAGAGTCCTGTAATGTGTAAACATACAGCTATGACGGTAATGTCCTTCAAGGTTCAAAATGTGTGACCATACTATCCAGATTTGTTTTGAAAGTGTAAACGGAGTGACCTACAAGTAAAAATTGTGAATATACTATCTTACAATGTTAAAGATACATGAACACGTTAACCTATAATGTGAACATACCATCTTACAATGTTAAAGATACATGAACACGTTAACCTATAATGTGAACATACCATCTTACAATGTTAAAGATTCATGAACACGTTAACCTATAATGTGAACATACCATCTTACAATGTTAAAGATACATGAACATGTTAACCTATTATGTGAACACACCATCTTACAATGTTAAAGATACATGAAAGTATGTTAACCTATAATGTGAACATACCATCTTACAATGTTAAAGATACATGAACACGTTAACCTATAATGTGAACACACATTGTCCAATAATGTTGAGAGTGTAAACATACCCTTTTAATAGCAATGTTAAAAAGTATGAACATACCATCCTACCATGTTAAAATAGAAAATGTGTGCAAAATAATAATAATAATAATAATAATATGTCTTGTTTACCCAGGGTAGCCTCATCAGTAATCATACTGTTCTCCCTGAGTGAACTAAGATGTTGAAACAGTGTAAACATATACATCTAAATACGCATGAAACACACAAAAATTATCCTCATCTGAAACTGAGTAAGTTACATGATATGCTTTTCAACAAATCAGAAAATGAAGAAAAAAATTATAATAATAATCATTTTGCTACTCGCTCAGCTGCTTTGAAAATAATCAGTGATTTCATGCAGTAATGAGGCCGTTGGAGGCTCTTTTATATATGTAATTCATAAGGTCATACATAATGGTTAGGGGTATTCAGTACATGTACATGTATACAAATTCACTTTGTACATCTAATTATATAGGCAAGACTATTTTAAAAGCAAAATGTGAAAACTCAGGAAACCATTTCATAGCCATAGAGCAAAAGAATTGATTGCCATCAATGAGGAAATTGAGGAATCTTCTGCGTTGGCTGGTCCTCCTCCTCTGCTTCTCTCTGCTGCACTATGTAGTAGATAAAGATGAAGGCGACACCAGCGAATCCCAGAGCGCAAGTGAAGAACATGACCCTGATGGCAGAGATGGAGGACTGTGGAAGGGCACCATAGACCTCGACCGCAAACTGAGTCTGAAGCTTACAGTAACTGAGATATATAGAATAGAATAGAATAGAGTAGAATAGAATAGAATAGAACAGAATAGAATTTATTGTCTTCTTCCAAAGCAAAAGAAGAAACTTTCCTTCCAGGTGATCAAACATAAAATTACACAACTTATACAAAATGTGTAATATAATTACAATCATACCAAAATATCAAATGCATAAAAAATATGAATTAATAATACATGCATATAATAAAAATTACATATAACAGAAGGATAGGGAAGAAGACAAAAAGGAAGAATATAGAGTAAGTAAGGGGAATGTAGCCCTGGGGTAAAGTAACTCAAAAACCAATCCTACCCCCCCCCCACCTCCAGGGTTTCATTCTCCTTTAAACGAAGAGACAGAAAGACTAGGGAGATAAATGGTAAGAAGAATGGAAAAAAGGAAAGTAACAGAAAGAAAAGGAGAGAGAGAGGGAGCGAAGGAGATGAATTAGAGGAAGATAAGAGAGATTTAGGAGAGAAATGAAGGGTGGCGAAAGTATAGAGAGAGGAAGAATGAGAGAGAGAGCAAGGGAGGCAGACATACATGTACATAGTAAGAGAGTATGATGGAGAGGGAATCAAGGGGGCAAATAGATGGTGTGAGACACAGAGATAGGAGAGAAAATAAGGTTGAAAAAAAAGATGGAAAGACAGATTATAAAGAGAGGAAGAGAAGAGGTGAGAGAGATAGACAGGGAGAAAACAGATAGAGAGAAATTGGGAGTGATAACAGTCACCCCAGCTAACTAAACTACCCCATATTCCATCAGATTATTTTACGTCTATATTGTATTGTCTCCTTTAAATACCCTTTACCATGCTTTATTAGTTACTACTCATTTTCCTCTTTTTCCCCCTCATCTGTGTCTTCTAAAGTGACGTATCTGTGTGCTGCTTGAAAATAGAGAAATATCAAGTGTTCTCTGCTTATAACATTTTTTACAATTTGTTTTAGAGTTATCTCTTAAGGTTTTTTTTCTGAATCATATGTGAACGACGCCTTAGATGGAAGTTTCAAACCTACCTATACTTTGGATCCAGCACGGTCACGTTGAAGACATAGATAGCATTCTTCTCTCTCCATAGGACCTTGTTCATAGTCTTCGCACTCAGTACCTGATACGGAAGCCTCTGTGAAATCCTTGTTCCGTTTGCTTCAATGCAGTCTTGATAATTCTGATTCCAACCAAACCATGGAAATCAAGAAGAAGAAAAAAATTAAAAAGTTAAAATCAGCATCTAAGAGATTTTTAATTAATTCATTATTAATCTATTTACTTATTTGGTGTTCTTTAAGGGAAGAGGGTCTTTTCATTTGGAAGGGAACCCTTTCTAAAATCATTGTTCAAAAGTTTGTATGTTTTTTTTTAATTGTTTTATATTACCCGACTGCTAAGAAAGCATATGTATGCTTTTAAGTATGCAATCAGGGGACCAACGGCTTTAGGTCCTCTCTGAGGGACTTGGTAATGAGGATTAATGCCTTACCAAAGAGCACAAGCGCATTGACTTGGCTTTGAACACAGGACCTTCCCGTTACTAGACCTCTGCTCTGCCTCTGAGCCATTGGGCCTCTTCAATACACTTCAATACAGTCTTGAGCCCAACAGTAATGACGGAAGAGGAATGGGGTAAACATATTTTTTTTCACTCAAGAATTATATGATATTCATTATTCATCTATTCTGTGTTCTCTTCAGAGGTTATTCTTCTCACAAGGTAGAGAAATTCTTGATAAATCTGATCACAAAACTACCACGCGACATTGCCGTTGCCGTTTGCGACCGACCCAAAAATCTTGAAATCTACAGTCGGCTTTTTAAAAAACTTTTTTTAATTTTTACTTTGAGATAAAAAATGTATTAATGCATTCAAAACTGAGAAATATCAGCCCAAAGAGGGAGTATCAACAACAACAAAAAAAAATGTTTTGGCACCTAAAGGCCATCTTTTTTTTTAGGCCTGATTTGGCACAGGGAGATAATTAAAGAGTTAATCAAATCAAATTCCAACATGAGACTAACAGTATAATTATATATTATGTGTTTTCTGTACAAAGTCGTCTTTTCTACTCACATATCTCGTCCAAGCTGTACTGGGATCCTTAGTAGTATTCTGTAACGTCAGCATCTCCACCCAACTCTGAGGGCGCTGTGTACATCCAGCCTATAGCCATCAATGGATACAAATTCAGGGGTGGTGATATCTTTTAAAATCACATGTTCAATTCAATTCAAATTTTATTGTCCAATTATTGGAAATCTGTTTCGTTTGCATGCCAATACAAGATTACAGATTATAAACATCAATAAGATACAGATGGATACAGAATTATGTAGTACATTTTATTTGAACATAGATAACACAAAATGCGGTAGTTTAAAATGAAAACTAAAATTTAATTCATAATTCAGATTAAATTAAATTCACAATTCAGATTAAATTCAATTTATAATTCAGACCAATTCAATTCATAGTTCAGATCAAATCCAATATATATATGCAATGCAAAGATATTCCAGCTAGTAGAGCAACAGATAACGATACTAACAGCCCATTAGACTGTCAATGTTGTTCTTTAAATGCTCAGAAAAGTAGTCATAAGGATTTCTGCAAGACTGTCGTGTCCGTCTTGTAGCCTACCGGTTTTTAGCTGTGCAACGAAAACAGAGTGAATTTTGTAACCATTGCCTATGTTCAATGTGTTTGAAATGTTATCATCTTATATGGCCAAACTTGAATTTAACCAACATGAAAGGAGACAATTTGGTGCAGTCTGTAAAGTGCTCAGTGACACATAAACCACTTTTTCTCAAAATGGCCAAAATGGAATTACGTCTTTGTGTCACTGACCCCTCGATATCTTAAATGTAGAATGCACCTTTCTTCAATTGGTACCTGTTTTGCAGTCATGAGGTAGTCATAGTTGTGTGCGCCATGTATCTCAACCATAGCATAGTCTGTGTCCATCTTTTCAATAAACTCATCACCCATATACCTAAAGGTTACAGAAAGAGAAACTGAGTGAGAAAATTGATTTATAAATCATTTCTTCTTCCCAGCTCTCTCTTACTTCTCTATAATCTAGTTCCATAATCTTCTTTAGATCATAATTCTTATGTTATATATTTTTCTGCCTTCTTTTGTAGCTTCCTTATTCATACTATCTTTTGATTCTCCTTCCCTCTCTATCTGTGATTGCCCCTCCCTTTTTCTCTCTTTGCTGTCCACTCTCTCTCTCTCTCCCTCCTTCTGTCTCTTTCTCTACCAGTTGCCTTTTCTTAATTAGTCTGAAAATGAGACCACACAATGTTGGAGTCCCATACATTTTGCACATAGAGAAGTTTGGAAAAGCCTGAAATGGCCTGAAACAAAGCCTGAATTCAAGCAGAAGCTAGAAACTGGTTTCTCTGCATAATGATATCACTAGATCACATCAAAATGCTACTGTTCAAAGACTCACAAATCAAAATGTGGTTTGTATCCATCGCTGTAGTACGATCGATCAGGACAGCCATGTCTTCCATAGTCATACTGGATACTCAGGATTCCCTGGTCTTCGCTGATTCCGTTTGTACCCTCCATGAAACTGGGATCGTACTCGTCTCTGCAGAGATTAAAGATGAAGTTGAGTTCTGGTCAAGCAATACATTTAGAAAGTAATTGTCTAGAACCAAGTGGGAAAGGTCTGTTTGTGGTAGTACATAGAATTGTTGTATACTGTGAGTTTTTTTGAAAGATCATAAAAAAATCTTCTAGAAAGTAGCATGCACTGCACACAAAATCATGTATGGAACTACTGATGGGATGATGACTGATAGGAAGATAATGACTGATAGGAAGATAATGACTGATAGGATGATAATGACTGATAGGATGAAATTTGAGGCCTTCCTTACCTTTCAAAAGTGTAGACATAGTTCTTGAGGTATTCACATGATTCTCTCTTGAGCTGTCTGGTAAAAAAAGGGGAGGGGAATTTATATTAAGTAGACGAACACAAACGTGTGCATTGTTTTAATTCATTCCCTATTAAAGTTAAAGGAAACATTAGGGAACCTTAATTACAAGCATAATGCTTCCAAGGTTTCCTCCTCATTACTACAGATAATTGTTAGCATCATATGTATTTAATAACTTGCCATTACATTGTCTTTATTACTGTTGTATCAATCGAATATTATGTACATGTTTTGTTACCTTGTATATGCCTTACTTTGTAAATTCTTTTCATATGCAGTTAATGTGGAAATAAAACCTTTCAAAAAAAAAAAATTTCATAATAATTTCTTCTGGCAGGAACTTTTCTACATGCACAGAATATCAATTTTCCCACTGCAATCACTGTATTTTTGTAAACGGAGAACAGGTACAAGTACATCTCAAAGACATAGAGACTACCATTTTGGGGAGGATTAACAGTAGAAAATGCAATCGATAGTAGGTGGCATAGTGTAATCCGCCTTTCTCTGAAACGCCATGATTTTTTTATTTTCATACATGTATGCAGCTACAGCTTTATGTTCACAAAGAGTATCACATTTTCAGATGCACTCAGACTTGCTTTTGAAGATAGATATCAGTTCATATGGAGGGGTAAGGAAGAGAGAGAGAGAGAGAGAGAGAACTCCACATACTTCCTTGCTCGTATAGTTTTCTCTGGTGGGCAGCCAGCAGACACATAGGCATGCTAAGATAACAGACAGAAATATGATTTCTTAAATAATATTTATCATATCAATCAAATGAAGTAACTGTTCCACAGTGCCAGCATTACAAGCTTTATAACAGCACTTCTGTTGCTCATGAAAAGATAAACTGTGTCATAAAAGATAGTACACAATCTCTTTTAATTGCCATTTCCACATACAGTGTTTATCATATTCTTGTTCGGTAGTTTCCTAATGTTGTTATCTCTTTCAATTTTTTTTTTCTTTTACATATGAATAGATTGTTTCAAACACACCTTTTATCTCAAAATAAACCCTTTTACTTCATATTGATAAAGTGCACTTACATGTTAGTCATACACAAATAATGCAGTTGAACAATACAAATATCTTATAACAATAATCAGTAAATATAAATTGTTTAAATTATGAAGGGAAAAAAAAATCATCTTTTTCTACATAATCATTAAATTTACAAGTAATATGGATGTTCTCATCAGATGCAGTCAAACCTTTATTAGTACTGACTTTTCTATTAAGGCCACCTATATATAAATTATGAGTTGTACAACCTGTCTTGAAAAGGCACCTATCCACAGTGGCCAATTCTTCAAATTCTGTCAGATGATAGTTATAGAAGTTTTGCCTTACTGTATTCAAACGGATCTGGGCTAACTTGGCCCCGCTGCAAAAACAGTCATTTTACCCTACTCTAAACCTAGCCCTAAACCTGCAAAAAGTGACCGTTTTTGCAGCGGAGCCGAGTTGTCCCCGGGTCCGGTCTAGCCCGACTCCGTTCAAGAAACAGGGAGAAAAACTCCACAAGATGACTTACAACACTTGGGTTAGGTAAACAGGTCAGGCTAGGCTCCGCTGTAGTAAATGTGACAGTGGTCAATCCATCAATATACTCTCCACTGTAAGAAAGGCAAATAAAGTCATCATATCTTTTCTCCTTTATACTCAGTGATAACTCAAAAGTTGTGAAACTGTGAAATGTTGGGTCCTTGATTCAACAAATTTTTATTATCATTAAGTATTTGGTGTCACCTGTGCCTGGGAGGCGAAAAAGCAAATTAAATCAACGTAACTTTCGAGTCTTTCCTCCTGATATATATGATTTGGGGTGTGTGGGTGGACTGCTACATCAGGGTTTCCCCGTAATCTTATACAAATAATGCAGTGGGTTTCTTGACATGCGATCGTGGTGACTGCTCTTGCTGTACAAGGAGCCTCTGTTCAACGCTTTATCCAAGGGGTGGAGTGTTTATCAACAGTAATATAACCTGTGTATTTGTAACAGACCAGACATAATAATGATATTTATAGCTACATTTATACTGCGCACACATCCATCCAAAGGGATGCTCGAGGCACATAAAAAGTACTGTTATTACCCTGGCTTTAGACCAGCAGCTGCTGCCTACAGGCTCTAATAGTATACAAGGAGTATTTTCCTATCTGTTAACCATTTACTACACCTGGGTGGATAGTGGCAAAATTAGAATAGTGTCTTGCAAAAGGATGTTAGTGCAGGGGCAGGACTTAAACAGCAAACAATCTCCTCACATAATTAAATCCAACAAAGTTTAAGTTTAAATTTCCCTTGAAAGGTACGAGTTAAAAGATACAAAATTAATTTGCCTTTGTTTAAAGATCTAGAACCAAGTGTCCTTTTTACACATTCTGAAAAAAAAACACTGATTCATTACATTCTGAATTTGAGAATATAATATAGTTTTTTCTAAAGTTGCAAACTTACTCTTTTGTGTCTGGTTTATCTCCCGTCAGACTTATACTAGCACTCTGTGATTGAAAATAAGAGAGAATAAAAAAGAAGAAATTAACAAAAAACAAAAATAACTTCACGACTGACTATTTTAATTAAGTGTATCAAAATGTATGTATTACATGTATATGTATAATCTTTAGTAAGTGTAAAGTAACTTTTATCATCAGTAGATGTAAAGTAACTTTCATCATCAGTAATTGTAAAGTAACTTTTATCATCAGTAGATGTAAAGTAACTTTTATCATCAGTAGATGTAAAGTAACTTTCATCATCAGTAATTGTAAAGTAACTTTTATCATCAGTAGATGTAAAGTAACTTTCATCATCAGTAGATGTAAAGTAACTTTTATCATCAGTAGATGTAAAGTAACTTTTATCATCAGTAGATGTAAAGTAACTCTAATCTTCAGTAGATGTAAAGTAACTTTTATCATCAGTAGATGTAAAGTAACTTTCATCATCAGTAGATGTAAAGTAACTTTCATCATCAGTAGATGTAAAGTAACTTTTATCATCAGTAGATGTAAAGTAACTTTCATCATCAGTAGATGTAGGGTAACTTTTATCATCAGTAGATGTAGGGTAACTTTTATCATCAGTAGATGTAAAGTAACTTTCATCATCAGTAGATGTAGGGTAACTTTTATCATCAGTAGATGTAGGGTAACTTTTATCATCAGTAGATGTAAAGAAACTTTCATCATCAGTAGATGTAGGGTAACTTTTATCATCAGTAGATGTAGGGTAACTTTTATCATCAGTAGATGTAAAGTAACTTTCATCATCAGTAGATGTAAAGTAACTTTTATCATCAGTAGATATAAAGTAACTTTCATCATCAGTAGATGTAGGGTAACTTTTATCATCAGTAGATGTAGGGTAACTTTTATCATCAGTAGATGTAAAGTAACTTTTATCATCAGTAGATGTAGGGTAACTTTTATCATCAGTAGATGTAAAGTAACTTTTATCATCAGTAGATGTAGGGTAACTTTCATCTACAATAGCTGTTAAGTAACTTTAAATTAATCTTAATCTATGGGAGCCCCCGCTATCCCCCCCCCCCCCCCAGTCCTGTAGTCAAAGGGGTTACAAGGGGTTTCAAATAGCTCATGTTTTAAGTCAAGAATTAAAGCATCAACAATATTTTAGTCAACAGGAAGATAAAACCATCTTGCAGCAATGTAATGAATCTCTTACCACTTCAATCTTTTGTAGTCCATGTCCAATGGGATCACCTGTTGTCAGGCTTGTGTTCACTGTGATGATGCTGGGATTAGATGGATAAATCTACAAGAAAGAAGAAGTAAAACGGCACATAATGGAACTCACTATAGAGAGGTCGTGGTCGAGTAGATATCTCACCTGACTGTTGATCACAAGGCCCGCGGTTTGAGTCCCACCGTGGCACTAACGTCCTTTGGCGAGACATTAATGTATATTTGCCACACTCGACACAATTGAGGTAAATGGGTACCATGTAGGATTATTCCTTGAAATGCACTGTGCGCTGATAAGCTAAACCTAAAGCTAGGGTTACAATTTCCAAAGCTCTTTAGATGCAAGTAGGGACATTATAATGTGATATGCGCTATACAAGAACATAATGTTATCATTTCCTCCTCCCCAATCTGTCCCCTTAACCCCACACATATGTACGTATAATTATGTACATCATACATGTATATTTATATACCTCTCTCTCACTTGCTTCTAATTCACTCATATACATGTTAAGTATGTTCTCCCCTTTTCTATCCCTCTCTCTCTCTCTTTCTCTATCAATAGATAAACTGATATCATTGAATGCAGAAGGAAAGATGGTACATGCATATCAACTAATGTATTGAGCATCACATTTTTGTTTAGTATTTGTCCTTAAATCAAGAAATCCTGGATTTTTCATTTTGCAACTAGTCATTTTGAATTTTCTACAATAAATCTGTCTCAAATTTGTTTTGACGGTCAATTAAAATTTGCTAATGTGTTAAATCAGCTGACTCATTGTGAGTTTGGATAGCACACACAAGTAGTTCACTATCTCTTACAATCAAATTCAATTAATACAAATTTAAATCATTGTAAATTATGATTAAGAATACAAATTTATAATTGTCTCACCATGATGTTACTGTTCTGCCATAGACTTGGTATAAAAGACGCCCTGAGTATGAGACTGTGTCCAATATCAATGTAGAACAATTTAGATCCAAAGTCGGCAGTGAATAAAAGGAACTATGAGGACAGAAGAAGACAAGTCAATGTGTCAGTTTTTAGAATTATTCTGCATTCATCAATGAAACAAACACTGTTCATTACAGTCTTTATCTCCTGTGAACAATTTCTGGATCGTTTTTTTTCCTGACTACTTGTACATCACACATCTGACAACAAAACTCGGAACTCAGCGCTAGACCTTCTGTAGCCTACACAGAATAAGATTCCAAATCCAACCTTATTTCCCTTTCTGTGATGAAATAAAGCCAAAGTAGGCCTAGTACTGGAACAATTGTTGGATTTCCATTTGATAGCTCCTTTGAGTTCTATGTCATGAAATGCCAGTCTTTAAGTTGTCCACAATTAATGCTGTCAGGATTGAAATAGTAGTGTAAATTACTAGGATCAAATAGTGATCTGACGTCTACTCTGGCAACAACTACTCTGGGATTTATATTTTGTTTGGGTGGGGGTTTAGTGCTGTGTTTGGATGTTAGGTTGGGTATATGTTAGGGTTAGAGTTAAGTATCGTATTGGTTCCAAGGTTGAAGATAGGAATTTAGTTTAGTGTACAGAATCAACAATGGAGTAATTATCACAGAAGAATGTGTTGTAAGTCAGTGTCAAGATTGCATTTAAAGTTAGGTTAGGGGTTAGGGTCGATGTAGGATTTACGGTAGAGTATCAAGTCCTGGGCCTCATAAAACATATCAATACCATATGCTAAATTTCTATTAACAATTTGCTCTCTGCCAATCAAATGCCACAATTTTAGTAGCTTATAAAAGTTATTTGCAACTTGTTATTGATAACAAGTTTTATGAAACAGCTCTTAGTCTTGAAATAAGGAATTTAAAATTTGGCAAAGAGGTTTTGACAGGAGCATGAGACACAGCACCTACCGGACAAGTTGGATACAAGGAGATGGTGCACACTTGTGTGTGGTGTTGAAACTCGGTAACTATTGGTAGTAGTAAAACCATTGGAAAGCTCATACAAGTATTTGTGTTATGTGCTTCATAAACATAGCAAGAAGATCATATAGAAAGTTTGCCAGGAGCACATGTCACGGAACCTACCGGACAAGTTGGTAGATCATGGCCCTGTTCTTCAAGGACCTCTGATGGGTAGATGAGTTCTGAAGCTAAGTAGACCAAGCTGCTAGTTGAAGCATTTCTAGAATCCAATTCATAGTGCCTGGCGTTCATGATGAAGATGTTACTCTGCTTGTCAAAGATGATGGCAGAATTGGAATCGATCAAGTCATCGACATGGAGCTGTTTGTTAGTGAGGGCAAAGAAAAGATGCATGATGGCTATGTCTACTCTACACCATCCTCAAACTATCGATAAATATCCCATACTTCATGATTCCAAGATTTATATGAGCTGTTAACACCAAAATGATAAACTATCATCTTTATTCAATTTTGAAATAGCAGGATTAGGATGCTATTTCCTTGTTTAATACAAGGAGATAGTGCACACTTGTGTGTGGTGTTGAAACTCAGCGACTAATAGTAGTAGTAGAGCCATTAGAAAGCTCATTGAAGTATTCATGTAATTTGCTATAAAAATATAAACTATATATTTTTTAATACAAGTTTCATTCTCATTTTTATTCCTTACTTTGAGGAAGTTTATAGCATAAATTACAAAAAGTACGCTTATTTTATATTATTTGCTCTTTTTTCACTGTATTCCTACTTCATGTACATTTGTTAACCATGCATGAACCTCATATTCCAATAACAGCTTCAAAACCGCAGTGAAGAAGCACAAACCTTATTTCTTTTGGTGGTTTGAAGTTCTTATTGCACTGAAAGTGATACAAGTATTAAAGATATCAGTCACCTCGGCTATGTGTGTCTCCAGATTGCTTCGCCCGTAGAACAGTCTCCCTTCCGACGTTAGGAATGCAAAGTCTCCATTGGCACCTTGGTAAATAAAACAAATGAGTACTAAAAGGTTAGCAAGAAGATCATATAGAAAGTTTGTACAAAATGGCATTAACAAGGAGATATTTTTTAATTAAATCTGTATTCACTATTTACATGGAAATTTAATTTGGGAAATGGGACATCACATCACATCGAAATGACCGATTCAAAGATTTGATTTACATACAAGCTTTGAAGTGATTTCTGAAGTCATATTTTACTTGCTCTTTGTCCATTGTCTTTCAAACTCTCCTCTCCCCCCCCCCCCCCCCACACACACACATTGCCCTTCCTCACGCATTTCAGAAGATAATATCCTTACCTGGAATAAGTTCTTTAATATATTCATCATGGTCGAGATGCTCGGTAATCTCCTCACTAGCTCTAAATACGGACTGACCTATAGGAAGCAAGAACTCACATCTTTAGGCTTTCCTGATACCATTATCAAAAATATTCATCCTTTTAAATGTTAACATGTATTTACTATTATTATCTATATAAGGCTTCTAAGTGGTACAATAAATCAGTGTATTCAATATCTTTAGCGCAGTACCCTGATGACCGACCAATATTGTTTTAGTATTGCTCAGTCATCAGGGAACTCCAAATATTGATATCGATATCACACAAAAACAAAGCCATATTTATTAAGGTAAGTCAAATTTGTTTATTTCGCTAGTCAGACTAATATAGATAATAATAATTACATTGTATAGCTTTGTTTTTGTGTGATACAAGAATACATAACTTTCGCTAAGACAATATTAGACTCGTCTTTGACTCGTCCAATATGGTCATAGCTCGAGCAATGTATTCTTGTATCACACTCAAGGCCATCCAATATCATATAACTATTATTAGTTATATTCTCATGAAAATTATTTGTATCCATTGCGTTGGCTTATTTGTCTCTAATCAATGCTTATTTCCTATGATAACTCAAAAGTTTGACTTTAACATACTCATTCTGTATTTAATCTATTTCAACAACTCACGTCTGGATGGTGCACATTGTGCGTGAATGAGTTCCGATGACCGGGAGTATAATATCTGTAAAGCGCTTAGAGACGGTATTCCACATTAAAAAGGAATTTAAGGTCGGGTGACATTCAAATATAAGCCGATTCCTGTAAATATGCAAGGCTGCATACAACTCATATTTTGTTATTCAAGCAACTAAATATATTCAATTTTTTTTTTTTTAATGTAATAAGTTTCTCAGACCTGCTAAGCTCAACCCTAAAAAAATGCTCCTGATCCAATGCATCTTGTGACATCTTCAACAGAAATCAACTTATATTTGGATGTAACCCGACCTTTAATGTCTTACATGTAACTTTACATGTACATGTACTGTTAATATTTCCACATTGATTGAATTATATTTTCCTGGCTTTGTTATGCTATGTCTGCATTAAATGGCATTAACTTTTATGTATCAGTATGTAAAAATAAGCACTTGATGAGAGAGACATAAACATTGAAGAAAAATAAGTCTATAAAAGTTGCTTATATAATACAAGCAAAGATGTACCTGCATTCTTTGAGATGAAAAGTTCATGTGGGCCCCACATCAGGAACTCTCCAAATTTGTTGGTGAGATGGATGACATTGAGGTCGTTGCCATGGTGAGAGTAGACATTAGGCCTCATGGTGGAGACGGTGTGGCTGTCCGTCTGCTCAGGATGTCTTCCTGTAAAAGGGCACGAGGGGCGTATCCACATAAAAGGACAAAAATACAACATTGACAACAATTATATCTGAATCTGTGGATTTTTCTTCTTTTTTATGATTGTTAAGTGATTTTAGGTATGAGGATGCAATATTATGCTTGGAAAATTAACTTTACAATCTCACTCCACTAATTAAGTCTTTACTCAGAGCCACAAATATGTGTGGGTTCCTTATGTAATAGGGACACCCAAAATGTCCCAAAGTGGGTCCCTAATTTATGGAATTACCCATATAGGACTAAACAATCATGTAACATACAAATCGGGTTCATTTTTAAGCTGTTACTTGTCATATTTAGAATATGAAGGCATTTGAAGAGCCATGCTTTTCAGGTAACAGGTTCTCTCTGATGTTCTTCCACGCTTGCACAATGACAATGATAACGGTCATAAATTGTTTTTCACCTCTCCCCAGAACTCAACCTTCTCCTTAAATTGTAGTGACCTTTACCTTTAAAGGGTATATGTAGGTAGTGGAAGACAGCTTTTTGGGTGTGGCCATCCTGGTTCTGTTTCAGTAACAGAAGCGCCACAGAGTGCCAGGGTAAGAGGGGAACAGCAGCCAACAGCTCCAGATCCTAAAGGAATATATATGACGAAGGGGGATGGAGACATTATAGTCATAGAGCTATCATTATTGATTCAAGTTTTCTTATTGTGTACAAAAGTTTCACTTAAATATGGCAAACAAGAATTGTTTTCATTGATTATTTATTAAACTTTAAAGTATAATTTACTTTTTGGTTTATTTTCTTTTCTAAAAGACATCTGAGTAGTGTAAATGCTTCTAAAAGCCTTACAATATCAATATTTAATATCTGCATTATACTTTGGTAGATCAAAGAAAGAAATTTCAGGCAAAGAAAAAGAAAGTCAACCTAAATCCATTTCAAATGGTCACTTATAAGGATTTCAACAACTTTTTATATTACAAAAGAATCAGAGAACAGCAACAATAATATACGCTCAACAATTATGCTTTTTTTTATTTTTTACTTCTCTCTTCAAAATGACCCCCACCCCCCTTTCAACACTTTCTGGACATGCCAGTGAGGAATTACTTACTGTTACATCATCTGGCAATGGTGTTCCACGGAATTCAATTTCTCCTTTCTCTAAAACAAATATCTTGTTGATTATACCGCCTCCTGGAACATCCAACTTCCCAACTGCAACAACTGCATCACTCCAGGCCTATGAAAGAAATGTTTCAAAAGGAGTCAACATACATGTACAGATATTTAAGATGTCAGCACCAAGTATTATAAATATTGTCTCTTTAGAGCCAGATAGGTGTTATTATATACCATTCAAACAAATTTAAAGATAAAGGTGAGTTCTGGTTAAAAAAAAAAAATGAATTCTCACAGAATCAAACGAAACTTACACTGAATGTTCAAGATTACAAATAAATGTTATTTGCCAAAAGATTTGGGTAGAAAATGTATACTGGCTGAGTAATGAGCATAGAAAGATTAGGAAATCAAGGTTAGTAGCCCCGACACCATTTGTCTAGTCTCATACATCTTTCTGTGTACAGTGCTTGTTACTTTACCAAAACTGGGCCAAATTTTATGATCAACTTTTTTGATCCATTCCGCACCTTTTCTTTAACAATGCAATCGCATGACCGGAACTCAACTTTATCTTTAACACCCTTTAGACTCTAAAAAGACAACATGATATCACCTTGTGCACTAAAGTTTTTTTTTACTGAATCTCTCAACTTATAGTACTAGCAATGGTAATCCAATAATTGCTCTTCTTAATTTAACAATGTCTAAAGTGGAATATAGATTATTATCTTAAGAGTAGTGATATAAAATATCACTTGCCAGGTCACAAGAATATGTAAAAATAGAAGTATTCAAATATACAAATTGAACAATGTGCATTTCAGACGAAATGCCTTGTCCTTGATATACAGCCTATAAACATCACACTATACAGGCATTTCATGAATACAAATGTTCAGTCTAATAATGCAAAAAAGGAAATAGACCAAATAGTGCACTACCAGAGCTTTTTTTAAACACATTTCAGAAATTAAACCATTTACCCTACACACAGAGAGTCCTTTTCATGACTCCTCAATCCTTCCTCTCTCTCTCACATGGTGCATCAGCAAGCCTACTGTATATTAAACCATCTAGTATATATTTACCTCACACCAAGAATGTTTGCAACAGTACTGGGCAAACTCCAATGCTGTCACTCTGTAACCATCTGAAGCAATCACTTCTTGGTACTTGCCGGTCTGAAGGGTGTAAATGAAGACTGAGCTGTTGATTAGGAGGGTGATACTCTCAGATCTTACTACAGCAGCTTCGACCACGGGATCATCCACCTGTAATGGAAGAAAGTGTGTTCTATTGTTATTATTCCTATTAAAGGCATCGTTTAACAATGTTAAATCTGAGATGCACGGCCCTACATGTTATCAGTGTCTGTGATGTGGTGTTATATTGAAACCCTAAAAAAATGATCAAGAAGTGCCTTAAAAAAAGTAAAAACCTTGAGTGACCGGTTTTACCATACTCTTTTACCCCAATAGACTAGTGTTATGAAAACCGTTTGGCAAACGCAAAATTTGATTTTGATTTTCAATCATAACTAACTTGATAATCAGACAGGCGATTGGCTTGTAAAAGTCATGGGGTTCCTGACTGACCTAAAGGTTATAATTATCATTGCAGCATGAGCTAAATCAAGGATTTTTGTAAAGGTTCAAAGACAAAGTCGCCTGTGCCTTGGAGGCGAAAAGTTAAGTGAATCACTATATCCCTCGGGTCTCTCATCCCACTCTCTCAGTATAGCTGATTAGGGATGTGCAGGTGAGCTAGTACACCGGGTTATTGACCCTACTCTTGTACAAATAGTACAGTGGGTTCTTAACCTGCAAATGTGGAGACTCTCCTCAACACGGGGCCCTCATTTACCATGATATCTAACGTGTGGATTGTTTTCTACTGTAACACAGCCTGCATCTATAAAACAGGGGAGGGGCACATTAAAACACACTGAGCCAACTAGCCTCCTCCTATGTTAAGGCCCATTAGAATACACAGACTACTAGAGGTAAACCAACATTTAATTATGTGACATATTCTCTAGGCTATATTTTGCAAAGACATAAGAATGGGTTTCAGTTGGATTTTATGTAATGCTTATAGTCAGTTTGGAATTTGATAAGTGTCAAATTTAACCACAGAGCAATTGTCACAGAAGCATATGTGTCGTAGAGCCATACTAGAATATAAGCTGTCCAATGTCTCAAGATAATGTTTGAAATCTACATGCACACAAAGATATAAGCAGATTTTTATTGGATTCTGCCAGACAAGTTTAAAGAACATTAATAAGTTTTCATTCTTTATCATTCTTTACCAAGTCGATGCGCTAGTGCCCTTTGGTAAGGCATTAATCCTCATTACCAGGTCCCTCGGAGAGGACCTAAAGCCGTTCGGCAGTCAGGTTGCTTACTTACAAGCCTTTATGCTTTCTTAGCAGTCAGGTAAAATAACTATCATCACCAATAATACAAAAACTATTACAAAGAATAAGGCTGTTTGAAACGGCATACAGCACTGAAATTGTTAAAATTTGATGCTACAGTGCAGCGAAGTACAAATTCACTTTAAACAAGATTAAATAAGGTGCAGGGTTCTGAATAACTTAAACTAGAACTGCTGAAAGGAGTACAGAAAATAAATTAATTACATGAAGCAGATTGGAAGGGATTCTCATGGGAGCCATAGGTGTCACAAATCCATTTTGGGATAGGTAGGCATACTCACTGCAAGAAGAAAAAACAGAAAAGAAACATGAAAAGAAAAGAAATAGAATTAAAAGTAACAAAGGACACTCTAAGGGAGTCAAAATATTCATGGTGTGATTAAATTTATTTGATATGGTACGAAGCAGTGCATCTGAAGATTACGAATGAATCATTAGGCTATATTAATTGTTTAAGAGCCATGACCAATTGTCCAGGTAGATCAGCTCTTTGGTAAATTCACTTAGTTAGGAGAGGATCTGTTATGTGCAGGAATCATGTTTAATGTGAAATGATATTATAATTATTAATAAATGATGGGAGTTAGAAGGGAGTTATTCACATTTCAGTTGATACACTATCTAATGAAGATGTAAAGTTCTTATTCTCTTATTTCTCTCGTCTACTTCATGTTTGTATAAAAAAAACTGGGTGACATAGAGCCATACCACATAGTATTAAAGCTATCAATCAGAACAAGATAATACTCACAATCTTCAGGCACACCTGCAACAAAAAAGCAATATAATCAAAAGTTTAGATAGTATACTGTCTAATGGAGATATGAAGTTTCCATTCTAAGTGATATTTTTATCTTTCTATTCTTCATGGCTTTAAATGCAAGGTTTGGGATCATTCTACTACATGATCTCTCAAGTCACTCTTAAAGCTGAAATGTCTCAACTTTGAAACAATTTTAGGAGTGTATAGACCCTAGGTAATTTTATGATTTTTGTCCCATCTTGCTAAATCCTGCTACACTGCTTCATTTTCTGTAGGGTTATAACACTTGCCTCTGTGAAAATTGCTCTGCAGTAATTTACTATACTTACCAAATTCTTAACTTCAATGTTGGACCCAACACTATACTTAACCCTGACTCTAACCCTAAAACTAAAAATTGCAACCTTAACCATAACCCTGTACCTTTGACAAACTAAAGCCCAGAGCAATTGTCGCAGGAGCAAAATAATGTAGGATCAAAGTTCTGTGTACTTACTGGAGGTACATCTGAGCAGTCCCTTCACAATTTGACAAGAGTCTAGGTGCAAGTCCCAAGTACCTGAGTGGAACTGTTTCATTACTAATGCCATCTAGTAAAGATGTAGACCACAGGGGCAATATTTCAGCTCCGATGAACACATTGGCAAGAAGAAATCTGAAATGAAATTGAATTGAGTGAAGAATGGGAGCTTTATTAGTCAGAATTCATGGTAACTGAAATGAGCATACTGAATCTTGAAGTAAGTTTACTTAATGGTGCATAATTGCCAATATGACAAAAAATAGATCTATACTTACTTTACTTTATTTTAATACACAATGTTGTAGGTCTTAGCCTGTTCATCGATCCAGAATTCTTCCAGGATTCTTATATCTACAGTACATCATTCATTTCTTCTAACTTTACTTTGGATGAAGATTGTACCATTTTGTCTTGTCTTTTAATTCAGCCAATTTCTTAATATCATTTCACATTTTATCATACCATTAAAAATTAGATTCAAGACCAAGACTTTTCACTATCTAGATTCTAAGAGTAAGACAAAGAGTATAACTATAAGGCTGGTCCCTAGTCTAGGCCTAGATAATAGGAGATCTAGAGTGACTAGTCTAGGGAGATGGGAGTTGGTCTAGCGGCAAGTTCACTAGGTCAGCTCTCTGTCTTTGGCTTTGCCTACAAACTGGCTCAGGCGACCCTGGTTCAAAACTGAGTCACGTCTCTTGAATAGTGACGTTAAAGGTCATTTCCCAGACGTAAATAATCATATCCAAATTTTTAAAATGCCTTTAAAAACCCAATAACACATACACACCCACACAGAGAGAGACAGAGGATAGAGCCACGCCCAAGGACCGGCCGGCTTTTATGGGCTCAGGCTCAGCATCGGCTCGAAGGCAGTGGAGTGGACAGCGGAACGCCATTTGGCATGGGCATTGAAATGGCAATAATTTAGCTTTCAAGTTCAACTTCAAGTTATTCATTACTCACACAGACGCGAATAACAACATCTTGACTTGACATTAAGAATCTTGAAGACAGGTCCCACTAACAGTAGTTTAAGAATTAGAAGTAAAAAAGACAATGAATATAGATCAAAACTAGTCCACAAAAGTAAGGCAGGGTCAGTCAAGAACGAACCCAAGGTAGCACAATCACGTGATGAGTCGCTAGCTCGCGATCACGTGATTGTTGTTTTGCTAACGTCACGAAACGCGCGACCACGTAACTCAGTACTAGGCTTGTGATTGGTTTAAAGTTTGGGTGAAATCTTGAAGGTTAAAATGGCCCTGCTTCAAGTTACTCTACCTACATGCAGGGGCGGATCCACGTAGCGATTATTCCGGCCCGGCCCGGCCCCCCCCCCCCCAGCCCCCCAAAAACGAAAAAAAATAGGATAATAACCTAAAGTTAACCTTTATAAAACAAAAAAACAAAAGCGCCCCCCGCTTATTCGCCGGCCCGCTGAGTCGGCACTAAAATTTGTATTAAGATTTGGTTCCCCCCCTTTCACGCCGTCTGAATCCTCTGCAGGCGCGGATCCACGGGGGGGGGGGGGGGGGGGGGGGGGGGGGGGGGGGGGGGGGGGGGGGGGGGGGGTGGGCTGAGGGGTAAAAAAAAATTCTCACGAATTAGGTGAAAAAAACAAAAATAGTGGTCTCACCCCCCCCCCCCCCCCCGCGCTTATTCACCGGCTGACTGCGTCGGCGCAAAATATTTCCTGAAAAATTGGACCAAAAAAAAGTGCCTCCTACCCCCCCCCCCCTCCCCGCTTATTCACCGGTGGCTGAGTCGCAACTAATATTTTCTCACGGATTGCCCCCCCCCCCCCCCCCTCTTCCCGCCGGCTGGATCCGCCACTGCCTACATGGACCTACATACGCGCTTTATATTCTCTGAGGCCACGTCTGAGTTTGCATTTTCATTTGTTTTAATGTTTATTTTCAAATTAGAACCAGCCCAAATTATGACAGCGACAATAAACTCATTCTCTATTTACATCATATTTGATTTTAAAGTTTTGAATTGCAGGGGATGAAAACGAATAATTATAAAAGTGAATAATTTTCCGAGATTAACGGTTTTAGTATAAAGTTTGAGGCCATTTTCTTCCCTTGCACATTAAAGAAATAGGCCTCAAATAATTTCATTACTATACTTGCACCCGCATCACCTAGTTTACAGTACGTGACGTAAAGTTCAGCGCACTATGACGTGACAATGACTGACTGAGTCACAAATAATACGCGCGTCACTGGAGCAACAAAATAACGAAGTGCGTAGTATGGGTGCATAATAATAGTATTCGCACGATTATCATCGAAATGGATTAGCCGATAACATTTTGACAAATGAAATAAAACGTAGAAAAGCAACGGGCTTATTCAAAATAATGGCAAAGAAAGTTGAAAAGCTGTAACATTATGGAACATCATGGGCACCACCAGGAGTTGTCTGCTAAATCTGATCTGATTACAGTGGAACAGAAACGTCACCAAGGTGGAACAGTAACAAAAATCCGTTCTTTCACCAAAAGTGCGAACGACACAAACAAATGCCAGAAATCTATCAACATAAAAGTCTTTCCAAAGCCGAGGGATTTAACAGAACTATCGACACAAAGTGATACTAGAGCCGTGAACTTCAGTTTAGTACGTCGATCGGACAATAAAGATGTAGCTAAGGTTGTTATTCCAGCGTCGGGAACAGGTAGTTTGAAACACAAAGCGCTGTCGGGAAAGGCATATCGTTCTCGAGATCAAGAGGAAGTGCGTTCGGCCACCCAACATCGTCCAACCCCGTCGCCACAGTCGACGAAACCCAAAACGACACGCCCTTCGAAAGCGCCGCAAGTAAACAAACCAAAAGGGGACAGCACGATTACGAAGATTGATATTAATATCGACAAAAAGGCTGCTGTGCACTCTCAAACAAAAGAAGCTCATACTAAATCCCGTTATATTGAGAAGCCTGGAGGAAAATCGGCCGCTGAGAAATCAAACAAAACGTCGGATAAAGACCCTACCAGTAAAAAGGATGCCAAAACGAAACCGCATGAAAGTAGTCGGAGGAAGTCTTCCAAACCACCTCAATTCCCAACCGAAGATGATGTCAACTCGACAGCTAAGACCCTCAAGACTCGCGGCTACATTCTAGAAGGTAAGCCTTTCTTTCATAAATAAAATTTCATGATAACGAATAGGTGCACAATATTCAATATACATCGAGCTAAAGGGTAACCTACTTTGTTTCACATCATTTGTAATATATTTCACACTTTGTACTTTTTCATCAATATAATATTTTACTGCAATACCATGCATCAATAATTTTGTGCTCTGTGTACTATTTGATTATTTTCATTTGTATTTAATGTTTAATTGATTTTTCACGGCCCCTTTGCTTGTAAACCAGCGCAGTTGCTGAGTCTTTACCATATTTTAAATAAACTCTCTTAGGCTTAACGGAGAATTTACTCGATAATGACACGTTTAATTACTGTGAGAAATCCATCATGAACCTTCAGACATGGATTAATCCCAAGGTCATGATTTTTCAGTTTCTTCCGAGGTAGAACAGAAAGAACATGATATTTTTTCTGAGATAAATATTTTCTACCTCTAGAACAAAGACCTTATAAATCAACTATGGCAATTTCATTAAATTTGGGCATCACCTATCGAAATATGCGAACATTACTACAATGTCGGGTTTCTTTCGTAATCCTATACTAAACATGATTTATTAAAGCAATACAATACGCTATTGACTGTCGGTTTCTTCAAAGTGTTTCCGATCGTATCTTTAATGTGTTCAAAGGTAAACTTGGAGAGGGTACCTACGCCAAAGTGAGACGAGCTTACAGCTACAGCGAAAAATGCCGGGTCGCCATTAAGATCGTGTCTCGTTCTCGCCTCAACGCCCGCTTCCAGCAGAAATTCCTTCCTCGAGAGCTCAAGATTGTGCGAAACATGCGCCATCCGCACATCATAGAACTCTTGGAGATGTTCGAAAGCAACGGCGTCATCTTTCTCATCATGGAGTTGGCCAGGCATGGTGATCTCCTAGAGTATGTCCAGAAGAAAAACGCGCTACGAGATACAGAAGCGCGAACTGTCTTCAGCCAAATCCTGTCGGCTGTAGAGCATCTCCATTTCCATGGCGTTTACCATAGGGATCTGAAGTGCGAGAACATCCTCTTGGATTGGGGACCGACCGGCATTACGGCCAAAATCACAGATTTTGGATTCGCACGGGAGTGGAGTGAGGCTTTTAAACCATGTTCGACGTTCTGCGGGAGCGCTGCTTATGCATCACCGGAGATTCTGCAAGCAATTCCTTACGATCCCAACTGGACTGATATTTGGAGCTTGGGGATTATTCTCTATATCATGGTGAGATATAAATTTCTCAAATGTTTAGATATTTCTCTAACAAAGTTATACATTTTATATTGTATACCGGGGCCCTGCCTACAAGCAGCCTGCTTATTAAGGGTATCCCTCCATGTTTATGTTTATATTGTTATTTTAATACAATGTGTCAATACTATGTTATATTTGTTCTTTTTAAAGATGGAAAATAAATTGAAATTCTATTGGCGAGATAATAGTAGAATTTGTTGAAAAACATTTAATTATCTTCTGAAAGACTTCAATCGTGAATGCAATTTCTACAAATATCACCATCAATTATGACGCTTATACAAAACGACAAAATATCTTACGGATTTCTCTTTTTTTTAAATAAATCGGTAAGGGCTCCTTTGCCTATTTAGACTATTCACAAAAGTAGTAATTGCATGAGGAGTACCTGATAACCTGATACATCATTCTGTGCCGCTAGAAAATTTGGCATTGAAATATAAAAATCCTCGGATTTCTTTAAGAAAAAAAGAGGCCTGTGACTTTGCGATTTATCCCAAATAATTTATCAGAATTCTTGTCCGGATGGGTGTCATCATCCCTCTAGCGCCCCTGGTTTGCAACGCCCCTATAAAGCCTTTATAAAATATTGTAAACACTATATCAAACAGAATTTTCTGAAAACCTATCCCCGTCTATTGCGGTACAGGTTACAGGTCGGATGCCGTTCGACGACAGCAACATCAAACAGGCGCTCGAAGACATGCTCAACAGCCGTCTCAACTTCTCGCGACGTCGTCTGGTCTGTATCGAAGTCCAGCGCCTTCTCGGTGCCATCCTGACCTACGACCCACGTCAACGACCAGGGGTTCAGGAGATCAAAAACAGTCCATGGATGCGTGGTCGATGTACCATGGTCAAACCGTCGCCGAGGATTTCGTCGAGTGTGGGAGGCGTTTAGCGATTTCGTCGGTACTTGCCTTACCGGTTTCCTATACATCTTCAATAACCGTTGATACCTCTGCGCGATTGAAGAGCATCATTTCTTTAATAGCACATTTTTACGTGTTCTCGTTTAGAAAAGAAAGTTGTTCGATGTTTCGTTTGTGTTTCACGAGATAATATATAAACATCCCCTTGAGTTCTCGGCTAAAAATTTATATCATTATTATTGTTGTAATTATGCTGAACTTGAAATAATGCCGTACAGCAAGATTTAATGTTAAAACTCTGTCCAGCGAAATGAGAAGTGAATCAACTTTGAAGGTAAAACTTTGGAGGTATTGTCCATTATATAAAGCATGAATGCATTGCCAACAACTACAAAAGTTGAATTAAGAGGGAAATATATGACTCAACTAAATGCCCCCCTCCTTTTCTCAATTATTTTAGTTCATTTCTTTAAGTGAAAGGGAGAACAAAACAAAATAGAAAGGCTCATGCAGGGAACTTTTGATCGGAATGTTTAAAAGAAAAAGAAGGCAAACCCAGTCTGATGACCATGTTACAATATCAATTTGTTCTAATCATGGCTCTATATTTCTGTTCAAGAAATTATGAATTGGCAAATTTGCAAATCATATCTGTATCTCTTTATACAATAAAGACTACGAACTTGTCTTTCCAATACATTTCATAATTCCAAGCATTGTATTAACAGCCTGATATTTATGTTGTTACAATAGTTAAATTCTATCTTCTTTCTCCAAATAATATCAACATTATATTGTGTATGATATATTTTTAGAATTATTTTATATATTCTTACGATCACCATGCCAATCATTTATGTCAGAACATAATACACAAATCAAAGGACAAGTGCAATCAACAATTTGAGAAATATAATCATATTTAATCACTTTTATTTTAATGCAATTGTACAATTCACATGATAGTATTCAATAAAGTTAATTGAAAAATTTACATGTATGTCTGCACTCTGCCTTGAAATGATTTGTGCATATCAGCTACTGCAATTTTAGATACACTTTCAAAACACAAGACCAACTAAACAATGCTTCAAATATAAAGTTGAGATCTGGTCAAGCGATTAAATTGTGACGGAATCATCTGGAAGCCACTAGGGAAAGGTCGATGATGTATTAAATGAGAACTGGGGGTGTTTCACAAAACTTGTCATCAGTGACAAATGACAATTTTTGTTATAAGCTACTGAAATCCTTGCTTCTGATTGGTTATCAGCAGATTTATCACTGATCTGTGTCATTTGTCATTGAAAAAAGGCTTTGTGAAACACCCCCCTGGTGTATGCTGTGAGCTCCTGTGTTATCTGCCAGAGCCAGAAAGGTATTGTCTCATATCATTTAACAACAGAGTTCATGCCCTTCCGGCTCTCAACAGATAATATCATAATTTGAGCAATAATTTTCAAGCTGCAGTAAACTTGAATATTTCTGTTGAAAGAGACTGCTGTATAATCTGAAACGTGTGCAACAATCATATATTGTGTAAACTAACCTTTCCGGCTCCAGTTTATCAAGGATAATAAATAAACAATGAGGCATATCTACCCCTAAACAAAATTTTGAGAAAGGCTTTATCATTGTATAATTTAGAACTTAATGTTTCATGGAGTATATTTATGTATTTCAATAAATAAACAAATACAGGAACTATATTACATGTACATCAGCATCCACTTGGAACATTCATGTTAAACTTTAATAGAGACTTTCACCATTGCAATGACCACATGATTTATTATGTATAACAAATTACTGAAATAACAAAGACCCTTTTTTTTTCTCTTCAAAATATGACATACATGTAGAAATATATGAAAATGCTTAATAAAAATGAAAAAAGACTTTCACTAAAATGGACGATATTTGCCGAATCAAACAAGATCCCTGAATCAAGCTTACATGTACATTTTATTTCACACTTCATAAAAAAAGAAAAAAGGGAAATATTGATGTCTATAAATTAGTACTTCTGACTTCAGGTTCTAAAAATTATTAATTATTAATGCTTAAAGAGCAGAAGTAATCTTTTATGAACAATAGACTGGGCAATGCTGGGGAGTATTCACTATGTTCTGTAAACTGGAAGCAAATAATAACCTACATATTGAGGGTTCAGTGACACAAAGACGTAACTCCATATTTTGCCAAAATGAGTATTTGATATCAAAATGTTCAGAAAAATGTGGGCTTTCCAGGAAACACAAAGACTTAACTCCACCCAACACCCCATTGAAGTCAATGGCAAGTGAAACAAGGCCCAAGTGCTCAGTGACACTTAAACCACTTGTTCTCAAAATGGTCAAAATGGAGTTACGTCTTTGTGTCACTGACCCCTCGATATACTGTACTTATACACATGAGAATGTACTCACAATGACAATATAAATTTATTTTCCACTATGTACAACCGTACCCCGACAAACAAACAAACAAAATCTGAAAAGGGGGCTGTCCTTAGACTAGATCCAATCACTCCTAAAATTCATAATTCAAGAATGCGCATTTCCCCTAAAATACAGTAGCAAAGGTACAATGCAGTACAGATACATGTAGTTACATCACTGAGAGGTTTAACATATTTGAGTGCCAAAAGACATGAAGTTCCCTTCCATTTAGATTGTATGTAGGAGGGAACTATTTGGAGCCCCACGAGTTGAGCTTTGACCATGTATGCTGCTTGTGTCTCAACTATCTCCCTCAATACGCTTTGCCTAATACTGAGCAACAAAATATTTGTTTTCACTGATCTCAAAATTCATTCACCGTATACCAAAGTTGTAGCACCTTACAAGTAAGAATACACTGCAAGTTGTTTGGTGGTTCATGCATATTAATACCATATTGCTTTGGTTCTAGATAATATTCATGAAGATAATGAAAAAATACTGTACTGGTAAATTTACATGATCAGAACTAAGTTACTTGATTTCTTATTGGAAACAAAAATGTTTGTATATGGTTGTGGACACCAAATTGTCGACTCTTTTGTAATTATGATCAACACTAAGACGATGATGAGAACATTGATGATGGTGATGATTTTGAAGATGATGACAATGGTGAAATAGATGACATGAAAAAGTCCCTTATAATCTTTCTTTCAGCTCAGGTTGTTCTCACATTGTTAGCAAGTGCTTTACTAGGAGCAAGTTTGTTGGCTTCCTTTGAACAATAGAGGGCTCACCAACCTAACAGTCTATCAACTTACAATAGAGTGGTGAAGTGTGACGTCATAACAAATCTATTTTTGGAATTTCTCAATTTTTTCTTATTTTCCAAAAGAGGTGCTCAGTGTTATATTGCTCTGGGGCCGTTCCTAGAAACCGTCATACATTGTAAGTCAAACTTCTTGACTATCCCATTGAAACGCATGTTAATTCTATGGTTCCTAATGTTATGAACCAGAGCAATATAACACTGAGCCCCTATAGGAAATACATTCATTCAGACGGTCATATCTCAGCCAATACTTAACATTTTCAATTGGTTTTCGACATTTGGACAGTATTTTTTATGCTCTTTCGGAAAATGAAGAAAAAATTGAGAAATTCTAAAAATAGATTTTTATGATGTCACAGCTTCGGTACTCTATGCAGCTTGGGATTATCTTTCTAATCTCCATATCCTCTGCAAAGAGCCAAAAGGGCGTTACTAAGAATGCTAAGTACATTACCTATCAGGAAAATGATCTTCATAAATGTAAAACTGTTCTAGCTCTCACGAGCTCTCAGGAGCCAAAATGCACTGATATAAAGAGGATCAGGCAGCTTTTAACTAAAGACTGCAATTTGTCTAGCACAATTTAATAAATATACCTAATCGACGAGCTTCCCCTAAGCATGGACTCATATTTGTCTAATTTGAGGAGCCCTATAGGCCCGAATTCACAAATGAGGTTTAACTTAACCCATGGTTTAAACCCTCATTCACACAACCCATGGTCTAGAAATTAGCGCAAAATAAGCGTGCCTTGCCTTGTGCGCTTCTAATATTGGACCTCTGACTGTGTCACGCTTATTTTAAACCATGGGTTATGTAAACAAAGATTTAAACCATGGGTTAAAATAAACCTCCTTTGTGAATTCAGGCCAGAGTGTCCAGAGCATGCAATGACTATCTTGCTCTCAGCTCCATTCCCAGTTCAGTCTAGGGACTATCCCCCTTTCACCTTTGATGATATTTTGAGTTTTCACTAGGTAAAGCTTTCATCATAAGTCTGTGTGTGTATGCTCATCTGTGAGAAGAAAAAAGAAAGAGAGGGAACATATTCATGAAAGATACCTGTACATGCAAGAGTGGAGAGGCAGATCATCTTCTGCAATAACTGCTGGCCCCATTGACGTTAATCCAAGTTTCAAGATCGTTTTCAATCACAAAGCAGATGATAATCATAAAATCAATATGAACAGCAATATACAGATATTAGATAGATATACTGATACAGCAATTAACATCTGAATGGATAAGCATCGACGACTAGAATTTAAACCACTTCAATATTCTTAATGACAAAATATAATGTACATATCAAATAAATCGATGTATATATAAACAAAATGCTACTTTCTACAAGAAGACAGTGATTATATATGCCACTCTTTATTTCCAATTTATAGGTTTAGACACATATTCTTCTCCAAATCAATAAAGAACGCACTATGTACCCCCACTGAGATGCTTTTACATTTTCAATGATTTTTGCTTCTCTCCTGACCATTAATAAAATGTAATTCTACACATTCAAACTCAAGTAATAAATGTACATGTAATGCTAGACCGCCATCCCCAAACGGTACACAGAGGTGCATAGAGGTGACGGTCAGGAAATTAAAGATCACTTACCTTTTGTTTCTTCAACTTCTTCTTCTTCTTCTATACTTTCTTCTTCTTCTTCTTCTTGGCTTGCGTTTGCTAATCTCTCCAGTAGACTCTTGATTTCATTGTCGTAATCAACCCATTCTGGGGCTATCCTTACTGCTGCTGTAAGCTTAGGTTCTTTTGTAAGAGGATTATTGCACTGAAAAACAAGACAAAGGGAAGGGGCTCATTTAAATCATAATCAACTGAATTTCACACTATCAACCCAATCCATCTATACATGTACATCTCTAGAACTGCAGAATTATTTTGGTGGTCTCACTGCTTGGGATAAAAATTATAAAAAAAACTAAGGGCAAATTCTCCTCCACAAAGATACCAACAAACTTGAACAAAGGTAATAATTAAATTATATTTCAATGCAAACTTTTAATAGTCGGGGCTGTTAGGGATATTTTGGTGCAGATTCTTCTAAAAGCACCAAATTTGGCCCAGAGGTAGCTTATACCATACTATTACGATTTCTGCCGGGCGCCAAAAAGGGCGCCCTCTGTGACCGCCATATTGGTCAAATCCAAAATGGCCGCCATCTGATTTAAAGGTCAAGCGTTGATCCAAAAGAAAAAGGACTAATATGATAAAAATGTATATATTTATGGGGTTTGGGGGGTCAGAGAATATGATTATGAAGTTATTTCATCGATTTGAGGTCTCCTTGGGGCTTTCATACTGGTCATATTGGTCAAATCCAAAATGGCCGCCATCTGAGTTACAGGTCAAGTGTAGTTATGGAAGGAAATGGGCTAGTATGTTAAAAGTTTATCTATTTATGGGGTTTTCGGGGTCAGAGAATTTGATTATGATGTTCTTTTCTCGATTTGAGGTATCCTTGGGGCTGCCATACTGGTCATATTGGTCAAATCCAAAATGGCCGCCATCTCATAGTTACAAGTCAAGTGTAGCTACGACAGGAAATGGGCTAGTATGATAACATTTTATATATTTATGGGGTTTTCGGGGTCAGAGAATCTGATTATGATGTTCTTTCATCGATTTGAGATCTCCTCGGGGCTGCCATACTGGTCATATCGGTCAAATCCAAAATGGCCGCCGTCTGATAGTTAAAGGTCAATAGTAGTTCCAAAAGGAAAAGGGCTAGAATGATAACAGTTTATATATTTATGGGGTTTTCGGGGTCAGAGTATCTGATTATGATGTTCTTTCATTGATTTGAGGTCTCCTTGGGGCTGCCATACTGGTCATATTGGTCAAATCCAAAATGGCCGCCATCTCATAGTTACAAGTCAAGTGTAGCTACGACAGGAAATGGGCTAGTATGATAACATTTTATATATTTATGGGGTTTTCGGGGTCAGAGAATCTGATTATGATGTTCTTTCATCGATTTGAGGTATCCTTGGGGCTGCCATACTGGTCATATTGGTCAAATCCAAAATGGCCGCCATCTCATAGTTACAAGTCAAGTGTAGCTACGACAGGAAATGGGCTAGTATGATAAAATGTTATATATTTATGGGGTTTTCGGGGTCAGAGAATCTGATTATGATGTTCTTTCACTGATTTGAGATCTCCTCGGGGCTGCCATACTGGTCATATCGGTCAAATCCAAAATGGCCGCCGTCTGATAGTTAAAGGTCAATAGAAGTTCCAAAAGGAAAAGGGCTAGAATGATACGGTTTATATATTTATGGGGTTTTCGGGGTCAGAGTATCTGATTATGATGTTTTTTCATCGATTTGAGGTATCCTTGGGGCTGCCATACTGGTCATATTGGTCAAATCCAAAATGGCCGCCATCTCATAGTTACAAGTCAAGTGTAGCTACGACAGGAAATGGGCTAGTATGATAAAATGTTATATATTTATGGGGTTTTCGGGGTCAGAGAATCTGATTATGATGTTCTTTCACTGATTTGAGATCTCCTCGGGGCTGCCATACTGGTCATATCGGTCAAATCCAAAATGGCCGCCGTCTGATAGTTAAAGGTCAATAGAAGTTCCAAAAGGAAAAGGGCTAGAATGATACGGTTTATATATTTATGGGGTTTTCGGGGTCAGAGTATCTGATTATGATGTTTTTTCATCGATTTGAGGTCTCCTTGGGGCTGCCATACTGGTCATATTGGTCAAATCCAAAATGGCAGCCGTCTGATAGTTATAGGTCAATAGTAGTTCCAAAAGGAAAAGGGCTAGAATGATAACATTTTATGCATTTGTGGGGTTTTCGGGGTCAGAGAATCTGATTATGTTCTTTTATCGATTTGATGTCACCAATCCTGTCCTACATGACAGGCTACAATGAAGTCCATTTCCTGGTTGAAGAAGATGAGGGAAGATGCGCCAAATTCACACTTGAGTGGGTTAATGAACACAACGTATTTCAAGAGTCGTAAGAACAGTAGCTAGTTGGAGGTGTTGAATATGTTCCTCCTATGTCCTGTCTTACTCGCGACGAGGAAGTCGTCGATGTAGGCGTACTTAACTTGTAGACCATGGGTTACCTCGATCATCAAAAAACTGTTGAAAAGTATATATGTGCGGCATTTCATAGCCCAAAAGGCATGCGCACAAATTCAAGTAACCCAAAGGGTGTGGTGATGGCTGTTTTGTGTACGTCTACTGGATCGACTGGAATTTGGTGGTACGCTCTGATGACATCGAGTTTGGAGAAAACTCTATCGCCTGCTAGAGCTGAGGTGAAATCTTGAAGATGGGGAATTTTATCGGGCACTGTAGACTGGGCGTGTGAGGTCTGGACATTGGTCAAGAAGAGATTTAGAAGCAGCTTAACTGTCTGCCTTGACAAACATGGGGCTGATAGAAGGAGAAGAAGAAAGGATGCCTCTTACAGATAGATTAGTAGTAGAATCGATGAGCTTGAGATTGCGCACATTTACCAGAAAACCAAAGTGAGGGAGAAAGTCTGCCCTGAAGATAGGATTGGATATGTCGGCAATGATGAAAATTTACCTGGAAGCTCGACATAGGCGAGAGTCGGGCTTAGGTCTCCGTAAGTAGTGATACTTGAGCGATTAACTTCTTGCAGGGGAATTTCGAAGAAGGGTGCATATGTTTCTCGGATTTGGATTGAGCATGGACCTAGTAGGTCCATGGATGGAGGAAGAACGCTAACCTCAGTTCAATGGTCTACGAGAAATCTAATCCCTGTTTCCTATCCGTAATGTAGAAAAGGCAATTTTTGGGGCTGGTGCCATGCAGTCGAACTTGTCGCTTCTAGTCACTGGCTGGGTCGTATCCCTGGTTTTAAGAGGTTGATTTGAAAGTGCAGGGAGGAGTACATTTCTTGGCTCGCTAACAAAACGAAAGTGATAATAGCAATCCCCTTGTGAGCTGGGGCTTCGCGCTTGACGGTCTTGCTTCTGATGTGATATTTGCGCTTTCATTTGCTGCATTTTCAGGAAAGGAGTAGGGTGTGAAGAAGAAGAAGAAGAAGACGAGAAAGAAGACCAATAGGATGAAAGTTAGCCGGGGAATTTGTCACAACGATTTTTCGGGGGGCTAAATCAGCGAGGTTCTTGATCTTCATCGAGTCCCCAGTTGATGCTAAAATGAGCTGAACATAATTTTGTGAGCAGCCTCTGGAGAAATAGCTGTTTCAGAATGTTCTCCTCCAACTGGTTCACCCCAGCACTTTTTAAACAATTTTGATGAAGGATGTCTGCGACTCAGTAGGTTGGTCGGGTTTAGATCACGTCTGGGTCACCAGTGAAACGATGCTCTGCAAATGCGAGGGCGGATGTAGCAACAACATTGACAGCAATGACTAGTAGAACATAGTGATGAAAAGTATGGGCGCAGGCCAAGATTTATACCGACTCAAGTGTGAAATGGCGCATCTTCCCTCATCTTCTTCAACCAGAAAATGGACTTCATTGTAGCCTATCATGTAGGACAGGATTGGTGACATAAAATCGATAAAAAAAACATAATAATCAGATTCTCTGACCCCGAAAACCCCACAAATACATAAAATGTTATCATTCTAGCCTTTTTCCTTTTGGAACTACTATTGACCTATAACTATCAGACGGCGGCCATTTTGGTTTTGACCAATATGACCAGTATGACAGCCCCAAGGAGATCTCAAATCGATGAAAGAACATGATAATCAGTTTCTCTGACCCCGAAAACCCCATAAATAGATAAACCTTTAACATGCTAGCCCATTTCCTTCCATAACTACACTTGACCTGTAACATAGATGGCGGCCATTTTGGATTTGACCAATATGACCAGTATGAAAGCCCCAAGGAGACCTCAAATTGATGAAAGAACATTATATTCAGATTCTCTGACCCCCAAACCCCAGAAATATATAAATTGTTATAATACTAGCCCTTTTCCTTTTGAAACTACGCTTGACCTTTAACTCAGATGGCGGCCATTTTGGATTTGACCAATATGGCGGTCACAGAGGGCGCCCTTCTTGGCGCCCGGCAGAAATCGTAATAGTATGGTATAAGCTACCTCTGGGCCAAATTTGGTGCTTTTAGAAGAATCTGCACCAAACGACCCCTATATAGCCCTAACAGCCCTGACTATAAAGATTAAAATTGCTTAGGTCCTCCCAAAGCACCTGCTTGGGATGGAGGTGATAATCAAAATAAACATTTATCTTAAATCATTCATTATTCATTAAATAAAGGTGAAAATGAAACTATTTCTATGCATTCTTTCAACCTATTACAAATTGCTTAGATCTTCCTAAATCATACCCTTGAGATGCTGCTACAGCATAAATGTACATGTATTTCACACAATTTAGACTGTGGGTAAGCTCATTCATGAATAGAAACCTGTGCATACCAAAACTGATATAATACTACTTGTCAAACTTATGCAAATTAAGAAATTCTTAATCAGTATTCACATTTAAAGCCCCACTGTACCCACTTGTAGCTACTTGCTCCCTCTCTATAGAAAACAGTGCCTAATCGGTGCCTGTTGGTGCCCCATGATCCTCTTTTTCTTATGTTAATTGAGAGCTGAGTTGATGAAATAGCCACCTGTCAGTGACCTTGTTAGGTGGTCTAATCCCTCCTGGTCAAACTAGTACAGACAGGCTTTAAAGGGATACATGTAGCATCATCAGGCTATTGGAGGGCACCTTCAAAAATCTCACTTGGTGCCAGGATGTTACAAAAACCGAACAATCTATGCACAGCACACGTTTTAAGATGCGTATTATTCGCACACAAGCAAGTTTCATAACAGTATGGCACTACCCAATAAGCCTCTTTAAAATGGGCCATCTGCAGACCAACTATCACTTAAACCCTATAACTCACCAAGTCTATTGTCTTAGCTCTAGCTTTCTCTGATTCATGGCACCATGTTTCACAGTAGAGCCACTCTTGTGGTAAGGATCTTATAGCCACTTGATGTATCATGTTATTAGGTAGATCCTGCAAATAACAAGTGAAAATAGATGAAGCATGTCAGACAAAGAAGAAATCAAATCATAATTGTTAATATTGTGCATTCATTTAAATCATTTAAGACACTTAAGAATGGATTCTCGTGGAATTTTATACCATTTGAGGGTTCATCAAATAACACATTTTAACAGTCACCAAAAGTGTACTTCACTTTTACAACTGACCAGAATAACGTTGTCCGCAAACTCTCCAACCAACTTCAAAAGAACCATTCCATAAGGAGAATTCATCATCATAACTTCCCCATGACTAAACTCTTTCTAATCAGAGATTTTACATACATGCACTTTATACCCCCAGACGACTACCCCCTAGGATAGTTGTCTGGGGGGTAGTTGTCCTAGAGGATGGTTGTCCTAGGGGGTAGTTGTCTGGGGGTAGTTGTCCCGAGGGGTAGTCGTCCTAGAGAGTGGTTGCCCTAAGGGGTAGTTGTCCTAGGGGGTAGTTGACTGGGGGTGGTTATCAGGGGGTGGATGCTAGGGGGTAGGTGTCCTAGAACCGTTATTTCAACCGAATTTGGTGTAGGTAAATTAAGACATACTGCAGATGGAAATTCCAAAGCATGAATCTAATCAAAGTTTACTTACCTGATCTAAATTAGATAAACTGTTAGGGTCTTGACTAAGTGCTTGGTACTGCCCTCTGAGACGGTCTCCAGCTGCTATTCTACGGAACTTCACTAAATCTACCACATATAAGGCACTGCAGTGGAGGGAGAATAGAAATACAAGAAAACATTGTAAAACATTTGAGATTTTAGTATATCTACTATACATCAAGCACTGAAAGAAAGAATAGCAACAAAGAAAATGATTGTAAGACATTTGGAACTTCACTATAATATACCTACCACATATACAGCACTTGGAGGAAAGAAATACACTAAACTATTGGTATTTGTTTAAACATGCATGCAGTGGCTTCATATATGTCACAGACATGCCGTATTAGCGAAGTAATCATAAACTAATATTCATATCATCCTAATGATGGAAGATATCATCTTGACAGCCTGAAGAGCAATAACTTTTGTTGATATATTACTTTATAGGACCCTTCTGTCTCTTCATAGATGATACATAAAGATTAACCATGAAACATAACCATAAAACAATTTATGTACGATATGAGAGGCGCCCTGGTTAAACAGTTCAAGGAGAACAAACTAAAGCAATTGTGTAAGCTGTTCAATTTGAATAACAAATATGAATGGGCAATGTTACAAAGTCAAACCTTGGTGTTGACGATTTATGTGTAACCCCCCCCCCCCCCAAAAAAAAAAAAAAAACCAAGTGTAGTATTGCCAATGGTAAATGAGAACTCACCTAATGTGGTATTTTCTACCAGCTAAATGGCTGGCCCAGTATCCAGATTTCCAAAACCTGAAACCGTCCATTTCTTTTCTGCTGTCACAAAACGGCACGTAGCCATACGGTGCCCCCTTTAGGTCAAAGTCTGCCAATTCCTGCATGTCTGCTCTCACAATCTGATCGGCATCGACAAAAATGATTTTCTTAATGTTGAGCGGGAACAAGACATCAAGGAAAAGAATTTTATACCTGTAAAAATGAAAGAAAAGGAAAAACAATATTGTCACAAGGTGTCAAGGGGATCCAATAGTTGCTACACCAACATTTGTTCAAAACTATTGAATTAGGGTCTTTGTTGAATGCTTTTAGATGTAATCATTTATATGTCGCATTCTCAAGAAACACAAATTCAAATAGAATCTATTCATCACATACATACAAACTTTTCAAAACTTGGTAAGGGTATGAGTAGTAGTAAACTGTACGTCTAAATAGAAAAGATAGAAGTAGAAGTAGTAGTAGTAGTAGTAGTAGTAGTAGAATGCAAAATGGTAGCCCGAAAGCTAAATTAAATTGCAAGTTTTACAAGCTCAGTTTTAAAAAGCATTTCAACAAAACCTAGATATAGACCAGTAAAAATAATACACAGTAGAATAGATCATAACTTATTACATATTCCATACTTGCAAACAAATTGTTGATACAAATAAAAATAGATTCATCATAATTATTATTTTTGTAATCATTGTTAAGTGAGGAATATTCATATTTTAAATATAAATTGAGGCTGATTAATTGAGTTATAACAAATAAATACTGAAGATTTGTTTAATTTGGAACCGTAATAAAATGCAAATTGAATGTCTATTCATAATGCTACGCAATATATGAGGATTTATCATAGAAACATGATTAAACAATACTGAACGAGAAAGAAAGTGTCAGGGAGAGAACGATTTAAAGAGAGAGGGTTTAGTTGGAAAGAAAAACAGGAAGAAACCCTCGTTGTCACTCACCCCCATATCATCCTCTGTTTCTCTGTCTGCTGGTGGAGCCATCGAGGCCACTTGTACTGGATCAATTCATACTCAAAGTCATACTCCTTAGCCATCTCAGGTATTATCTCCTGTTGGCAAAAGACAGAAGAGAAGGATCAATGGATGAAAGTAAATGCTGGGATAGAGATGGGTATAGTAAGAGTCACGCCAACTACATTACAGTCAAACCTGCCACATTTTTTGTCTCCTTGAAATTGGTTTGTCATTGAAACATGTACTAAAGGTACCTGTCTATAAAGACCACTTTTTGTGTTTCCCTTGGGCACTTGCTATAGACGGGTTTGACTATAATTTTGACTTTTGTTAACCGTTGTTATTAACACAATTGAGAATGATCTTATTTATTTAGATTATAACCAATACAATGTTAACTGAATTGAATCAAATTGTATCCCCTGGATATCTTAGCTTCCCTACCCCAACAATGATTATCCTACTCATTGGCCCCCTCCTCCTCTCTTAACAGTCAGGTAGAGGGAGAGTCTCAGGTGGGGTATTGTTTAAATAGTTTTACCTCGCAAACACATGTATGTTATGAGCTGCCGATAAGGCATACCGGTTGTTGTCTAGAGGAAATATGTTGAAGTGGATGTTCACAAAAATATGCAAAATCAACTATGAGCTGTATCAAATCTACTTAAAAGACAGACAACAACCTTCTTATGGACTACACATTATTCTTTCCCTAAAAGCAGTACCAGCTTTTACAAATCTATTTACCTTGAATGAAGGTGAAAGGTAATTTTTAAGGAACCAGAACTTGACAGGAGACTTGGTGTGCTTCAGTACACTCAGCATCATGATCCTGCAAAGATATATAAGAAAGAAACAAGTGAGCCAATGATGTTGCCATGAATAATATCTGTATGCTTAGTAGCTTAGCAAAAAACTTATGACAATACACATCACACCACATCACATCACATGAGAAATTTGAACAATCTCCAGCAAGTACAAACAACGTAACTATACATTAATTATTCTTTCCTGACTTCTTTCTCTAGATGATTTCCCCAAATAATGATTTTTCACTACACCCATGTGAAGCCTATCATGAAACGTGATGATTGACCAAACACAACTGACGATGATCACAGCTAGGCTAATAACAATGACGATGTTGACAATGATAGTGAAACAACGATGATGATGATGAAGATGAAGATGATGATGATGATGATGATGACGATGATGATGATGATGATGATGAAGACGATGACCATGATGATGATGATGATGATGATGAAGATGAAGCCGATGACCATGATGATGATAGCAATGAAAAGGTAATATTGGTTACCTTACTGGTAAGAATGACAATGATTATCCTCATCTTCATCATAAACTTTCATTTATAAAATGCAGAATATAAAGGCACCCTTACCTGAGCAATCTTTCATAGAGATGACCAGATGCCAATGAAAAGATGTTGAGCTGTTCCAAATCTCCATTACCTGTCTCTGCACCCCCTTTCGTTCCTCCTCCTCCTCCTCCTCCTCCAGTCAGACCAGAGATGGATTTTGAGATAGAGTTCCAGATGCCTCCACCACCACCACCTGCTCCTCCTCCTCCTCCTCCTCCGTTATCATCCTTCCCTCCATCACCGGCGAGGAGGTCAACGTTCTGCATGCCAGGCTGCTTCCTCACCTACAGGTGCATAATATGAAAGGGAGTGGTCAGTTTCCATGTGCAGAAGGCCATAATTCGCTGACACCAGACTTGGTGGAAATACAATTAATGTGTGTACAAGTCTGCACACAGCGAACCCGTAGGTCAATCAAGAAATACCCCTTTGTCTTTCGGACTCATCAAAGAGTTTTTGGGTGAGGGAAAAGTGAGATAATGACTTTACCATGTGGAGGAATGGATGAGGAAATACAATGCATTACATAAGGCAGTTTGGTCATAGAACTGAAGGCTAAACCTGGTGATTGACAACACCTGCTATAGGGTAAACATCTGAACGGTGTCAAATTCCCCATGTATTTGTCTTTAATACATAAAAGTTTGGAATATTGACTAACTCTTTGCAGACTAAGTTTGAGATATTTTTCTGATGTAAAGTGAGAAGGGTATCAATCTGTATTATCAGTTAAAGTTCCTCTAGTTCATAAGGGAGGACGTGTAAAAAGTAATTTTTTTTTTGTTGGAAATGCATGAAAAATGTCTCCAAATGTCAAAATTTGTGACTATTGGTCAACTGCTCATTGTTATCTTCAGAGTTCAAAGAAAGCCAATGGCTGGGTAAATTATTTAAGTAAACATTGAATGTCACACATGTAAGTCAACTACATCAATAACGAACAAAACAGGTCACCGTAAACCAATAAAACAGCAAAATCATTAAAACTTTAAACAAAAATACCCATAACAAATCATATAACTCTCATAACTCCACTAAATCAAATAAATTGATTAATGGTTTACTCAATGGATCACTTTTTGCACTGTTATAGGATGCTATCACACTCATTACCCTCACCATCATCACAATCTGCAACATATCAACCATTCCCAAATGATTTCTTACCTTCATTCTGACTATTTTTGCCTTGAAACTGCTCATAACAACCTGAACATCCTCACTGCCTTCAGATGAGTCTGTACCTTCATGACTGATAAAAGGAAACAAATGAAAATAAGTTACTTTAGAGTATATGAATGGATAACAAATCACATGTGTAAATTACACAAAGGCATTAAAATAAATTTCAATTCTGACTTTTAGGGCGATAACTTTACTACTTTAAGCTTCTACCAGCCTAAGAATTAAGTAGGCAAGATTTTGTCCACTCTTGAGAGCTTGACAGCTTGCCTACGCAATGTTAAGGTAGGTAGAAGCCTAATCTACATGTTTAGATTACCCCATCCAATTAAAGTTTTGTGTATCTTCTATTGGAAGGTTTCTTTCCCCTTGTTTGTGTCAAAATCACTGTACCAAACATTTCCTGATGAGATGTGTTCATTTCCTTTTCATCCATTTCAGAATAGACATTAAAGGGGGTGCAGCATGGCAAATACTGGTTATCGCCGACTTGATTAACGGTAGTCAGGGACTTAATCTCTACATAGTCAGCGCGCGCTAGCATTCACGAAACAGACCTAAGTTCTCCTCACGCTTCGGTTTCACATATGTTGCACGCACATGTGATTGCTGCGGTCGCGTCGTCCGTAGTCGTATTGCCCCGAGTCAGGTCACTGGAAAGACACGTAGACTCGTCACGCTACACCCCCTTTAAAATAGATGGTGCTATATGAATACTCATCAGGAGCATCTTGGAAAGTTACATGAATTTGATTTATTTGTCACACTTTCCTCGTACTCTGATCCCTACCTTGCTATCTCGTAGATGTCTGCAGAAGGTCCATGTCTAAGGCGTAGTAGCCAGGCTCCTGGGTTAGCCTTCAGTTGTAGATAACCCTTGGTAAAAACAAGAAATGATGCTTACATTTTACTTTAATGAAACTTGTTTCTTGGCACAATGTATTTGTATTTTCTGATAACATTCGAATCAGTGTACTGGCATATGTCAAGAATATAATTAATATCATAATTTTATACATGCATGGTTTCAGGGCAGAAAGTTGTCAAGTTCAAAGTGGATTCAATAATAGCTAGTATTGAGAAAGCACAAAAATATAAACATAAGTAGGTGAATATCACTAATTTGTGTCTTTTCCAAGAAATGCATACACCTTTCTTATGCATACATACATGTACATTCCTGAAGTACATTGAATGCATGGTCTTAGTGTACATGTGCACCTTCTACTGTTTGGTTTATCAATTAACAGAATCTCATGTGTTACATAGTTAGCACAACAGACTATACCCTACAATACAAGGACTGTTTGAATGCACAATAACACAAACACAAGTGTTTCCCTTTGCCCTTTGAATCTGTAACTTACCAGGTTTGCCATGACAATGGTGTCCACCATGACCGGTTGGGTCGCAGTACCTAGGGTGAACTGAAGCCCCCTGGGAGGCTGGCCAGAGTTCTGCTCAAAGCAATGTCCTTCTAGGAGCAGGTTCTCTAACTCGTACTCGGCCACTATGTCACCAGAAACCTGTGCAGGAGAGAAATGCAAAACATGGCAACTTAAAAGTATAGTTGAATGCTGGGCCCCATTTTACAAAAATTATCATTAGTGTCAAATGACAGTTTTTTGTTATAAGCTAGTGAAATCCTTGCTTCTGATTGGTTATCAGCAGATTTGTCACTGGTAGAAGAGGCACAACAATTTCAAGGACAAGGATAACCCTGTCACTACATTTGAATACTAGCCCTCTTGTTGAGGACCACTCAAACCAACTGAAAATGTATGGTAGGTGAAAATGAAAATGCAGGATTGACGTTTACCTCACTGAGCTTGATGTTATCGAGATCACTGCGGGTTCTGACCGACTCCACCAGCCAGCTCTCCGGTGTTAGCATGTTCATGGTCAGGAGAGTGTCCAGGGGCATCTCTAGGAATCTGGCCGATGGTCCTGCGGTCAAACTGGTCATCAAAGGGAAAGAAAGAAAGATGGTTTGGAAAATAACATTTATATTTTTGTTCAAGAATAAACATTTCTCTGATTATGTTTGTCAGAATTCACTGGATCTGTGGCGTACAGTTAACAACTTAATTATCAATACCCTATTAACCAAGTAATTTTTTTAAATATGTGAAAAATACATTTTTCCTGATTTATGTTTCTCGATAATGTGACATATTAATGCTTTCCAATACATAACATTTATATTTATGTTCAAGAATAAACATTTCTCTGATTATGTTATTGTCAAAATTTACTAGATCTATGGCATACATTTATTTAAACAACTTAATTATCAATACCCTAACTAAGTAATTTGTTTAAATATGTGAAAAATTGATTTGTTCTGATTTTTTGTTGTTGATATTGTGACATATTAACGATTACATCTATTCAACAAAGGCCCTAATTCAACGGGTCCACCTTTGATTCTTGAATTATGAATAACACAAAAAACATCAAATTACAAGGGGTGTGAATAATTTAGTTGTTAACTGTATTTTAATGTCTCAACCTGCTTCACCACTCCATGGAGACCACAATTTTGTGTCTCTTGAACAGAATTTTATCATTAAACAATTATAACAGGAATCTGTACATAAAGACCACCTGCCAAACAAAGGCTCCTTTTCCTATCTCCTTTAAAGGTCTTGATCTACCAGACTATAAAAAGTACTTTTGCCATACCGGTGATGACAGCTACATGTAAGTCAAATGGATTCTACATTTCTTGTAACAGGTATTAATTGGCCATGGCTTTTCCTTAAATGGAATATACAATAAAAGAAATTGGACAAAATAGTTTACTTTTAAAGCCACACTGCACTAATTGTAACTACTTGCGCACTCTGTTTAACAAGCAATGCCTAATTGGTGACCATTGGTCCCCCATGATCCTCTTTTTCTTATGTTATTTGAGAGCTGAGTTGCTGAGATAACCACCTGTCAAGTGACCTTGCAGGGTGCTCTAATCCCTCCTTTACACTAATACAGATGGCCTTTAAGTATACATTTACATGACATCATGAATCTTTTGTTCTTCAGCAATCTGCATCAGAATAATACAATCAAATATCTTTAAATACCTGCTATCCACTCTGAAGGCCAGTTCTGGTTCCAGCACATATCTGTAAAAACTGTGAAAAGAAACAGGGAGAAAATAGAACTGAATAGTAACGAGAATATTACAAATCATAATGGGTATATCTATAATAATAATAATGTAAAAGGTACATTTATAGTGTGCACATATGCATCCTGAGGGATGCCTAAGGCACTTACAAAGTACTATTATTACACTGGCTTTTGCCCTACTTCACTGAGGTGCCAATAGCACTGACGGAATGAGTTCCTATCAGTAGAGTTGTTAATGTAGATTAATGTCTTGCCCAATCACTTACAAAATATTTGTCTGTCTCAAACTTGTTATAGCTTATCCAAATAAAGGAAGAGCTGGTGGAACCCTTTTTTCAGGTTACTGCGGCAGCAAAAATTTGGTAAAAGAGAGGAAACTAGGGTTCAAAATAGAAGCTAGAAGACCCACAAATAGGAATCATTCCTCCTAAATATGAACAGTTGGCAGCTATACTGAAGCATTGAGACTACTCTTTAAGCCCCACTGCACTACTTATAGCTACTTGCGCCCAATTTACAGCCAACAATGCCTTAGCGGTACCCGTTGATCTCCCATGATGCCCTTTTTCTTAATGTTAATTGAGAGCTGATTTGATGAGATAACCACCTGTCAGTGACCTTGCAGGGAGGTCTATCCCTCCATGCCAAACTAGTGCAGAGGGGATTTAGAATCAAGAAAATTTTCAATGAAAACCTACCTCTTGAGAGGCAATTCTGATAGCTGTGCCCTTGGATTCATGTAGATATTGATGTTTACATTGAGGCCTTGATGTAGTACTTGAAGGAGCTGACTCCATTTCTGACTGTCTCTCGTCAAGGGATCCAAGACAGCAACGATGTCATAGCTTGCCTGGTCTGGCTTTCGGGGTGGAATGTTCATCATGCTGCAAAGAAGACAGTAAAACATAGTACTCACATTTTACATCATTACTGTTTGTATTTTGTTGGTCAATGTTTATCACCACGGTAGGGTAATAAAAATGGTTATTACCTCATTGAATTGTGTCAGCTTCATAGGCTTAAAACATGAATATGGTGTCTGGCTTTCTACAGTGTATATCTCTGTCTGTCCGTCTCTCTCTCTCTCTCTCTCTCTCTATCTGTCTCTCTCTGTCTGTTTCTCTGTCTGTCTGTTTGTCTGTCTCCCCCTCTCTCTCTCTTTCTCTCCTTCTCTGTTTACAGATACACTAATGCTGTATCCATACAATTATGTTGTCCTATTATGTCTATCACTTATCTTTCTTAATCACAGTGATCCAGTGATACTAATAACGTAATTAAGTAATAACATTGTAAAGTGCTTAAAAATGTAGTATTAAGTGCTATACAAATGTAGCTATTAATATTATCTACTAACCTATGTTTTTTATTCCAGTATTGAGTTTCTTTCCTTGAATCAGACTGAGAGCTAGAGGCTAGTAGAGCGTCCGTCTTCATCACCATATCACTGGCAAAGTCTCTCCTCGCAGAACTATCCTGCGCTGAAACATTAATGTTCTTCAGCTGTTAGAAGAAAAAAAAGAGAGAGAGAGAGGAGAGTAAGCACAACATTCATTAGTTTCATACAGATATCCAACATAATTATAATGGTTAAAAAGAGACCAAAGATAAATATTTTGAGTTTTTTCATCTTTAGTTTACAATCACTATTATCAGGAACTGAATAAGTGATGTATATGAATTTCTTTTTTGACCTGCCGATAATTATAAATTAAAGATTGAAGTACAGTTATTTGTATCAATTCATTTATTTTAGAGTTATCTATACCATGCTAAGAAAGTAATTTTCATTATCCCAATAAAATATGATCACTGATTGTCCCCCCTTACTCAATGTCATTCACTTTAGAACATTCATGGATGGCATTCCTAAATCATTTTAATCTAACCATCTTCTTCTACAATCTGTATTTTTTTCCTCATTGGAAAAAAATATTTGTATTTCTTACCTTATTTTTCACATTGGTTGCAGAATTGCTCGTGATCAGTTTCTCTATAAGCTCAAAATCTGCCACTTCGATGGGCTCATCCGGCAAAAATGGTCCAAATACCTACATCAAAGATCATACATAGATATGAAATCAATATTTACAAGTAAACAAAAATATCAAATAAAACCAATGGATACTAAACATGGGTCATCTTACATACATGTATGAAAATGTTGGCTAATGAAACAGAAAGTAATAAATTGGTGGATTGTGAATGCAGATGTTTTCATACTTATGCTACATGTACATTTAGTTTTGACAAACCCATAACAAGATTTTGGTTAATAATAAAGATAAAAAGAGTACTGTTCCCATTAGATTGTGAAAGGAACTGTCTGCAAGCAACTGGGAAAGGTTGATTATGTGAATAAAAAATTGACTCAATTTGCCTGAAATCACATGCAATGCACAAGCAATTTGGTATTAGGGACTACACAGACATGGAGAATGAATGTTTGGTCCAAATCTTTAGCCATTTCTCGCTAAATTGAAGAGCAATCATTTTCAGCGAACATTACTAGTGTAATATTCTTCCGAACTGCCATACAAAGAATAATAAAATTCACAATTTTTCAATTTTTCTAGAACTGAATGTATAACAAGATCTCACCCTTCCATTGGCGACGATAGCCCTGTTTCCGAGGGCGAGTCCAAGAACATCAGATGAAAAAGCTCTATGGTTCTCACGAAGAGCAATGCGAGGTGTGTTGAATGCTTCCGTAAAGGCTTTCATATCCATACCCTAAGCAAGACAAGAAAACAACACCCAACATTTGTTCAGGTATCAATGCTTCTTTTTCACATATGAAAAATAAGAAAAATTCATTCGAACTAAGCGTTTAGGATTTCTTCATCATCATCACCTTTACCATTTTCATCATCATCCATCATCGTCTTTAAATCATCACCACCACCAAAGCTCTCATAATCTTGGTCACCATTACACTATTCACGATCATCGGCATCATCATCATCATCATCATCATCATTATCATCATCATCATCATCATCATCATCCTCACCATCATCATCCTCTAAATCCTCCTCCTCCTCATCAACATCAACATCCTCTTCCTCCTTCTTCTCATCATCCTCACCATCATCATCACCATCATCATCATCCTCATCCTCCTCACCCTCATCCTCTATATCCTCCTCCTCATCAACATCCTTATCATCACCATCCTCTTCCTCCTCCTTCTCATCATGATCATCATAAAATGTTCTAATCATTTTTATTACATGTAAATCCTTACATTGACTTCAAAGTCCTGCGGTGTTTTCTGCCCATCTTGAACGCTCTTGAAATTCTCCTCCTTCAGAAGCTTAAAGATGAAATTTTTGGCGTAGTTTCTCGTTTGCGTTTCCATGGCAGCATGGACGGCCTTAACAAGCCAGAAGGCATCAGCACCGTCCTGAGACGAGGGCGGGGCATAGTGGACCAACCCCAGACGGACATTGTTTGAAGCTTTCTGCACATTTGAAGAAGAAAAAAAACAATATTTTGTTTGTTTGTTTGTTTGTTTGATTCATTTTATTTCTGCATTCAAATAACAAATACAAGGTTATACATTTTTACATAAGTATTACATACACAGCAAACAATTATAACAGATATTTGTATATATTTTTCATTGAACTAAAGAGATAAATTTCAGAATGCAGGAGACCGCCATTATCATCATAAGACTATACATAAATCTTTCTTTATATATCAAAACTAGGTGCAGTGACAAAACTGTGGGAGATTTTTTCAGTCAGCAAATATCTACATATTTGACTAACGAGATGCATTGTATTGTTCAGTAGTTTTCTCAGCAGTTTTCTCACTGGTCACACACACACACACAAAAAATGCATTGCATACACAGAGACAGATGGGAGGAAATTTTACACTCTCATATATTGTTAGAAATTAATATAAAACCAAACTCTCATAACTTCATAGCCTATAAATATTATATATCTTTTAAACTACATATGTGATTTCACATTAAGACACATACAAATACAGGGCAGAGTGTAAATAGCATATATATTAGAGAGTACCCATGAGTTGTTTTTGCACGATTTGCTTATAAAACTGAATCCTAATTCTCACCACATATTGAACAGTATCCCTAGCAACCTGCCTCCCTTCCTCTGTCTCCAGGTTGCATACAATCCACATGGATACCGGTCTGACTGCATCATCATCTGAAAAGTGAGATATCAGATGGTGATATAACAAGTATATAATAACAAAATCCAAAAGAAGCAGCGTTCAGACAAATCCAGTAGAGCTCACCACTGAACAGTGCCTGAGAAAGAGAGCTGATGGTTAACAAAGGGATTGATAAAATGCCTTATACATTGGAATGAATACAATACTACTGTACATTAGAGGCAGAGGCAGAGCTAGGGACCCCTGGCAAATCTCAATTGGCATACCTTCAGTATAACAAAGCAAGAAATGTGCCCCCACCCACACCCCTGGCCCCCAAGTTTGCTCTTGTGCCTCCCCCAGACAAAAAAAAAATCCATCTGAAAAATGAGATGATCTTTGAGGGGTTTCTCTTTCCTGTCTTTCTTTCTCTCTCTTATCAAGATATTTTTTTATAGTTATAATCAATTGGAATGTGATCTTTCTTGATATTTTCGGTCTAAAAAAGGCACCATTGCTTCTCAAGAGATTCGGAAACACATTTTCACTTCTCACAGTACTCCAGAATTGTTTAATATCTTGCTATCAAATTACAATGCAAAACACAAAGTACAGCGAACATGAATATGTAAGTGCAATTGTAGAGTGACTACTCATGCAAACAAAATCTCATACTGATGATGTACTTGTAGCTTAGGACAATGCATTTACCTTTCTTTGTCAAATATTTGATGGAATCTGCTACAAGACCTGTCAGGTGATTTGATGTGAGTCCATGGGTAGCTAAGGGGGTATCAACAGTAGCTGAACCTGATTTAAAAAACAATCACAAATTCAATAATAAAGATGTTAGAAAAAACTAAAACCATTTGCATTTGACAAGTTGAGGTTCCTAGTACAAAGCAGCTGCTACACTGTATATATCTTAACTAATGTGGGGGTAATCATATAGTTGTTTTCAATTTTCTACGATTCTATTCAAAACTAGCAGAAATATTTTGCAAATTCAGTAGACTCACTGTCTTTTTCAACTTATTTAACAAAGACAATATATCGTTTCATCAATTATAATAATTAAGGTAATCAACACTGTTTACAAGCTAAAGCTTTATACCATAATACTCTTCACTTCCAGAAACATACAAAGCAAAGTTGACCAACATTTAGTTTTCTATGCTTTCCTTTATAAATATGAAGAGGTGGTTAGTAACGGGGCGTTGTGGCGTGCGCCTGTAATCCAGCTCAAAATGAAAGATACAAACTGATTCAGCCGAGGACGCAGGCTCGAAACTGAGTCACGTCTTTCGGATGGTGACGTTTAAAGGTCAGTCCCAAGACGTAAATAATCATATCTGATTGACACACCTCTGTAAAAACAAAATTACACACACACACACACAAAGTACATTTTCTGCTGACTTTTCAATTCCAAATCTGAAATCAACCACTGATCAGTACGTATTATGTAGAATCAGTAGCATGCTTGAATTCCTTGGATGACCTTGTACTGACCTGGTGACCCAGTGAGGTCAATTATGGGGTTGTCCGATTTTAGAATTTTGAGATTCAGACGGGGCATGACGTTGGGCCGGGTCATCGCATACTCTAGCAAGTCTGTGTGTTCTCCGACTTTGTTCTGTTACAATGAGACACAATAACATACATTTCAATACCAGGTTTATTAAGGAATTGATATGTTAAGAATTCGGGTGGATGAATGCAGACATTACTCCTATATCTTTCAATGAATATTGATAATTGTGGTAATCTATAATGCACAGTTCATATCTGAATGTAATAAATTAGCAATTAGAGTCACATTTTTCCAGGTTCCAGATGTAATCGATGACCGAAAGTGGACATCATATTTGCACCCAATAGGTCTAAACACAAACAAATTGTAAATAAATGCCAACTGCGACAAAGGTCCTACACGTTTTCACTGAGCCTTGTGTTACAACATACCGAAATGTAAAAAGTGTTACACTTACGTTATTATCATTAAAAAGAAAAATTTGAAAAACAATATTAGAGAAATAATATTATTATATTATAATAATAAACATGGTTTACTGCAGCATATCTGCACATGGATGACCAGCAGAGAAAAAAAAATCACTGTGTAACTCACCCTGTAAACTGCTCTTTGAAAGTCAGCTGTGTTCATTAGGATGTTTGTAACTACTGCCTCTTCAAATAAATCTGGATCAAGCTAAATGTATGGGATAGGAAAGAAAAATGGGTTATATCATAGCTTTTACACTACAGAAGACCGATCCTAAAAGCCAAACCAAGTTCTAACCAACTGGAAGAAAAAACAAACATAATACAATAGATCTGAGAAATAATGACTGAATTTTAAATCCTCTATTGCATTGTAATAAAAAGCTCTCACTTTCAAAACATACGTCAAAGGGTTGCTGATTTTAAACCATCATTGGCTTTATTTACAGGTACAACAACTAATTCAAGGGAAATATTGTTTTGTTATGCTGAGAATTAAATTAACTTGAAAACCCTCTTTCAAAATGAAAAAAGGCCTTTCAACGTCCACCTCTTGACACAAAAAAACAGACCGAGTATCAAAAAAAAAAAAAAAAGGAAAACTCGACACAGCCTTTTTGACACCGGGCCAGTAAAATGTCAGAATTTTTTTTTACCATTAAGAACAGTCAAGTAAAATGTCTTTGCTCTTTCATTAAGATTTAATGAGAAAATTGTAAAGCAATTCCATGTTTTTCATGGGTTTTTAAATCTTTTTTTTTTTTTTTTTTGAAAGATGAAAAATTGTATTTTTAGAGGCGATACCATATTATCGTACTTAATACGCTTATATTTGTGCTGGTTGGCATCTCTGCGTCCTGTTTACCCGTAATACTTATGTGGGTTTGCTTCATATGGCATTGCAAAGTATTAACTTACCTCATCTTTAGAGAGTGGCACACCATTCATGAGGACTTGGGGGGTCTGCCGGAGAGCAGTCTTCCTCAGGAAGGCCTTGCCATCCTGAAATCAAATCATTTCAAGAGCAAGGGGTTTACACTAATAAAAATGTACATTCTCAAGACAAAAAACATGGTGAACTTTTATCAAATTATTCACTCATTGCTTTTCAGAATAATTTTTTTTAGAGCTGATGAGGATATAATGATGAATCTTAATGGAATGGATGTTCATACTATCGCCTTAAATCTTACTTCTGGTTACACAAGGTGAACTAATATTTATGGTTTAACCCTTACTGTACTGGGCTATTTTTAGCACCACGTGACATTTGCATGTTTGTAGATATTTACGTAAGGAACAAGATGGTATAATTAGTTTTTTCCTAATATGCATATTTTTGTCGTTATAGCCTAATTAATTATGCAAAATGCTAATTTTATGCATTTTACAGAAAACTCTACATATTTGTCTGTAGACTTGTAAAGAATGTTGAAAATGTATTGAATAAATGTTTCCTTCATCTCAAATTCATGAGGTTACATTATTTTTATATTTGAAAATGCATAGGTTAATTTGCATAAATTTGCATAAATTATAGCATATTTTTTATGACATGCGCGTACTAATTGTTATGTAACACCTTACAGGTATATCCGATTTTCGACGAAAGTGGTATCAAAATGTGTGTAAGACTTGAGGCGCAATCTCCGAAAATGTCGAGGGGGGGGGGGGCCTCCCAGCCCCCCCCCCCCACCCTCCCCCAGTACAGTTAAGGTTAAAGCCCCACTCTACTACTTGTAGCTACTTGCTCCCTCTATATAGAAAAACAATGTCTAATTTTTCTTATGTTAATTGAGAGCTGAGTTGATGAGATAGCCAGCTGTCAGTAACCACCCTGGGTGGTCTAATCCCTCCTACATGTAGCCAAACTAGTACAGACAGCCTTTTAAAGGATTAATCTAACACTTTATAGGGATCTTTATATAGCAAGAAACTGTGTAAAGAATCAGTTGCCTTTCCAAAGTCCATATGAGTTCTTAATGACGTGTTCATCGGGGCCCCATCTTACAACATGTAATTAATAGCAGATACCAAATCTTAAGTAGACAGTTGCGATTAATTTTATGTTGTAATTGATTTGAATCATTCGCAACTCTTTTTAATACAGATCCCTGGGTCCCGTTGCACAAAACTTATCATTAGGGACTTTGAGATTGAGTGGACGAGAACACGACGAACGCCGACTGATCGTGCATGTCAAGGTACTTAACTGCCCATGTTGACTACAATTAGAAATCTTTTAGATTGCACTCCACGATATACATGCATGCACGAAGTAACAGTATGAACATCACAGACAAAGAAAGAGGACAAAATATACAATTGCTCATTCTACCCTCAACAAAAGAACATCCCTTCACTGCTATTATGTAAAAATGTGTAGAACAGGTGAATATGCATGTGACACCTGTTCTACACATTTTTACATAAATAGCAGGGAAGGGATGTTCCTTTGTCTACCTGAGGAACTGTATATTTTATGCGCATGCAGCATACTAGTACCTTGAGCATGTAAAGGCGCTATATAAATATAAATAAGTATGTATGTATGTACTAGATTTAGGAAAATCAAGGTTGACGCATTCTCGATCGCCGACTGAGACGACGTAACGCATGCGCAGTGCCTTAAAATGACGTCACACGTTGCAGTCAAAGCTATTGACGTGCAAATCTAAAAGTCCCTATTGATGGTAACTTTGCCATCAATGGTAACTACATGTACCATGGTAACCTCGATTTTGATTGGCTGTTGAGCCCTGTTACCATGGTAGTTGCCATTGATAGCAAAGTTACCATCAATGGTAAGTTTTATGCAACAGGACCCTGATCTCATGTTTTAACAATCTGTGATATTTTTTGAATGGCATCCTTTTCATCGTATTTAAAGCTCACCTGTCTGTGATCATCATAGTCAGATTCAGGGCCAATGATATCATCCATATCTTCACCAGGGAACATCTGATTTAGCACGGTTACCACATCATCCGGCGTGACACCCTCATCTGCCTCTCTGTGGATCTAAATCAGAATAAAAGAACACTCAGTTATTCAGTAGTAAAATATGTTGAAGGCATCGTTTAACAATGTTAAATCTGAGATGCACTGCCCTACGTGTTAACAGTGTCCGTGATATGATGTAATATTGAGGCCCTAAAACAGTTGCGCTTCAAAATGATCAAGAAGTGCCTCAAACAAGTAAAAATCTTTGAGTGACCGGTTTTAACTTATTCGTTTTCCCCAATAGACTGAAGTGTTATGAAAACCGTTAGGAAAACGCAAAATTTGATTTCAATTTCCAATCATTTATATCTTGATAATCAGACAAGCGACGAGCTTTGTAAAAGTCATGGGGTTCCTGACTGACCTAAAGGTTTATATTTATCATTGCAGCATGAGCTAAATCCAGAATTTTGTTTCAGAATCTGAGACAAAGTTACCCAATCCCTTTAATGCCGGGCTGGGATTTGAATCCTCAAACCTTGATTGAGAGTTAAGTGTATGAACCACTATACCACGTCACCTCCATGGTACACACATAGCTTTGGTCAATACATCAAAGGAACAATACATAGTGATTCCCTCCACTCCTATAACAAAATAGGACAACTGCAAAATACCCCATCACATGAGTGTAAAGCAATGCTAACCCTTACCCTCACACTAGGGCTTGAACCTATGTTGACCCTAACCCTAACCCTAAATCATCACCCTAGCCCTAATCCTAACCCTATCCCTGACCCTAATCCTAACCCTGACCCTTGCCATGACCCTAATTCATAGTACAGTCAAACCTGCTTTAGTGATCACCTGTCTACAAAGACCACCTGTCTTCAAAGGCCACTTTTGATGTTTCCCTTGGGCGGTTGCTATAAACAGGTTTGACCGTATTGATGCTTGTTACTGATACTTCTTTAGTTTTGCCCCAAAAAAAACTTTCAGTAATGCAATTATACCTTTGTGATGAGGTCCATAGCTTTCCCAGCATTCTCTTCCATCAAGGCAAAGTTGAACGCCCTCACCATGGCAACGCCCGCATCATCCATCCCATCCACATTGTCATCGTCATTGACGACGAAGACGAAGCCAAACCTTAGAGGGACGTCACTGAGGTAGAGCATCTCTGCCTGGTCTAGGAGGAGCATGGAGTCAGGGCTCGTAGGGTCAAGGATGATTGTCTGGGATTGAGAGGATCATAGAGAGAGTAATGGTGGTTGATTTAAGTAATTAAAATCTGGGTCCTGTTTCATAAAACCTGTTATCAATAACAAGTAACAATACTGTTATAAGCTACTGAAATCATGCCAGGAACAGACAATGGAACACCTGCTAGTCTGCCCACTCCTGCCAGAGCCATACACCCAAGATGACCTGGAAGCCGTGAATTGCCGCGCCAAAGCCTGTGTGGACCACTGGACGGGACTTGTGTAGTGACTCGATAAGAAGAAGAAGATCGTGTCTTTCGATTGGCTGAGAGCAGCCGAGAGAAGTTTTATGAAACAGGGCCCTGATGCTTACCTGATGAACTTACATGGTATTAGTATAGTTAAGCCAAGCAGGGCCTTTTATGCAGATGATTTATACGTATGTCATAGTTGATTCCATTGAAATACAAGCGAGAGGCTTCAACCAACCTCCACTCCATACAAGCCCATGTTGTATAAGGTGGATCCAGCCAAAGATAAAAATATCACTTCTTTCAATATCGTCACCTTCTTAAAATAATGGTCCAAGTCACATTTTGCACAAAAATTATATTTTTGCACAAATCTCTTCATGAGGCCTTTGTTAAATTACACATGTGCTGAATTGAACATATTGACTTAGGCCGTTTTACTTTTTGGCCTACATTGTTGTATATCAAGAAATGTGACTTGGCCATCAACAAAGACGACTGAGAAACATGGGAGAACTTGTTTTAAAAGGATATGTGTTAATTTCCTCCAGCTTAAATTGTTTGTAGTGGGAATAATGAAGTTACTGTTTTTTTCCTGCCTCAGTGATTTTACGCATGAAATCAACCCATTGACTACTGAATGCTCTCATTCCTGTAGGTTTAATACAGAAGCCAACCGGTTCCCGTTGCTAATGTGTTGAGAAAGACTTACAATGTGGAAGACATTCTTGCCAATGTGTCTGAGCATTCCAGGGAACGTAGGTCGAAGGAATTCCTGGATATGCGACGGCCAGGACTTGTACTTCTTATCACTCTCTAGATCATTGATGTACTGCGAAGAAAAGAAAGAGTGAGAAATGATGAGCATAATGAAATTATCATACACAAAATATGAGATAGAGAGAGAAACAGAGAGAGAGAGAGAGAGACAGGAAAAGGACGTGATTGTGAGCATACAATAGAACCATAGAGACAGAAATCAATTGACATCTGGGCACCGTTTCACAAAACTTGTCATCAGTGACAAATGACACTCTTTGTTATAAGCTACTGAAATCCTTGCTTCTGATTGGTTATCAGCAGATTTGTCACTGATTTTTGTCATTTCTCATTGAAAAAAGGCTTTGCAAAACAGGTCCCAGGATTACAGATGAACATTTCTAACAACTGATGCCAAACACAGACCATAAGTTTGTCTGGTGTTAACAGCCAGAAAGGTAATAACTACAGATTGAATTCAATTCAATCAATGTATTTATTTGTCCAATGTATGTTCAACATGGATATTTGTAATGTAAAATTAAGGCTCAGACATAGTTTACAAAGAACAGAAATAAGATACAAAACATGGACACATTTTGGCGATGACAAAATAATAAATATACATAATATTGCTTTTCACTTTTGTATGGCTTGTTTCATTTCCTTAAATTACATATTTATATAACATGATATACAGTAACATAAACCACACCCTTCTTGTCGAGGTTTCAGTGACACAAAGATGTAACTCTATATTTTTCCAAAATGAGTATTTGATATCAAAATGTTCAGAAAAATGTGGGCTTTCCAGGAAACACAAAGACTTAACTCCACCCAATACACCATTGAATTCAATGGCTAGTGAAATATAGACTTAACTCCTGAAGGCCCAAGTGCTCAGTGACACATAAACCACTTTTTCTCAAAATGGAGTTACGTCTTTGTGTCACTGATCCCTCAATATACACATATTCATACTCACAATGACAGCATTGTCCCGAATGTCTACAGCATAACTGTCTTGCAAGGACTCAATCTTAGTTTTCATCACATCTGTCAAGCTATTCCCCTGGAAAATTGAAAAGCAAAATATGATTACATTTGTTAAACTACAGTGCAACCACTGACACTATTATTACTTACTGATAAAAAAATTGTACTTTTGTTACAGCTTTTTCTATCAATTATGTACTACAACTCCTACATCATGTAAGAGTCTTAATCATGTATTGTATGAACTTCTCCAGTATTGCTGTTTGTAAAGAAATAATTGAAGATGATAATGGTGATGATAATAAATACGTCATTATTATCCTTTAAAGTGGATGGTAACTGAAAAGTGAATCAATTGATATAGTACCTGAACACCCAGCTGATGAAGGCCTTCTAGTAGTTTTCCCTCAGCTTTCAACAAATCAAGGAGCCTATCAAATAAACAATCATCATATATTCAGAAATTTCAAGTAATTATGATATTGGCAACAAAAAAAAATATATGTTTAGCCCCATTGGCCCCTGAAATTTCTCATTCCTACAGGCTTAATACATGGACGAACTGGTTTCCAACGGGTATTGGTTAATAGATGTCTAACAATGACAATATCTTACAATGGAAACAGCATGGATCTTATTTACTTTTGAATAACTTAAACATGTACTTGTAACTTCATATAGACCACAGTATAGGAAGAGTCAGGTTGCAATATTTTTTAAGTATACTGTAACTCACAATCATCGTAACTTTGTAGCATTAAAGGTAAAGACCAGTTTTGGAAACGCCCCCTATCAAAAAATGAAATGAAAGCTCTTATTACCAATCATGTGAAAGAATATGTTTTGACTAATACGTGATGATACAAATTTTGAAGGGAAACCGCCTAATAATTGATATATTTGGTAAATAATCATATCTATCCGGCCTAGATAGATATCACATAGTCCCATATAGGCCTAGACCTACATCTTTCTGTGTACTGTGCTGGTAACTTTACCAAGACTGGGCAAAATTTCTTATGATTTTGACGATTCCAGAACCTTGCAGTACACACCAATACTTATTTGCTAGATGATCAATTCCTTTTCTGATTAATTCCACATTGTTTCTTTCACAATGTAATCGCATGACCAGAACTGTTCTTTAACTTTAACTAAATAACAAAGAACAAAAGAGAACTTGGGTACTTACATGAACGGATCTGCAACCTCTGTATCGATGACCAATCCATTCACCATGATTATAGCATCTCCTTGATCAGCGTTATGGTTCATGGCAAATAACTGAAGAAAAAAAAACACAAACAAAAAATGAGGGAACAACATTACAAACATTTTATGCTTAAAGTCATATTAAAGCCTGTCTGTACTAGTTTGGCCCTGCAAGGTCACTGACAGGTAGTTATCTCATCAACTCAGCTCTCAATTAACATAAGAAAAGGAGGATCATGGGGTACAAACGGGCACCACTTAGACATTGTTTTCTATATAGAGGGCGCAAGTAGCTATAAGTAGTGCAATGGGGCTTTATCAGAGAGGATGTTGTGGATAAAATAAAGGTAGGAGATACTTTCTAATCGTTTTAATTTACTACATCATAGTTGGTTCAGTCTGTAAAATGTGTGCCTATTGAACCAAAGACTGGAGGTTCTAATCTAGCCAATATGGATAGCTGAATCATGTGCTGTGTGTTAACATGCCCTCCCCTGTTTCATTGATGCAGGCTATGTGAAAGTGATAAAACTCCGTCCCTCAGAAAGGATGTCAAATGATGGCCCTGAGCATAGTAGACTCATCACCTTTGCACATGAAGAATCCTCTGCACTACTGTAAATGCTCTTATTTCAGCAATTCAGCCTGTTCAAAACATGCATAAGAAGTCATGCTTATTTATTCACGGTTTTAATATTCGCGGACACCGACTTTAGCGCGAAATCCGTGAAAAATTAAAGCACCACGAATATTACCACGTTTACAGTATTTGAATATGAGTAGGAGGTGTAGTGGTGCACTTGCACATCCCAATCAGTTACATCAAGAGGAGAGACTTGAACGTCACAGTCGTTCAGTTCACTTTTCTCATCCCAGGCACTGGTAACGCCAAATCAATAATGACCCTGTACCTGCCAACTTGTACAAGTTACCATGGAAACCAAACAGTTTCAAACTGACCTTCTGATTCTCCTTTATCTCCCTCGTGACCTCACTCTTGACCTGTGTCCTGATCAAAGAGCGAGCTAGAAGCGGGAAGTTCTGACTGATGTCCGTCAGCACCTGGAGGGCATCCTCAGGAGGGGTCGAAAGCACCCGCTGTGCTGCTTGGTATGCAATGTCTTGAGAAAGAAAGATAGGGGGCGTTTCATCAAACTTGTCATCAGTGACAAATAACAGATTTTGTTATAAGCTACTGAAATCCTTGCTTCTAATTGGTTATCAGCAGATTTGTCACTGATTTTTGTCATTTGTCATTGAAAAGGGCTTTGTGAAACAGGCAATAAGTATAATTATGAATCGTTGATTACCTTTGCTTATTTACTAAGAGAACTACAAGGGCCTGAGTTATCTGTCTACTGGAAAAATCTGTTTAAACATCTATAAAGATATTACCTTAACTTGTTCAGGTACAATCAGAAACTATGATAACAAAATATGTATTGGTGTTAATAAATAGCAAGTACCAAATGAATTTGAAAGAAAATGTGTTATTGCTGAGAAATTATCTTTTTTTTTTTAAAGAATTCCAAAAAAATGTTGTGAATAAGTGAAGGGCTACAAGGGTTGTCTACCTGCTAAATTGTCCCACGTAGTCATATCTGTGTTGGTTATTTGTAGGATTTACTATTTTCAACATGTCATTTTTGCTTGAATTTGGCTGACCCAAGCTATACCACACTAATAATGATTACACCACAATAAACATATTTCAATTGTTGCCAATATCGTTCAACGACAAAGTTTTGTCAAGTGAGGGAAAGGGGGGGGGGGGGGGGGGGAGTCGTCTTCCAAATATTATTTGGCTCACCTTGGAGCTGCCAAACTTTGAGGGGCTCCATTATGTTGGTGTTGTCCACCAGCTTTTGTTTGAACTGAGTCAATCCTTCTGTCAAATCAGGATGAAGTTCCCTATCGCAAAAGAAAAGACAAGTCATGATTACAACTCACATTTTAGTCAATGCCACAATTTACTAAGGTCAGACATCATTTTCGCCTTTGTACCCTATTCAATGCCACTCTCATAGTTACAGTTGCTCTATTCAAGCTGCTGTAAGTATACCTCTTGCTCTTCACATAATATGTTGTAGATTGGATGTGCTTCTGACTGGCATAGGTAACCTGCTTCTGTATTTTGTTACAATATAAAACATTTACATAGCCCCTTAATATTCCTAAACACTTTACTATCATCACCTTGGATTTAGCCAAGCTACCATGATAAGGCAATCTGGTTTTTCATGAATTTCATCCTATCAGTCATTCAATTATATCACCTGGGTGGAGAGTGGCAAATGAAGATTCACGTCTTGCCAAAGGCATAAGAGTACAGTTGTGGAGTACATGTACATGATTCAGCAGGTGATTATTTGGTTAGGCTTAGCAAAGTTATGAATATGGGATTCAAACCCACAACCTCCAGGGGGAGCGTTTCACAAAACTTGTCATCGGTGACAAATAACAGATTTTGTTCTAAGCTACTGAAATCCTTGCTTCTGATTGATTATCACCAGATTTGTCACTGGTGTTTGTCATTGAAAAAAGGCTTTGTGAAACAGGTCCCAGGATACAACACCACTGGTTCACCAATGAGCCATACTCAGTTGGTTTACTAAAGACAGATCCCTAAAGTTCAATCAGCCTTTAATCCCTAAATTTCAACCAGGACCTCTAGTTAAAACAATTATTGCTCTACCATGGAGCCATCATGCCTTACTTGAGTATACCCAAGATAAAGCAATTTCATCTGGCCAATTTAGCCCTGGGGGGGGGGGGGGGGGGGGGAGGGGGGGGGGGTTTCACGAAGCCTTTTTACAATGACAAATGACGAAAATCAGTGACAACTCTGCTGATAACCAAGGATTTCAGTAGCTTATAACAAAAGCTGTTATTTGTCACTGATGACAAGTTTTGTGAAACACCCCCCCCCCCAGCAGGACATTAATTTTGCAACACCACAGTTCTTCCAATGTGCCTTAATACTCACATCAGTTTACTAAAGACGAATCCTTCAATTTCATCTGGCCCTTGATCCATCTCTGCCTCTGTCTTGGCTGATCCATCCTTGTTCTCCTCCTCGTTGACGGCCTTGTACTCTGTGCTCTTGATGGCCAGCTCCACACCGTAACCTGATAGACGAATTTGGGCCCCAGAAGACTCCTGTGAGAGAAGTTGGTGGAGATAAGGTAAAATGACATGCAGGCAACGAAAAAAATACACGGTGGCGACGGGCGATTCGCCCCCTAAACTTCTGAATTCGCCACGGTAAAAATCAAGATGAGGGCGAAAAAAAATCAATATATCTTGAAAAATCGCCCCCGCCATGAATTGATATTCCCTAGGAATTAATAAATCAATTTATTGATGTGTCTGAGTGAAATCTCCGTTCCAACTACCAACTCCAAAACTAGAAACTTCCATCAACATTTTAAAAGTTTTGTGAGTTGCAGCGGATCGGCGGTCGTACCTACTGTAGCTAGATCTACAGCGGTATCCGCCTGCGCCTAAGCTCCCGGCGGCCGGACAAGCCACCGGCCCTGATGGAAATACAGAGTAGTTTCGTGCACAGCATGAATGCATACGCAGTTCGCACATGTTCACAATACTAGCTCAGCTCCAACGCGCGCCCGCACGCTCCTAGTATGAAGCAAATAAGTATTTGCGAGTGACGAGAGCTGAACTGCTAGCGACCAAATTGGTACGTAATATGTTTATTTAGTCTTTTTTCTGGCCCTAATTTTTATCATGGACAATGCAATCCCATTAAAAAAAATGTTATTCCGTCTAAAATTGTGTTATTTATAAGTTAAAACCATTAAATGCAAGTATATTTTTTACTGTTGTCCCACATACTGATATATTTGTTGTAACGAAACGTGCAAAATCAATGCCGGATTTGTCCCTGTAAAATCGGTATAAAGCAAGTTTCGTAGACAGAAATTGAATTTTGTTATAAAAAAAACGTAAATAAATATATAAAGGATGTTCCTACTCCTCAGAATTTTTAATACAACTGTTTAATTAAATTAAATTATTTATATACGATCGATGCCAGGCCCAATTGTCATGAGTGATGGCATGATTGGCATCAATTTCTGTCTTCGAAATGAAACTAGCTTTGGCTTGGCCTTTAGAATTAGAGTCTATAAAAAAAAAAATAAGGCCATGATTTTGCATGTTTCGGCATAACAAATACATCGGTATGTAGGACCACAGTAAAAATATTTACTCACATTTAATGGTTAGACCTATAAATAACACAATTTTAAAGGGAGTTAGTCTACTTTTTTTTTAATGGGATTGCATTGTCCATGATAACAATTAAATTTGGGACAGAAAAAAAGACTAAATAACATATTACCTACCAATTTGGTTGCTAGTATTATGATGGCTAAGGAAAAACACAACTTATTATTACAGCTTACAATATGGCTTTAAGAAAGTAGCCCCTTAGTTTTTTTTAGGCAATGGGGAAAAGTAGCCCCCATAAAAAAATTAATTCCTAGCCTGCGTGTCAGTGATAATATTTTCTTAGGATATGAAAAACAAACAGTTAAACAAAACACTCCTTTTGACAAGTTTTAGTTACATGTAATATGTAAATCATAAAGCCACACGTTTAACACAAAGTGAATAAATCATGGGTATCTGAATGTCTGCAATACTCTACATGACATATGTACGCTACAATTGTATCTATATTTGCCTTTGCTTGGAATTTAATTAGGTAAAACAGTGTTTTTAAAAAATACATCCTTTAAAAAAAAAAGCCCCCCTGAGCTCCAAAATAGCCACCGCAAAATAATTAAGGGGGGCTATTTTTTTAAGGGAAATCTGAAAAGAGCCCTCGTAAAAAAAAAAGTAATTTTTTGGTTGCATGCAGGGGTAAATAATGAGCACTAAAAAAATCAGTACATGGTGAAGACATCTGGGTTAGAGCACAGATCAGGACATATGGGGCCCAATAAATGCAAATCATGTTCATACATTCCAAATGCTAAAAGCGTCGCTCCTTACATTGTGATGATTAGACACAAAGCTATTAAGCATCCACCAGTTACCACAAATTAAAACAGCTCTGGTACTACTCTCTTACCATTTGGTAATGTCTAAAGACGTACTGGATGTCCCCTGAGCTGGCCTTCTTGGCAAGTACTTTGTGAAAGTCCCCCACATTTGACCGGTAATTACTGATATCACCATACAAGACTGCTACCACCGATCCATTGACTGACCGCTTGTACTGATGGTCCACGCTGAAGATGTTGGGTTTAGGTCTGCAAGTGAGGCAAAAAAAAAAATTAACAAATGAAAAATATCTCAGAATCGATGGTGAATATTAACTCCATAGAAAAGATAGAGATTGTATTTTCCATTATTGTTGTCAAATTAGAATATATATAAGTTGACAAAGGCACTTCAATGAGAGAATTGGAAAACTAAGATTACATTTTGAAAGTTGATACAGATGTATTGTAAGAAGTCCATGGCCCTTTACGTACTTAACCTCAGAAATTTCATCTTCAAGGCATTATTAGGTTGAACATTACTTCTGTTATGTTTTCCTAGATGGCTTTTTAAAGATAATATAACATCTAGACATTTATTACACTGTAATTTTACCATTAACCCTCTGACATTTTATCTATGATTTTTCACCTCTTTGTCATATCTGCTTCTGGATTTTCAAGCTCAGGAATTGTTGTCACTGGACATTTCTACCTCTGACTTTTTTTTACTTCCGAGGTTTTTACCCCAGGCACTTTACCTTTGGCTCATCAAACTGAAACTTAATGCTACCAAATATACGGGAAATCACGAATTGGAAGTAAACTCACCTATCACCCACATCTGCTATAAGTTGATCCAGTTTGTCAAGTGAGCAGGACAATTCCCCATGCACGTCAACAAAAGTAGCACAATTTTTTGGTACATGGTGACTCCGAGCAATCTGAAATGGTAGAAGCAATAGAAGTATTAATCAAATTCAAATACAATCATTTATGTTCCACTAAAACAAAAATACACCCTCCCCCCCAAAGAAATAACACATATAGAAATTAATGACAAGTCCTTAAAGATACTATGTCCCTTTTGCAGCCAACCTCAAATTCTGTAGAACTTTGCAGGAATTATGAATATGTCATGTATATCCTATCTGTGAAATTTAAACGTTAGCAGTGTCCTTATATTCAAATTATGCAAGGAAACCCGTTTACTTGCTAGACTTCACCGTCAGACACTATTGTCAGTATTGAGTGACTGACTGGCTTTTTCTTCTTCTTTGGTAATAACATACATAAATGAGCTGTAAAGGATTTGTCTACTACAATAATCCACTTCGTGTAATGGCCAAAATTAAACTGATTGAATCTTTGCGCAGCATAAAACATACAACCATGCGGTAAAATGGTCTGAAAATCAAGACTATTACTTATTGGCTCTATAGCTCCTAAGTCGATTTGACAACTAATAGTCGTTATTTTCCCACTTAAAGACATTTTCAAGCCCCCATTTTTTTAAGGGTAGTTCTAAATTAGTATTATCTTTCAATTGCCGTTGGAATTTAACCTTTTCATTTTTTGGCCTGCAAATGGGACATAGTACCTTTAATATGAATTAAAGTGGTGAGATAATAAAACGATCGCGCCTGCATTATGCAATTCGATATGATGAAAACTTAAGGTTGGGACATTATTTATAGGCAGGGTGGAACATTAGCAGGCCCCCAAAAAATGAAATCCTCTGAATATAATCAACATTTTGAAGTAAATACAGAAGTAAATACAGAATGAGAAAGTATCTATAATAATAAACATGAACATAAAATGACATTAAGGATGGAAAGGAAGAGAAGAGCCTTTAAAGGAAAAGCAAATGTTTTGACTCATGCTTCAAGGAGATATTGCTACACATGCAAGCATTTAACAAAACAATGTTTCTTTTTAAAACATCATATTGTTTGCTTGCTCACAATCTAACAAGTTAAAAACTTGTTGATATATGACTGAGGAAAGCAAATCTGCAACAACAACATGTCTCTATGATCTTTGGAAACTGTTACTAAGAATGTAATCAGAGGGTTGGAACCTCCTGTAGGTTCCAGAATGCTGTAAACCATATAGCAGCATGATTTTTTACTTGCACGTCACTGTTTTACTGTATATATAGAAATTGTACACCCTTTTGTAGTCTGCACCTTCACCTGCTGTCACAACACATCCCATCCCAGTATAGATTGGAAAAGCTGCTTCAGGGATTACCTCATCAAGTATCAAGTTAGCTTACCTGGTGGTACATCTCAATTTTTGGAGCGTAGGCGTGAATCGAGAGAGCCCACTTCAACAGATCTTGCTCCATGACAGACAACTGACGAGAAGCCATTTTGAGAGTAAAATGATACAAGGCTTCATCATGACCTAACAAGGAATCATTTCAATGAAATCATCATAAATAAGAGGTTTGACAGTTATTTAACCATTACCATAATTACCCACACAAAGCTTAAGCCCAAGATATTTCAGGAAGAAGCCCGTTAAGAACACAACTACAAAATGTTGTCATAGAAAAGGAAAACCGGTAGGATAAAGCGAAGTGGAAACTTTTAAAGAAAAATATTCATCATATATTACATGAAATTGTTAAGAGTCAATGCCTCCATTGTCTTCCTGTAAGTCTTCAACATAATTTTCTTATTTTACTCAAAGTATCACTAACTCTATTTCTCTTATTCCAATCTTTTTTTTTAAAGAATCAAATTGATGTCAGAGAGGACTCCCTGCCACTCCATTCTAACTCTCAAAAAATGGTTTTAAACATGTAAATTAAACAATGTAGATGCAGGCATTTTCTGGGAAACTGGGCAGCATCTGACAAAACAGTCATAAATATAAGTTTACTGACTACCCATTGAAGCACATGCATTGGAATTTACATACATTTTGATGGGATGTGACCATAAAAGTTGCCTGACGAACTTGTACATATGACAGTTACATAAAACAATACGCTAATATTGAAATAAACAGAAAACAATAACTCACTGAAATCCTCCTTGTAAGCAGCTACATGCTCCAGAAAATTCCAGAAGGCTGCATCACTCTTTTCTGCGATGAATTCACTGGCTTCCATGGCGACAGAATGCCTCGTCCATTTTGTCTCCAGGGTGGTGGTAATAGGCCTGGACTTTGATGCAGCGAACGAGCAGTGGACTGACCACACGAATAAGAGGAACTTTAATAAGCTATCCATCTCCTGTAGAAAGAAAGAAAGAAAGAGTGAAACAGAGTGTCAGAGAGAGAGAGAGAGAGAGAGGGGGGGGGGGGGAATTATGCAAAAGTATGCCCTAAGCCTAAGGTGACTACAAAATTTAACAACTTTTGAGACATTAGCCTACATTGTTATGAAAGTTTCTGTCCAAGAATCATGTTTGATTAGAAAAATTAGTGTACAAGTGAGCAGTTGCACAGTTGACTACTACTCAAATTATGTGGTTTGCAAGTGGCACAATTCTGATCAGTGTATATTTTATAACCTTTATCTTTTTCAGTTTTTTTCAGGAGGGAGGGGGGGGGGGGGGGGTTGGGGGTCAAGGAATTGGCTTAAGTCCATAATTCTATCATCCTCCATCACACAGAATTCAGGAATTTTCACTCGAGGGGAAGTGGATTTTGGTAGGCACGGATAACTCATCGGACGATCAGTTCTGTACTGTACCAAACTTACATTGCAATGCTTTGCATGTTCAGAGAAAGTGAACAAATCGGACAACAATTTCTCCAAGCTTTTAAAAGTGTTATCTGTTAATAACTGCTATGCATGAATTGCAATGCCGTACAATCATGCCATAGCTCATCCCTAAAACTTCATGATTGTCATTCTATTTGTATTGTTGGATCAAATTCAAAACAAACACACAAATCAATGGATGAACAATTTGAATCTGCAACAGCATCACCATCAGCAAATATTTGGCGCTAGTGTAGTTCCGTATCCGTTTTTTTTTAGCATTTTTTTTAGCAGTTTAATATCGATTCTTAGCAAAGGAATTTTAGCCCAATTTTTTACTAATTTTAATCATAATCATATATTGCATTTTCCACCTGAATTTAGATCACATCCGACATCGGGAAGCCTCCGTTTAGGGCTTCGATGTCGGCGTCGTCCCTCAGTACCGTCTCGGCGCTATAGCTCTGCAAATCCAAATGAAGCTATCAGTCTAAAATTATGCAAACTTCGCGTATGCTTTATGGTATTACGCACATGCACGATACCATAAACTATACGAGAAGCTTGCATAATTTTAGACTGATAGCTTCAGTTCGAGTTGCAAAGATATAGCGCGGAGACGGTACTGAGCGACGACGTCGACATCGAAGCCCCAAAACGGAGGCTTCCCGATGTCGGATGTGATCCAAATTCAGGTGGAAAATGCAATATATGATTACGATTAAAATTAGTAAAAAATTGGGCTAAAATTCCTTTGCTAAGAATGGATACGAGACTGCTAAAAAAACGGATACGGAACTACACTAGCGCCAATATTTCATTGCTCATCAATTTATATTTCTCATCATAGTAGGGAGGCCAATGCCCAAATCTAACTTTTTAATTACGAATTTGTTTAAAATAAAACAAAGATTAAAAGAAAGCATTTACTTTCACTAAGAAAACTCACCCATCTGCCGACTCCAGAAGTTCCATAAAATAGGAGATATCCAGCTTGTAAACACTCCCTTCCTTCTACGCCTTGGCCGTACGCAAGAGCCTTGAAACAGATAAATTCATGTCGCGAAATTACGTTGATAATTAGACAGGCCCGAGGCAATGGGCGTGTCATTGTCCGGACAAAGTTCATGATGAAGTTTAAAACTTCGCGCGAAAGTGCAATCACTCAACAGCGGCTAGCCTTGAATCGGTCGCACACGTACACACCGCGCAGGCAAGCCCCAATGCAGGCTGAAATCCAGCCATCAATGTGCGAACGATTCCATCTTCTACTACTACGAGCCGAAGGCGATGGTTCAAAAATGAAGAAGGAATATACAAATTGGCAGCTAAGAAACATATATAATTCATTGATATTTACCTTAGATGTGTATTCCAACAATTTGATTTCCTCATGAGTATTCCTTATTATCAACGATCGAGAAGTTACGAGGTCCAATTAACATCCATCTTGCAGCGAACACAGTAGCATGATCCATGCAACGTACGTCATGTACGTGTACTAATATTTCTCTCACTCTCTCTCTCTCTCTCTCTCCCTTTCGCTATACGTAACATACACACTCACTAACCATGTGTCATACAACACACACCTTCAAATCATGGCTTTCATTTCAATTCTCAATTGGAGTATAGACTGCTCACGTAGACTTTTTTTTTTACTGAAATATTTTTTTTAACACTTCTCATACATTATACTGCACGACACTCGTATCTAGTGCTGTGAGAATAAGGTACTAGGGTCTATAAATAAGACTACGCTTTGCGCACGATCTGACCGGAGCTCAGTGGAGCTCAGACATATGTCGCAATACCCTTTATTTTTGGCGCGAACAATGACGTCACTGTTCACAGTTTTTCTTCTCATTTTGAGATGGATGTAGCTATAGGGCTCAAACCAACGCAAGATTGACAGAAACATCGTACTCTATCTACTTTCGAATGTTCAGTTTGTAAAAATCTGTATTTAAAAAGATATAATCTTTTTTCTTTATATTTTCTAGTTGTTAGAAGTGGCAATTGTGAACATCTGAAATGTTGATCTCTATCAAAAGTTCTTTACTCAAAACGGATCCCATATTTTTAGTGTCTACCTTCAGCCCATGAGAAGGTTTTTAGTGAGCAAACCTCTACGCCCTCTAGGATTTTCTTAGTCTGGGATGCGCGTTCGTAAAGTTGTTCTGCTACGAGAATTATTGGACTCAAATACGTCAAAATCTGCAAGATCGTCAACAAATGGTGAAAGACTGTTACAGATCCGTGATTATAGGTATGTTGTGAAATGTATGATTGTATTTTCTTTTCTTATTTTCATCAATTTTTTTTTTTACATCATTTTTTTCCCTCTGCTAATTTTTTGAAGTGGGCGACGAGCGCACAAATCGTAGGCGTAGAAGCCTTACGCCCGGGCATTGGCCTCCCTAATCATAGTTTCATTCCATCAACGATCAATCACATTGGTATTTTTCCCTTTAGCAAATTCTTATCATGAAGTGACATTATACCCATACAATAATTTGAATGAACCTGGTCATAAATGTAGCGATCGTTTCCCTGCAACACCCGGGTCTCCGCCCGGCTACGCACGGGCGCGGTGCAGAGCCCATTTCAGACATTAGCAATGGCAATGCAGTGCAGCGATGATTGGCCAATCAATATCATGCACGTAGAATCTCTCCCTTACTTACACGTGTAATGCAGGTAAGACTTGAACAAGATCGAGCAGACTAAAATGTATGTACTGTTAATTCGGTTTTTCTTCCATTTTTCTTGAATAAATTACAGATATTCAGCGCTACAGATTAACATACATTACTCTCAACGGTTAACGATAATTTCCAGGATTGAAAAAAGTTTGATGTGACTAAATTAGTACTTACAAGATCAATTTCAAACACTCAGCTAGCTTCGAACATCGGACAGCTGATTGAGTTTACTGTCAAGTTTCAACCGTTGATGGCGTACTATTACTCGTTCTCTGAATCGACAGTGGCGTAGCGTGTCTACTCATTGAGGGGGGGGGGGGGGGGGGCTGACAACGGTCTAAATCGAAAAAATTAAATGTGAATTTATTAATTAGAGGAGGAGTGGCTACTGGAGATGGTCCAGATGTGTTCATTCTCATCCTTTCCCGGCCCTCCTCCCTTTCTCAAGTTCTGTTACTATTGTTTTCACCACTCGATTAGTGGCCCACACATGCTCCCCAACACCCCCCCCCCCCTTCCCCCACATGTATGCCACTGGCTTCTATGGCAACCTCTTTTAAAGGATTACGAGGAGGGGTTTCTCTGTTTTGAGATCATTAATCAACAATTAAAAGGGAATTAAACTATTATTATCCCCAGCCAAAAAACAAACAAAAAAATGAATAAAATAACAAATAAATAAATGTAATTAAAAAAATGACAAAATCAATAAATAAATCAATCTGGGATCTGCCCTTGGTTACAACTATAACAATCGTTCACTCTATTAATTTGTCCTTAATATCCTCTCACGTTCACATCATGCCATCAATCTGTATACACACGATATCCATGAAACATTCATTAATATTAGGCAGTAAGTGGTGACTTTTAATTTGAAAACCGATTACAAAATAGTTGATAATGAAACAAAATAACTTACACAGTATTCAGACTTGTATCAAAATATATTCTCAATGATCAATCAATATATAATCACAAAAACTTGGTTAAATAATTTAAGCAAATAATTATTTCCTCATCTGCATCAAGATCTATGGATGCATATATGCAGTTACTACATGTATAGTTCATAACACATCAACAATCAGTGTAATATACTACTGATCTTCATATTTTGCTTAAAATAAAGAAGGAGCTTGGCTTGTTGTATTACGTCACATAATAAGAAAAATAATCCATGAAATATAAATACTTGTTATTGTCACTGCTCAATACAAGCCATTGCAAAGCTGAATTAAGGTCCAAAATGAATTGTAGGCCTATCACACATATAATTAGAAGAAATGTTTAAAAGTTCAAGTGCAACTGTGAAAATCAGCAAATAATCACTTTGCAACATTTCTTTGGAATTATTTGGAAATAGTGAACTAGTATAGGTAGCTTAGCAAAATGTGTTGGCACAAAAAAAAACGTCTGGAACTCAAAATACATATTTAAAATCAATATTTTATCACTCGGAGGTAGAAGCACATTATTCAGATATGGAGCTTTATTACAGATATGTACTACATGTGTATCTTGATTATGATTCATGTTACCTAAACCTTAATTCAGGTAGGTGTGTTAAAAAAAAGAACTTTTGATTAAAAAACATTTAATGCTTTCCGGACGTGTCTTTTCATGCCATTTCATTTCACTAAACTACCCCAGTTACAAATATCTCTTGAGAGCTGGGACCCGTTTCATAAAGCCTTTTTTCAATGACAAATGACAAAAATCAGTGACAAATCTGCTGATAACCAATCAGAAGCAAGGATTTCACTAGCTTATGACAAACACTGTCATTGCGGTCACTGATGACAAGTTTTGTGAAATGGGGCCCATGGAGATTTTAATGTTTGAATATCAAGGGGTAATATTCTAGAATAAGAGGAATGACAAATACACCCCCCCCCCCCAACAACAACAAAGAGTTTCTACAAACATTTCACAGGTATACAAAATGGAAGATCTGTGTATAATTCACAAATACCATGTACTTATTACAAAGAAAGTACTGCAATTCATGACTTTGTATTTACAAAAAGATTAAAATTACCATGTTCCCTTTTTATAATTCAAAAAAACTACATACCACAAACATATGGGTACGTTATGTTATAATAATAGTATACTTATATAGTGCATTTCATGAATATCTTCATATGTTATGGAGAAGAGGGAAGAATAAGAAAAATAATATTAAGAAGAGTGAGATACTCTCAGCAAACTTCCTTCAGTTAACATTGGAAATTGTTTAAATAAAAGAAGAGTGTCAAATTAAATCAACAACAACAAATCCAGTGAAACCTGTATATATAGATAACTCAAGGGAGACAACAAAAGTGGTCTATATAGGCAGGCGGTACCAATGTTACTGAGTCACTTTAACAGGGCTCATATGTGACAATTTGTAACAAAAAATACCAAACATACAAATGAAAAAAATGAAGAAAGAATGAGAAATTAATGAAATAGCTGAAAACTACATATGAAATAGAATGTACTACAACATGAATAGGCTGAGATAAACAAACCAAACGTTTCATAAACGGTGAAAGCGGAAGAAATGAAAAGAACCTCTGAAAAAATGTATTTAACAATTTCTAAATCTACATAGAAAATGTATGTAAGACTGAGTGAACAGAACAGAAAATACCTTCTACGTTTTGGGAGCTTCAATGATGATTGGTCTTCAGTAATGACATACATGCATATGCTAGCAGTAGAGTTTTTTTTTATTTCAAAGGCGAGATGTATGTGACAATCACCTACATGTCTTAACGGAGAAAGAAAAGAATTTATCCAATTCATTGTTTTCTGTACTGTCTGAGACCGAGATAAGGAAACTAAAAAAATAACTGTAAAGAATTGAAATCTTATGTAATTAATAAATACAATGTGAACATGTTATAAATGGTACTAAGAAGAAGTACCGGTACATTTTGAAGAAGAAATAACAAGACATACCTTACACTCTATATCTAAACCCCTCAAAAAAATTCTCTAATTCAAGATTTAGGGTTGATATCCCTCTCGTTAGTATTGTCGTACTTTGACATTGATATAATAGAATTGCCTCTTTATTCCCCTTTAAATTGATGCCCCATTTGTAATGATTATGTAATCATGAAATTTGCAGTGCATCTGAATATTGGGCCAATTCAAAAGAGAAAAGGTGCAAAATGTGCACTTTTATTGTCTATTAGTGAATTCTTCATTTATTACGAGAATAGATTGCATTTGAAGGAATGAAAATATTTTGCAGTATTTCACCTTTGACTTAACCCCTTATTTAGATGCACTGCACTTTCCATGATTACATAATTATTACAAAATGGGGCATCAATTTAAAGGGGAATAAACAGGCAATTCTATGATATCAATGTCAAATATGCTCATACTTATATATATGTATATCGGTAGTAATAAGAGAGATATCAACTCTCAAACTTGAATTGCAATACTTTTTTTTGAGGAGTTTATATAACTTTAAATTGCACTACGCTTATGAGATCGTACACTGTTTTTAAACTTTATGTAGATCACTTATGCAGAAATCTGTTTACATTCCATAAATAAACCACATGTATATTATTATATTAGTCAATATCCTTCACTCAGAACAGAGTTACAGAATGATCCATTACATATTTACTTTCTTCGTAAATAGCCCCAAAACACATGCACACTTGCCATCCCCCCCCCCCCCTCTCTCCCTCTCTCTCTCTCTCCCTCTCTATCCTCTCCCTCTAATAACATCATACTATTACACCAAACCTTTTATAAATAAAAAGAAACGCTTAAACATTTCTAATTACAGCGCATACATATCAGAAGGCCTGTTCCCCATTCACATTTTCACAATACATGCACATACACATATCGTGCAATGAACATTTACAATATGCATTCCTACCGTTATATCAATATTAATGACACCAAGCAAATACTACCCTAAAAACTGGTCCTCTTAGGCCATATCTGAGTTCACGGGAAGCCCCTTTTGCTGTTTTTTGCAAATGGAAATGCAGATTTTGTACTGAGTAAACATGCATTAAGATGCCATGTACAAGTACTAGCATTCTGCTGCAAATCTCTTGGTTGAAATCCCTGTATTTTTGTTCTTCTAGAATGAATTGATGTTTAAGGTCTTGGAATCATTTTGTTGCTTCTTGGACTTGTGATCCAGCTACCTTCAAGATGTCTCCACCTGTCATATAGTAAGAATGAATAGAATAGTACTACTAGTAATACATGTACATGTAAAATAAATAGAATATTACTATTGCATGCAAAATTATTTTGATTATATGAAAGATAAGTTATTATATACCTCATTTTTAGAAATCCAGCCATCTGATTGGTCAAAATTGGAGTCGTGATTTTAGCCATTCCCGTAAAGAAACATGAAATGCCAAAACCCGTCAATAGTCTTTTGAAAAATGCCCTAGGTCACTTTTCAAAAGACTATTGACTGGTAGGCGGATATGAGTACTCGATCCCCTTTGGTTTACTAGTTAATTAACTTAGTTTGTGCGGAGCGCGACTACCTGATTAATTTGGTTGCTACATGGTTGGTAAGTCGCACATGTATTCTATGACCCTTTTCGGTATATAAAAGTTATGACTGCTTTAATAATCGAGGCATAGTTGTTTTTATAGGATCTCGGGGATGTTATAAAAACAACTATGTCTCTCATAGCAGTCATTGTTACTATAATATTAAATATTTATTTCAAAATCATAAGTGTAAAAAATGTCCACTTTCTTTTTCATGCTGAGTGCATAAATAATAATATTATTTAAAGCGATACTGAACTGATTAATGTACTGTCCTAGCATACTGTTCATTTCAGAGCCATCAAATGGTCAACTTGCTAACAATACGTAACCCAATACCTAGTTTTGACTTCACAGAGGACTCGCTGCAAGAACCAACAGCACAGCTAGGGAAATAGTGAGTTACAGGACCATACTGCAACAGCTGATCTGAGATGGCGCAAGAGGGGAATTTGCAGTAGTGCTTCTAATACAGTATGGCTTTAACTTAAGAGATGTCCCTATAAGACTTACCTACATCACCAGTTACTTTCTCAAAGTCACTCAGTGCCTGATTAGAGTTGCTCATTAAAAATTCATTTTCAGTAGGGGTAAGCTAGAAAATATGAAATTAAGAATAATAAAATCAATGTATATAAATGCATTTACATGGTAGTCTCAGATATAAACCAATCACATTTTTTGTCGGTGACTCAGTTTTGAATTTTGAATTCATTTATTTCTAAATCTCGATCCAAAAACATGTTTATAATATGACAAAGTATAATGTAAAGGCAATATTACATGGTACAAGAAAATATATAAAGGAGAAAATAGTCATGTAAATGAGGTGGGATGAAGAAAAAAAATTGGTATAACTTGAAAACATGGTCCCATTAACATGAAAACAAACATTCATCATCAGGAAAGAAATAAAATTACAAAAGTAAATACAAATTTGTCTATTTCTCTCTCTCCATCTCTCTCTTCTCCCTCCTTGCATAACAACATCCCTATGATGATTCATCTTTTAATGTACTGACTTGAACTATGTTATGCTTTCAATGTATTATTTTATAAACTCAAATGCGATTTTACAGCTATTTTATTGTGAATCATATGATATACAATACAGCTTTTGGGCTGCTATGTACATCGTTTTTAATAAACCATTTTCAATTCAAACAATTCATAATTTTTTTCAAATTTTGAAGACAAAATTAGCAATACAATAAATACTCTTAAAATTTATGTTTGAAAGAGTTGAACATATTAGTGTTCTTGATGTGTTGTGGTACAGTGTATATCAGACATTCCATGACAGGGTTTTGTCAGTCAGTTTTGTAAGTGAGTAATAGAGAAGTGATCTAAAGACAAATGCATTATTCTTCTTCTCTCATAGTGGTCTCTTTATTACAGTGAAACCTGTATATAAATACTGCTCAAGGGAAACATGAAATGACTTCTTTCTATACAGGTGGTCACTAAAGCAAGAGTTTAACAATAGAGATGAAAACTTACCGTTTCTCCAAGTTTCTTCAGAGCTGTGAGGATTTCCACTCCTTGTTGTCTATACACAGGAGTCGAAAGTTTACCAATCTTTACGTCACGTTGAAGCTATTTGAAATGAATCATACAGTGGATAAATCAATGGATGAATATAATGATATACATATTTTGCCTATATTCATGTCTTCCTGCTTAATTTTTTTCTTCAAGTAAAATTCATATTTATATTTTCCAAGTATAATGTTTCAATAATAATAATAATATGTCTTTTTTACCCAGGGTGGCCTCATCAGTATTAATACTGCTCTCCCTGAGGGCCCTGCAATCATATCATTACCCTGGCTTTAGCCGAGCTACCATGAAAAGACGCTCAAGCATTCCAGGAATTTCTATCTACCGGTTTGTACCCATTTACCTCAGCTGGGTGGAGTGTGGCAAATGTAGGTTAAAGGTATGACCCAGTTTTGGAAACGCCCCCCTCTCAGAAAATGAAATGGAAGCTCTTATTACCCATCATGTGAAAGAATATGTTTCGACTAACACGTGATGATACAAATTTTGACGGGAAACCGCCTACTAATTGATATATTTGGTAAATTATCATATCTATCCCGCCTGGATAGATATCGCATAGTCGCATATACATCTTTCTGTGTACAGTGCTTGTAACTTTACCAAGAGTGGGCCGAATTCCTTTCAAAATATCATTTCGATGATTCCAGAACCTTGCAGGACACACCAATACTTATATGCTAGATGATCAACCTTTTCTGATCGATTCCACAACGTTTCTTTCACAATGCAATCGCATGACCAGAACTGGTCTATACCTTTAATTTCTTTATTGACATTAGTGCCGCTCCCTGTAGGTTTCCATGGTTAGCAAGTATTCACAATTGAAAGTTTTAAGTAACACCCGTGGTAGCCATTGTGAAAAAGCTGCTCTGTTACCGATCTTCTGTCCAATGTTTTTAACATTAGAAATTAGAAAATTCAGCATGTTGGAACAATTGGGAGAGTTGACCGCCACTATATTACAGTGACAATACTGATTAGGCCAATGTGAAATTTCCTAGTGTTTAATGATTACAATTGTATTTTAAAGTCTTAACTTTCTTATTTCTCTGTCCATTGTTAATCAATCTTCCACCAATCAGCTTCTCAAATCTTTCTGGTTTCCTACAGAGGAAATGTCCTCCTAAGGTTGAATTTTGCTTTCAGGGTGACTTACGTCAGCTAATCTCTGTCTGAGTTGACCTGGTTGCTTCTTGGCAAATAGTCTGATGACTTCTGGAGTCTTGAAAGCCTCACTGATTGCTGCTTGGATGGCCTGAAACACAATGAAATTCATAATTATATTAATCCTTTCTTCTACAGCAAGCGCCTCTCCAGGATTGTACATCATGTATGACATCCTCTGGTGACGTGAGCTTCATGTCCTAGAATATACAGATATTGACTCAAAGGCTGTGTCATCATTCTACTTCCAAAGAGAGTCATATTTTTCCCAAGGGGTTAAATTTCTATATTAGATAGCCATCATGATAGTCACATATAGGACCAATTCTCTTTTTCATTATTTATCTCATATCAAAAAGTGTAAGGTTAAGACGCAACTTTCCATAGATATACTACATAGGTTCTATCTGAACAGTGTCTGGTAAACTACACCAAACAGCTTGGCGATAAGAGGGTGTATTTAACAGATGTTACGCACGACCCTCAGGGAATTAGAGCTTGATCAGTCACAACAATTTGTGGAACCTAACAACCCGACCCAATGCAAATACTTGATGGAAAGAAGTAATTCCCTTGTAATGTCTATTTTCTGCTCATAAACTCAATCTAAAATAAAGTATTCCTAATAATAAGAATAATTTATTTTATTAAGCGCTTCTACCGAATACTGATCAGAGCATTGCCATTGATACAATAAAAACAATTAAAAAAAATTGGAACAATAACACATATACATGTACATATACTGTAGCACTAATAGCAGTAAACATATTAACATAGTATTTATCAATATACAAAGATACCCAAGTTACCTACCAGTTGCATTGCACTAAGTTGATCTACCAAACTCATGTTCCCCTTCATTAATTTCTCCAAGGAGTTGTTGAACTCTTCAAGTTGTTCCATTGTATCTCTTTTGGTTTCTTCGTACTCATCATCATCCAGATCCTCCCTACAGACAGACAGACAGACAGACAGACAGATAATTTCACAAGATATATAATATATTTTTTCAATAATTGATTTGAACATTATTTGTCTCCAATCACAGTAAAAATCACATTATACATTGTTGTAAAAAAATTGGCAAAGAAAATTACATTGTACATATATACATTGCAAAAAACAAAAAACAAAGAAGACAACTGTCATAAGTACAAGTTTAACACACATTGCCGATGCCGATGAACTTGTACTTATGACAGTTTAGTATATATCCATCTTGCAAGCCGCAAGCTGCTCAAATATTACCCCGGCTCTGCTAGGCTACCGTGTTTGGTTCTCACAGCATTCAAGGAATTTTCCAACCCATTTTGTTTTGTTACCGGTACTCTACAGTTTGTATGAATCTAAATTGTTTTTTTAATGTAAATGTAAAACAAATAAACTTAAACTTTAACTTTAGCTGAGAAGTTTTACCTTGCTTCTTCCAGATCAGCAAGTTGGTTTACCAGCCTATCCAACTGTTCCTGCAAATTCTGCTTCAACACCTCCGTCTCTGAACGTCCTCTAGAGGCCATTTTCCTGCCAAATGATGATGGTGATATGCTTCCCTCTAAGACCCTCTTACAATGTCAACAATTTTTCCAATTGTTCTGAATCCAATCTTCCTGGAAGAGCAAGTGAGAGAAAACATATTAGATCTATTATTATTACAGTAACACCTGCTTTAGCAAACACCTGTATAAAAAGACCACTTTTTTCATTTCCAAATCGAAACGTATGATGTACTAAAGGATGATGATCTTACAAGTACATAAACTAGACCACTTGCCTATGGCTATAGCGAGTTAGAGACCACTTTTCTAGTCTCCCTAGGCCTAGCTTTTTCGTTAAAGACTTTTAGCATCACCTGTGTCTGGGGGGGGGGGAGCATGCAAACACGTAATAGCATTGTACCATGCACCTGGCTCTCGTAAGCACACACACACTCATCAGTCTGCAAGAATGTTCAACTGTGAAGGAGGTAGACTTAACCCAAAGAAGAAGAAGAAGAAGAAGAAGAACTTAAGCCTTGGATATCTTCTCCCAGTACAGAAATCAACCTCAAAAGGCTTTACATGGCATTAATATTTAATATAACAAAGGTTAACAAACATGGTTAGGAGTGGATCTACATAAAGGAATAAAAGATAACATATATGAAGGACTAGTTCATGTAGTAGATGTAGATCTAGACCGAATTTTCTGTCTCTTTTGTTCGTTAAGCCTCTAATTTGGGTAGGGTATAAAGAGAGAGCCTACCCTACCCAAATAAGAGGCTTAACGAACGAAAGAGACAGAAAATTCGGTCTAATGTAGATCTTGATCATCAATATTAGACTTTTAGAAGCCGCTCGTGCACAGAGGCAGCACCATTCTATTTTAAATCTGGTAGTAAAGATGACTTGGGTAATTAATAATTATCGCCCAATTTCCTTGCTTTCGTTGTTTTCAAAAATCTTAATATACTCGTACCTTTAAATTCATATCTAAATTTATTAATTATTATCGTCATCGCATCGCAATATGGTTCCAACGTGAACACTCCACACTCGACCTCATGCATTGGATCTAGATCTACTCATGACTTCATGTTCGTCAATAAGATTGCATGTGCTATTGATAATATGTCTCATACTATTGGTATTTTCCTGGACTTCTCCAAGACCTTCGACACAGTTAACCATGACATTCTCTTATATAAACTATCCCATTATGGGATCAAAGGGGAGGCCTTGGAGTGCGCAAGGTACAGTAGATCTACATACAAATACGTGTGTGGGAATATACACGGGCTGGACTTTTTGTGTTACTGTTAGGCCTACTGAAATAGTGCTCAGAATTCTAGTAATAATTAATCTACTAAATGACCATAACAGACAAGAAATAAGTCAAAGGTAAGGACAAGAATCAGTGCTTATCAATATAACAGACATTTTGCATGAAATATCTTCAGGAAAGCCATCTAAATTTGTCACAAATTATCGACGAACACACCAAATTCAGCGCTGCCATGACGCACAAAACAGCGTAAAATTCAACCTTTCGTCCACCAAATGAAATACGAACACTTGCATTAGGACCTTTACAATCTGCAATACCTGTACTGTATCACCGTTATCGCAAACAATAAAATCACAAACGGCTAATATATGAAGACAAACAATATCATGAATATGGATGGTTTCTCGGAGCTAAAGAGCGGCTGTTTATACCTTTG